>OZ017738.1:29208165-29738165 GCA_963969285.1 Odontomyia ornata | reverse complement strand
CGCATATGAAGCGCTTGGTGACTTGTGGGCATGCACAGAAAATCAAGCGCTTCAAATCCGCTTGTTGATGAAGCGACAACGAAGGGCATCGATTGCGCTTCCTATACAAGCGCTTCTTAATTTGCCCTTTGGGAAGGGCCCATTACAAAAAAATTTCGCATTCACGAATTAACTGTTCGTATGTAGATTCATTGGAGACGCGGCCATATACTTGTATTTTCCGTTTAATGAAAAACTTATACAAACATAATTTGCATGAATTTTTTCTTTAAATGAAAAATATTAACGTTTCATATTTATGTTAAAATCTTATATGACGAAATCACATAGCACTTTAGCATAAATAGGAAACTCAAGTGGAAGACCACTACCCTGCACCTGTAACGACAAAGAAAAGGAGTGAGTTCAGCCGATGGCTAGCTCATGAGTGGAGGAGCCAGCCAACGTGGCGGGTCCCATTTCCGGTCAGGGTTTCAACAAAATGAAAAGACCGAACGTATAATGAAATTATCTATTCATGCTTTTCAATTTTGCGTTTGTTGTTTGCAACAAATCTAACACTGCTTTCATTACAACTAGACTAAAACACGCTAATTCTCTGCTCTGTAAAAAATTATTCATGGTTTCTTTGAACTTATCAAATATTTATTATTTAAAAATTAAATCATAGTTCCGATTCAATTTCGCAAAATGTTTCTTTCTTTATTTTTTTTCACCATTGCTTTGAATCTTATTCTCTACAAATATTTACTGTTTACTGTAACAAATGAGCCCACTCATCCTCTTTTTTTCTGGCCGTTGCGGTTGAAGTGTTTTGTTTGTTTTTATTTACATATTTTATTGCTATACAAATCCTCTGAATGTTAACTTTTCAATAAACCAAAACGAAAAATTAACAAGAAATTTTGTTAGTGAACAATGCAAAGCGGCAATTTGGGATTTACTGTTTGTTTGATGTGCTTAAATGTTGGAATAGTTTTCGGGCATCATAAAATTTGTCATTACTCGTATAAATAGTAGTAATATAATTAGTCATTAATTTCATTAAATATTGATGTGCGTGCAAAATTCTTGGAATCGTTCACTGTTTTCTTCAATATTTTTCTTACTAGATTTGGTTACCAAAAAGTTCTATGGTTACACTACCCAATTCAAAAACATCGAAAAAATATCAGTTATGCGAATAAATAACATTCACATGAAATATAGCTAACTGCAAATACTTTAATTACATTATTTGGTAAATACGCTAGCTATTCCGTTCAATAAGCACTTTGTTCATGTACGAGTATACTTTCTTACGGCCTGCAACCCAGTGACCCAACTTTCTTCAACACTTATCACCATTGAGAATACTCTTTCGAGCCTTTCCAAATTTCATATCTGAATTCTCTGTCACTTTCGGTGGCATATTCAATGGAATTTGGAATTACTAATTCATGTTATTGTACTTATTTATTTTCACCGGTTGATGAATGATGATCGGGGAAATATTGTTTACACCGAGTGCAATGGTACACGACACAAGAAACACTAGAAGATACTTCTATATCGTGTTGTTTTAGAATTGTCGTAACATCGATTAGATGTCTCGTTTCAGATTTGTATCCTTTAGAACTTGTGCCTTTTTGAAGCTGAGCTCGTCATCTGCGGTGGCTGTAAAATCGTGCTTGGCTATAACCTCCATTCTATTTGATGCACTCAACCACTAAATTCAAAAAATATAAAGAGCTAACACACTTTTCTGCCCAATTTTAAAAAAAAACCGCCAAATCCGAACTTCTCAAGAGCTGTCACTCATCAGCCGTCTTCTTCATCGGCTCTTGGTACTTTTTTTTTCAAACTTTTCGCAACTGCACTTTTATGCACCGCGTTTAAACGAAATGCTTACACTTTTCAAGCACAATCAGTTCACTTCACCACAATCAATTATCCGAAGAAAATCCCAGACCAAGCTGCACGGAAAGCCGAGAAGGCAGTCGACATCTCGCCCCCCGAAACAAAATTTTTGCTTATCTCGACGAGACTCCCGCATACATGCAACGGAGCTTTTCTCGGTAAGCCCGTTACATGGCGGGACCAAGGATTTCTTTTGAACGAGATAAAACTGCAATTCTTTGCTAAATTGCGCTACAAAGGGGTTGCCGTCATCAAATTTTTAATTTTAATTTTTATTTAATATTTTTTTTTTTATTAATTGTTTTGTTGGGAAGGGATTCTTCTGGTAATGATAGTGCTGGTAGTGGCGGATTGTAGTACGGAAAATTGTGTTTTCTCTGCAAATATTTTTCGATTAGTTTGTTCGATTACTACAAAACTTCGTGGTAATAGAATCTAAACTACATAGTTTAGTCGGGGAAAAGAACACAATTTTACGCGTTGTTGCTTTTTTAATATAAGAAAATTTAAGTCACTATAAACACGTTAAATATTATTAGATCCTTTTGAAGTCTGTAGCATAGATTTATACAGAATACTTCAAAAGAAGAACCTATATTTTATACATCAACGATATTGTAATATTTTTAACTCGTTTTGTCCGCCATTTCCCGAAGGAAATGTAAGCCGACGTGGTCTCGATACATGCCAACGGCCTGTACACTGTACTCTGAGATAGCTTCTTGTAGGCCAGCTATTTCGGATAGGAATTTCGGTCGCAGGTCTTACCCGAGTAGACTAAGCTCGGATATGTATAGGCTTTTGCATTAGCGACATAACAATTTCAAATCCTTATTAGAACGCACCTTTAAACTTTTTAAATGAACTGTTAATGTCAAAACGTTAGTTAATGTCAACATTTTCATGATGGTAAAGCTCACGAGCCAGCAACGCTTGGAAGTTATTAAAAATTACTATTATCGAAAAATCATCTTTAGCGATGAAGCTCATTTCTGGCTCAATGGGTTTGTTAATAAGTAAAATATGCATTATTGGCCGGGCACAAATCCACACGTGCTTCTTGAGACCTCGTTGCATCTGCAAAAAATTACTTTTTGGTGTGGTTTTCATGCCGGAGGTGTGATTGTATTTTTTCGTGGATGAAAACGACTGTCATGTTACTGTCATTGGAGAGCGCTATCGTGTTATGTTGGAAGATTATTTGTGGCCAGAATTGGATGAACTTAACATCAACGATACGTGGTTTCAACAAGCCACACAGCACTCCTCACAATCGGCTTATTGAAATTTATTTATTTATTATTGTGTCCTTAATGGAAAACCCTATGTAATAACCTCGTAGCACTACAGCCCCTCTCGGGCCTTCGCTTTGTGATGGTAAGAGTATCTCATGTTCATGACCGTATTGATTTTTTCGGAAGTTAATTTGGTCAGTACCGTGCTCCCGTGTGCTTGCTCAGCTATGATATGATCTGATTAAATCAGTACATATCACCACTGAGTGAACACTTGTAGTCTGTCCCAAAAATCCCCTGAACTAAATCACGTTGCTCCCAACGAGATTTGAACCTGGGACCTTCGGCTTATCCGTTCATGCTCAAACCACTAGACCACAGCCGCAGCCATTACATCCTCAATTTTTGCAAAATTGTTTGACTAAGACATGCTTGGGCAGAAGCTCCTGGTCTGCTAGAAATGACCGCTGACGCCCTATATGTTGGAAATTATTTAGGCTTGTGGTACAGACTGCAAATAGTTAATAAGACAATTTGTTGTTTTGTAAAAATGTTTGGACTACGGGGCGATGGCGTTATACAGAAAGATAATATTAAACAGATTCGCGTAGATTTTCTAGTAACGCCATTTCAAGCAATAAAAGCTGTGCTAGCCAATATTCAACCACCAGAATCTGGGTGGTCAAAAAAAGCAGCTACAATTTTATATGAACTAACCAAAGGCATTGTCCTTCAAGCTCAAGTAGTCGGCTACGTTAGAGAGAATATCCCAGATATTTATTTATACCCTTACTTAGGCCAAATAAAGTGATTTTTATAAATAAGAGTTACCTACTGATTAACATTTTCCTGATTTTATTTAATAGTTCCCCGTTTTTTTTTTTTTTTGATATTGTAGCTATTTGGAAAAAAGTTTTGTATCACGATATTTGTAAGTTCTTACGGATTTAGAGAATTGAAATATATAAAATTGCGCTTGGGATGAAATAAAAGGAATTTTGCAGAGAAATTTTTCACTCTTCGAACGATACACTCGTAAATTATAAATTAGGATCTAAAACCTCCATATTTTTACAGATTGGTCTATGTCTCTTTTATACCCACATTACGGTGGATTCCGAATCTCGGTTATTTTGCAGATAATTAAAAATTTGCAGAAGACCTCTATGGCGTATTACCAAATTAAAACTTTAATTTCTAACTGGAAATTAGAATTACTTATTTTACCCCAAAGGCCATTCAGCATAACACTGTGTTTATAAAGTAATCCTATCAATACTCAAAGGTAATCATTGACTATCATTCAAACCAGATAATCATTACATCCACAGAACTATTGTTTTCATCGACAATTCACTGGTCAAAATATAACTTCATTAAACGAAAGGCAAGCTCACAGAATTACTTGCCAAAGCTGAACTACACCACCTGAAACCTGTTCCTCCGAACATTTTTCTTAGCTCATCCCTATGCTGAATTGCAGCTAACATTATCATTCAATGGACTTCAGATAACATTTCAACTTCTCTAAACAAAAGAAGATACCAAAAATCACAGAAATTTTCATACATTCCCCCTTCCCCTGCACTCCTCAAAGCAAAAAAGTTGTCATAAGTTCTCATTAAGACCTTTCATTTGATAGCCATATTGCCTACATGGGATGAAATTTTTTTTTTTCAGTGGCCACTCCCCTATATGGGGAGACCCCTCTTAAACACCTTATAAATTTTTGTAGGCCAACTTTGAAGAGGCCATCACTTCACACCTACTTCCAAAATTTTACCTTTCTAGCTTATGTATGTACATAGTTTGCGAGAAAAATTGATGACACACGGACGGACGGGTGGACAGGAAGCGATTTTAGTAAGGTTTTGTAAAACTATTTTACAAAACCCTAAAAAGAAAAAGAAAATATTTTCCCTGAATTACTATTATTACAAAGATAAAAAATAATAATAAAAGTACACACGAGGAACTACAGCACCGGGGACTATAAATTGATTTTCTTCTCTACAAATTTCCACTGAAATTTTCGTCTCGTTTCGACGTAGTTTTTATAATGTACGATGACAGTCCCGGACAGAGAGTTGGGTTGCGACTAACGACACAGGAAAACGCCAAAAGGAAATGGCCATGTTACAGGGTAATTTGTGAACACACACTTTTCTCATGGCTCAAATTATTCGAAAAAAACTTTATTTTTTATTTTTATTACATTATATAAAGATGTCAGATGATAAAGAACTACCCCCATGGTTTATTTCAGATTTTTCGGAGGAAAGGTGTTCAAAGTCGGTTAAGATTCTTATCAAGGCATATACAGTCTTCCACAAAAGTCAAGGTACAGAGAATCGGTAACTGAAAATTGTATTACTGAATCAATATTTTTATTTGAAAACCAAAAGTTATGAAATGGTAATAATACGAGTTCTGTTGAATTTAAGTTTTCATAAATTTAAAGGGATTCGGCAATAATGATCATTGAAGACAATAATTTTTTGTTGGCAATGTCTCTTTTCTACTCCACAAAAGTCTTGGTACAGTTGCAGAAAATGCCCTGTTATTTGTAAAAAGGGGAATCCCTCAAGTTCATATTATCAGAGTGAGTTAACAACCGTAGGCCGCTGTCTTTAATATCGCGTCCGTATTCGTGGTGTATCTTTTATTTAATAAAATTTTTAAAAAATGAGTCGAAAGGAGTTGAGTATTAAGGAGCATGAAATAATTATTAATCTGCATTCAAATCAGAGCAAATCATATTCTAAAATAGCTGAACTAGTGTTGCGAAGTCGGTCAACCATTCAAAAAGTGATAAATCGATTTAAGAAGGAAAATAGAGTGGAAAATGTGCCCCGAACAGGTCGTCCATCTAAACTAAGTGCAAAGGACAAGAGAAAAATTTCGCGAATGGTAAAACAAGATCCATTTCTAAGCTGTAGAAAAATCTGCGATGTTCTTGGAATTAATGATAAGAAGTAGGTTAGCGCAGAAACTGTGCGTAGAGCTGTCGTAGAAGCTGGATTTTCATCTCGTACGCCTAGAAGAAAACCTCTTGTAAGTTCCATAAACAAACAAAAAAGAATAACATTTGCAAAAGCATAACCAATAACGTTTTGGGATAATGTTTTATTTTCGGATGAGTCTAAATTTTGTATATTTGGTGTAAATGGGCATAAGAGGGTCTGGCGAAAAGTTGGAGAAGCATTTAATCCCAAGAACACTATTAAAACAGTAAAACATGGAGGCGGTGGTGTTATGGTTTGGGGTTGCATGGCTGCTGCTGGAGTTGGAAATCTGACATTCATCGAAAATACTATGGATCAGAACTCTTATTTAGAGATTCTACGAAACAACATGAAACAAAGTGCAGCCAAATTAGGTTTGCGAGAAGATTTCTTGTTTCAACAGGACAATGACCCTAAGCACACTGCGCATAAAGTTTGAATGTGGCTATTGTACAATACTCGCACGCTTGCTACACCGCCTCAAAGCCCTGATTTGAACCCTATAGAGCATCTTTGGAATGAGCTTGAGACAAAAATCCGAAAAAGAGTGATATCAAGCAAGGCGCAGCTTAAGGATGTTATATTGGAGGAGTGGGCCAGAAACAGCAGCGAATTTACTAAAAAATTGGTATATTCTATGCCTAAAAGACTGAAGTCAGTAATTCAGATGAAAGGATATCCGACAAAATATTAAGAAAAGTATAATTCAAATAACTATGCAAGACTATAATTACAATTTGTATCATTTGTCTTTAGGTGTACCATGACTTTTGTGGACTTCATTCATTGACTTTCCAATACATCATATGTAATAATATATTAATACGACAGAATTTTCGTTTTGTTTTACATGAATTTAAAGTGTAATGATTATAGTTGAAGTAATACGAAAAAAATTTTATCACAATAGGTTTTTTAAATAAAAATATCAAACAATTTTCATGATATTTATCACTGTACCTTGACTTTTGTGGAAGACTGTATTATCACACAGGTTTTTTTTTCTTTAGAAATATGCAATAAAATTTGAAAGAGAAAAGTTTTTCAGGCAAATACGCTTTCTATATTTTAAAACATTACAAATAAGCGATATTATTGAAAACTTCAACTTAATTCATCAAAATAACCACGTTCTAAATAAACCGGCATAACTTCTTTCAGAAGAGCAACATATTTGTCATCTTTAAACGATTGAATAATAAATTCCTTATCTGCCATGAAGGTGTTTATATCCATATTTTCGGTGTTTGCGTATGATGTATCTACACACATGAAAGGTGCAGAGGAAATAAGCAAGAAGATTTCTGAAAATAATAAACCAATTTCAACTGCGCGAATTATTTTGTGACAAAAAAACTTTATAGCACCTATTGGCCTTCTACGCTGCATATCTTTTTCTAGCTGTCCAAATGTTGGCATTTCGCTATTATATCCCAACCTTTTCAAAGTCGCGATGAAGACATGAAAGTAATTTCGAATTATGTCGTCACGTTGTTGAATTGGTATGAAACTCGCTATATAGTCAATGTCGACGGCCGGTGACCCCCAATGGCAAAGTTGAAAATCAACCTGGATCAATAAATAATCAAAATTTTCATTAAATTATCATAAAAAAACGATATTACTTACAAAAACAACATCCTTTCCTAGTTCGCCTTTGTCTTTCATCATTAAATTTTTTATGTACAAGTCTCCATGATTCAAAACATTATATATTCCTGGTTCGTTGAGGACGGCTAAACACTTTTCTAAAAGTTTAACATTTGAAATTTCTTTGAATACAGTCGCGTAATGTTCAAATTCAGGCATGTCCTTCATTGCTTCCACCAATAAATCCTTTCCATGACTAAATAAAAATACGTCTTTTATATTGGGCATGTTGAAAAAGACTCCTTTAAATTTTGTTACGTCTTTATTTCCCTGTAGAAAAAAACGTTTTCAAAATCAATTATATTCATACTTTGCTCCTGGAGAACCTTCCCCGTACCAGTAGATTTCTCCCTATAGAGACAATATCCTATCGTTCACTGCATTAAAAGGAGCTAAGGACAAATGTAGCCCTTTTCTATAGCGAATTCGAAAAATACTTGTATGTAGTATATTTTTCAGTTGCTCTCTGCTGGAATAAATATAGCAAGGACGCATGGCCATAGGTGACTTGACCGAAAAGGACGCCGAACAATTCCTGAACAAGGGCAAAGTACGAATTGGGTGGGTTGTCTGTAGGATGCGGCGAAGAGCAACGCCTCTTCAATGTTTCAAATGCCTTGGTTATGGTCACACCACACAAGTATGCAAAGGACCCGATAGGAGTTCCCTATGTTACAAATGCGGTGAAACGGGTCATAAAAGAAAAGAGTGTACGAAGGAAGCACACTGTATCCTTTGCAAGGATGCTGATCCAAAACATGATTTTGGACACGTCTTGGGATCAGGAAAATGCCGGGTGTTCCAGGAAGCCCTAGCCAAGGCAAAGTCAGAGCTTCGATGACCCGCATCCTGCAGCTAAACCTACACCGCAGTTCAACCGCCCAAAATCTGCTTGAGCAGTTTGCGAGGGACAGGAAAGCCGACTTCTTGCTGCTGAGTGAGCAACACCATAATAAAAGTCCTGCATTATGGTACTCTGATGAAACTGGTACTGCCGCTATCTGGGTTCGGAACAGTGACTTTCAAGCGGAGAGTTGTGGACGGGGGGATGGTTTCGTGTGGGTTCGGTGCTCAGGGATCACCTTCTTTAGTGTGTACCTAACGCCTAACGAGTCGATATAATCTTTCCAAGCCAAGCTTAATGCTTTGGAGGGCGCTGTCTCGAACGCAGAGGGTAAAGTGCTCGTTGGGGGCGACTTCAATGCTAGAGCAATCGAATGGGGCATGCCTCAGATGGATCCGCGGGGAAAGCGAATCCTGGAAATGGCGGCCAGGACGGCCCTCGTCGTACTAAACTCCGGAAATACGCCGAGTTTCCGCCGTGTTGGCTGTGAGGGAACCATACCGGACGTGACATTCGCCTCGGAGTCCTTAGTACGGAGGATACACAACTGGAAAGTATTAGAGGACTACTCAGCCAGTGATCACCAGTGCATTCTGCTTGAGATAAGTGATGCTATCTCACGACGTCCGTGCTCTCGGCCTTCTACAACTGGATGGAACATTGGAAGAATGGACGTCGAGAGGTTCGTCAAGGCTCTCACAGCAGGTGAGCCGCTGCAGGGAGCTCCGGAGGGGACGGAAGAACTGGCAGCTCAAGACGTGGTGAACTCTACCATGAGCATAATCACGACTGCTTGCTGCGCTTCTATGCCCCGTCAAAGACCCCGGCACGGCAAGCCCCCAGTGTACTGGTGGTCTACTGAAATCGCTGAAAAGCGGAGGGAGTGTCACAAGCTTCGGCGTGAGGCTCAACGGGCGCGGAACCGTGACGAGGCATGCAACCAGGTGGCAGCATATAAGTCGGCCAGGAAATGCCTTTGCAAACTGATCAACAGTAGCAAGGCTCGCTGCTGGCAAGAGCTAGTGGACAATGTGAACAAGGATCCGTGGGGCCTTGGCTACAAGCTGGTCATGGGGAAACTTGGTGCCCTACGGAAGCCTTGTGTACATGACGCGGAAAAGATGGACGCGATAGTGCGGGGACTCTTCCCCGCCCATCCCGTCCTTGTTGACGCTGTTCATGGTGAAACAGCAGTAGAGTGCCCACTCTTCACACAGCTGGAACTGGAGGAGGCAGTCCTCTCCTTGAAAGCGAGGAAGGCTCCAGGTCCAGATGGTATTCCAGCTGAGGTGTTGCGGCTCGTCTATCACCATTGTCCTGACTTGCTGCTCAGCACATTCAACGCTTGCCTACGGGACGGGGTTTTCCCGGTACGATGGAAGGTGGCGAGGCTCGCGCTGGTCAGCAAGGGGAAGGGAAATCCCGAATCGCCGTCTGCATACCGCCCGTTATGCATACTAGACACGGCTGGGAAAGTGCTAGAGAAACTCATCAAGGGAAGACTCACTGACGCGATTCGTGCTGCTGGGGACCTATCTCCTCGGCAGTACGGCTTTAGAGCAGGACGTTCTACCATTGATGCGATTGCAGAGGTGGTGAACGCGGTCCAAAAGGCAGAGGCATATAGTCGCACCAAGCGACGGATCGTCCTGTTGGTGACACTCGACGTTAGGAATGCCTTCAACTCCGCTAGATGGGTGGATATTCTGGACACGCTGGAAAACTCTTTTCAAGTTCCAGAATATCTAATGCGGCTTTTAAGGAACTACCTAAAGGACCGAAGCCTGCTCTACGACACGACACAGGGCCAACGAAGGATGGAAATTACATCGGGTGTTGCCCAGGGATCTATCCTTGGTCCGGACCTGTGGAACGTGTCTTACGACGGGCTACTGAGACTTGAGATGCCAGATGAGTCGCGCTTGGTCGGCTATGCGGATTTTGTTGCGGCTCTGGTCACCGGACGCACCGTTGGACAAGCGCAACTTAGGCTAGGTATACTAATGCGCCGAGTGAGGGACTGGAGGACTGCTCGCGGGCTCAGTTTAGCACTGGAGAAAACCGAAGTGGTCATCTTGACAAAAAAGAGAATCCCTAGAGTAAGGATGATCAGTATTGGAGATATAAAAATCGAATCGAAGCCAGCGGTGAAGCACCTGGGGCTACTGATCGACTCGAAGATGAGTTTCTCTGAGCAAATCAGGGCAACGGCTGAGAAGGCTGCTTCGGAAATATCGGCCCTTAGTCGACATATGGCCAACGTAGGGGGACCCAGGCCATCAAGAAGACGCCTCTTGATGAGTGCTGTGGGGTCGGTGCTGCTGTACCGAGCAGAGGTATGGGGCGACGCTCTCAGCAAGGAGGTATACCGAAAACGATTGGCACAGGTACAGAGAAGAGGAGCACTGAGAATTGCATCTTCGTATCCAACAGTCTCCGACTCGGCGGTGAGAGTGATTGCAGGCGTGATACCTGTCGCCCTCCTTGCTAGAGAGCGCCGTGCTATTTACCTGCGCCGAAACGAGGACGCGAGGGAGATGGTTGTCCGCGAGGAGAGACAACGCTCGCTCAACGTCTTGGGGGAATTGCACGAAGGGAAGGTGGACTGCGCGCCTCATCCCGGATGTGAGACCGTGGCTGAAACGAAGGCATGGTGAGACTGACTTCTATCTGGCCCAGCTTTTGAGCGGGCACGGGTGTTTTCAGTCTTACCTGCACAAGATCGGTAAGTCACGGTCTCCCGATTGTCGGTTTTGCCCGGGAGAGGAGGACAATGCCTGTCACACATTTTTTGCGTGTACAAAATGGGTCAGGCTGCGAAGGGAACTCTACAGGGAGACGGGAGAGCTCACCCCGGAAAATATAGTTGCGGTGATGCTCGAATCGGTTGACAAATGGAACCAGGTGGCACATTATGCTCGGGCAGTCCTAAAATACAAAAGGGACTCACAGCAGCCGGGGGAGCTGGGGCTGGGGGATCGCTCTTCTGGCATTTCCTCTTCCCCTCTCCCCTCCCGCTAGGAAAGGGACTCCCCAGCTTGAAGGCGCCCCACGGCGTAACAAAACGAGACCTGGCCCGAAGTAATGTGTCAAACGGTTCCAGGCTAGGTTCTCAGATTGACAGGGGAGGTGTTTAGTGGGTAGTCCAAGGGTATCCTCCATGGGAGCCCCACACTGCCAGACTCGGCGGGCGTAAATGCCTTCACCTCCCTACCACAAAAAAAAAAAGGACTTTATGATACTAGGATGTAAATATATATATCTTTGAGAGGTCCAGAGTGCCTTGATAAGAGCAGCTTTAGATTCAAGTTTTACCTAGGAGAGTTCTAGCTACTTCCCCCACTAGGATTCCAGCCAGTCTGTATTACCATCATGCTGAGCATTCGAGATTATTAGTCTAAAGCTTTTCCTTTGAGTTGGATAGTATATAACGTTCGAAGCATTCTTATCATGTTGATCCTATCCTTTCAAGGCATGATCATAGACCAACATTATAAGCCATAATGCTAAATTTAGGACTACCCACGAGTTTAGTGCCTTCACGTGACGTAGTGGCTTACGTTGCGATGATAATAGTCGGCCAAAAGTAGCCATACCATTTCTGTCTTGAACTGTCGGGTTGCCAGAGAAAATTTTTCTAGTGGCAGGAAAATAAATAAAAAATGACGAAGGCTGTTTTAACGAAATCCCAACAACAGTGAAGTAGAAGTAAGATAGTGAGGAAGCGGCATATTCATTCGGCATACACCAGAAGCAGCTGCTCAGCAAACATCGCAACATTAGCCCGTGGATTTAATCGGCAGCAAAAATTACTAAGCCCAATGTTGGCATCTCCATACACTTTCAATGCTACCGGAATCTTCCTGAAAGAAAGTGGAGGAATAGAGAAGGCTGGCAAGCAGAATGTAGGTAAATCTAAGCCAGTTCTTCAATAAGCTTAATAATGAAATAAATGTAGCGAAGCTAGCAACGATATGGATGGAGCAACCCACCGACATGGTCAAGTTGCATGCTGCTCAATGTGGGTAAATCAAAAACATATAGTATAAAGTAATGGACGGGAAATGAGCTTATTTTCATCCATACGTGAGTGAAGGTCTTTTACTACAAATATGCCTTTCTCTCCAATACGAATTGAAATCCCCCCGCCTTCCACGCCGCTAGAGCATCCACACACTCAAGTGGCTCTCTAGTTGCTCTCATGAAAATCCCAGTCCCCTTGTACTTTAACCCCCGAAATGTCAACAAAATATCAACCATATGGTTGAAAACATATGATTCGTGAAAATTCATCAGATGACGGGGAACATCTAATCAAGTTGAATTTGAAATTGAACACAAAACAATTTTTTTATGATAAACCGCGTTGAATGTAGTGCAAAAGCGTTGCAAAAGTGATAATTAATTAAACTGAAAAGTTTGCCAGGGATCATGAGTGTTTTTATGTCGGGAAAAGCAAAATGTTGTGATGTGTGTGGGATTGTAAAAACAGCTACATATAGGAAGCATGTCAGAGACGTACCCTTCGTAGTGTTAGTCATGTTGAATCTTTTATATCGTTAAGGTAAGAATACCCGCACGGAAAATTGATTTAGTTTAAAAAGCGAAAATTGATGGGCGACGTCACGTTAAATTTATTTGAAATTTGATTCAACAGCTGATGACGCGCCAACTTCACACACACCATAAAATGCTTCAATTCTCGCTGTATCTATTCTCTCTGACATCTATGGGGTAAATAATACAAGCGGCGATGGGGACACATTTGAAAGAGAGTTCCCACAAAATGTGGTAAGCATCAGCTACTTTATCTGAAGACACTCTCAAGCGTGAAGTGCTAAAAGAATAAATTAAAGCAAGCAGAGGAGCAAATGATAGTAAATCGTCTCTTTGCCGATCATTGGGTTTACTGGTTCTCTTAAATGCTGAGGAAGGCCAATAACTTTATTGCTACCGACTAACTCTGCTTACATCTCCTTATGGTGGCCACTGAAAACACAAAAGTTTGCCTGACAAACATATACGGGCCGACAAAAAAAAAAAGGAAAAAGAAATGTAGGCAATGTTCTACAATCACCGAGAAAACCTTTTGACTCGTTGCTCACAAATGGTACAAAAATAATTCTGAGGATTTTAATGCCGAAATTGGCAATGAACAATCTCACAAGGACTGAAGGATATAGCCGCTACTACGAAACCAATGACAATGGCCAACGCTTGATTGGACCCACAAGATGGCAATTAAGACGGTGCCAGAATAGACAATTAATATCAAGCCTGGCGCAAATGTACGCTTTTTAAAGATCATTGAAAATCAAAGCAGATCATACACCAACAGTATTATTGGGATAAACCAATGTGACTTTAGAGCAGGTAGATCCACCTTAGACAAATTTTTTGCAATCAAGTAGGTACTTGATGGCAATTCGGTACAACCATAAGCATTCGATCAACACCACCTGATTAGCGGTTGGCACAGTACGTTAGATAATCGCAAAACTACTTGTTTAATAGGCACCATCGATGGCTTTCCAACTTTTGAAGGGGTTCATGTTTCTGTGAGAAAGAAGAAACTCGATTTGAAACTGACAAGAGTACTCATACATGTTAATTCCTGATGCTTTTGCGCTCCACAGTGTTTTGGATATTCTGGGACCGACAGATAAACAAAAGTATTCCTTAATCAGGAGGGGTTGGGTTCCAGTGAAGATCTCATATCAAGCGAATGATACATGGAAAAACTTTTTCGTCAAGCCTGCATACCTTCCGTGTGAATCCCTGAAATGAGAGTTCATGCAGATATCAAAACCCCAAGCAAACCGATTGGCGCCTACATGAAAAACATATATCCTGTCCCATCTAACGTTTCCCATCAAATGTGCTAAGTAGTGTCCAAAGACGGGAATTGGGTCAGGCGTCGCTGACTGTAATTGATGATATGTTGTGATAGGCTATTTCTACTATTCAACAAATCACCAGATGAGGATGTCATTTATCCAATTATGTTCAGTCAAACGACCGGTGAAGTTGTCAAGATTTTGCTGAAAATATTTACTGCCTACATCCTGTTCGAGCATCTTTCAACTACCTGGCAACTTATCAGAATTTAAAATGAGGAAAATAATTTTTTATATTTCAATTATTAATAGCTGGAGGCAACATGAAAATTTTTTTGGGAATCCGTCATCCATGAGCCTCTCATCAGATGCCAACTCTAGATCAGGACGGATTAGCATGATCCCGTAACTGCGTTACATGTTATATAACCCCTAACTATACTTTCATGTTGTCTCCAGTTATTGAAAAAATTAAAATAATAAAATAAAAATGTTTTCCTATCTTCATAGAGAACTCCGTAGCAATTGCCAGATGACAAATAGTTACCTTACTCATCACCAGGCGTTGGATACATAAATAGTGGTAGAGAGAATTTTATCCCACTCACTTGAATAGTCACTGCCGCGAACAACGACTTTTTCTTGCATGAGTTATTATTGTGTCTTACGTAGTGTAAATAAACATAATTACTGAAGTGTCACTACTACATTACAACTCTTTCATGTAGTTTGTGGATTAGCTAAATATGGCTTCAGGAGATAGGCTAATAACTTTCGCCTAGTAAGCGTGCGATGGCACTCAATTACAAACGATGTAGGTACCACACACGCCAGCGCACCAAGTCAGCTGTAGCGGAGATTAAGTAGACAAGAAGACAAATTGACCATTTTCGATCTGAATGTTCAAGCCATCAGGCGTCTTCACCAGCACAATCCGTATCTCATTCAATTTAAATGATTTTAATGTACGTTTTGTGCGAAGTTAAATACACGTAGTTTTTGTTAACCTTGCGTTTATTTAGCGCGCGTCGTGCACAAGACGCTACATAATTGGTGACCTCTGGACAAATTCTTTACGCATGCGCTTCACATGAAAGAAGAAATGCGGAAAGGTACGCAACGGGCGTTATCGAAAACGCCCCATCGGAAAGCCCTGCCGGATTTGTGGGAAGCCCCGCGATTTCCACGAGAATGCCAATACCCGTCGCAACGGAAGCTATAATTAATATTAAATTACCGGCATTTTGGAAACGGCAACCGGAATTGTGGTTCTTGAGTGTCAAATTCCAATTCTTATCAATAAAGTGACATCGGATAACGGAAAATTTCACGCCATTAGTCGCACACGATTTGCCAGTGATGGAAGAAATCACCGATTTAGTGGAAGTCGAATAAGGAGACCTCAAGCCCTCACAGCTCAGGCGAAAAATGAACCTGCTCGTAGGAGAACAATTAAAGATTTTCTGAATTTCTCTGTCCGTATACGTGAAGTCTTGACAGAAGTGCAGCAAGTGGCAGTAGGAAACGTTCGCAAACGTGATTTTGCTACGAAAATACATAGCGTAAGCCAGAAAAGTCAGAAACAGCAACCAACTTCGAATTGGCAAAACAAGTCGCAAAACTGACATCAATTGTTGAAAGTCTCGTGTCAAGAACGTCACGACACACGACGCGCACACGATCAAAGTTACAAACACGTGCAAAATCAGCTGGTGGACTTTGTTTTTATCACCAATGATTTTGAAACAAGGCCGGGAAGTGTAGAGCCCCGTGCAACTTCATAAAAGTCACGAAAAACTGAATTCCTCGTCGCCGGTTCAAACGATTCGTAGCGACGATATAAATACAAACCGCTTAATAGTACACGATCGAAAGCTCAATTATTCTTCCGTTGTTGACACTAGTGACCAAGTATCCGTTATACCACGCAAGAATGAACAAGTGTTATCGGAATTTCAACTATTTGTCGCGAATGGAACTAAAATAGAAACGTTTGGAAAGAAAGTGTTAACGCTCGACCTCAGACTTACAATACATTTTAAGTGGGAATTTATGTTGCAAATAAAACAAGACCGATCCTTGTCGTGGATTTCGGGTTACTTGTGGACATTTCGCATGGAAAACTTGTCGATATGAAAACCAAACTAAAATTAGACGCATTAAATTTCAATGGCAGTTATTCACGTATTTTTGCCGTAGATCCAACCAACAAATTTCACCAAATTTTGAATGACTTCCCCGAATGAACAATTTCAACTTATGTACAAAGTGACATGGTATACGAGGTATTCAACCACATCCTGACCAAAGGCCCCTCATCAACGAACACCCTAGACGACAAACTCCGGACAAGTATAAAATTTCAAAGACAAACTTTGAATTTATGATGGAGAAAGGCATTTGCAGATCGTTGAGTAGTCCTTGGGCAAGCTCTCTACTCCTCAAACAAAAGAAAAACATTGAATGGCGTCCATGCGGCGACTACAGACGTCTCAATGCCGTGACTATTCAAGACAGCTGCCCGGTGCCCCACATACACGACATAATTCAACACTTAGCGGGCAAATCAATATTCTCAACACTTGATCTTGAAAACCTACCATCAAGTACCAATAGCACCCGAGGACATAGTAAAAACAGCAATCACAATACCATTCGGACTCTTCGAATTTCCCGTGATGACATTTGGATTTCGGAACGCCGCGCAAATTGTTCAACGGCTGCTGGATTCTGTATTCCGGGGAATTGATTTCGCTTTCGTTTACTTAGATGATCTCCTCATCGCATTGTCTACAGTCGATGAGCACGAAAACCATCTTAAATAAGTATTTCAACGTTTAGAAGCCAACAAGCTAAAGCTCAATCCAGACAAATGTGTATTCGGACAACCCGAAATAGAATACTTGGGACACCGGATCACCTCAGCTGGGACTGAATCATTAACGCAAAAAGTCAATGTCACATTGAACTACAAGCTTTCAGCGACAGTCATCGAACTCCGCAGATACTTAGGAATCCTAAATTATTACAGAAGATTCTTCAAAAGTGCAGCATCCACGCTGGAACCGCTAAACAACTATCTTAAGGAAAGCCGAAAAAACGACAAAAGAAAGGTAAATTGGACTAACGAAGCAAAGCAGGGATTTGAAGCAAGCAAGAAAATGATTGCAAGGGCGACGAGACTTGCACACCCCATTTCAGAAGCCCTATTGGCACTTGCAACGGATGCTTCAGACACCGCAGCGGGAGCAGTACTGGAACAGTTCTCCGGGGGATTTTGGCAGCCTCTTACTTTGTTTTCACGTAAATTTAGTCCTGTACAATACAGTACATATGACCATAAAATACAGTACATATGACCATAATTGCTGGCAGCTTACATGGTGGTAAAGCACTTCAAATACTTCCTGGAAGGCCGACAATTCATCATACGAACAGATCACAAACCATTGACGTTTGCGTTTTATCAAAAGACTTACAAAGTATCTTCTCGCCAATGCAGACAACTGCAATTCATTCCGCACTTCTCAAGCAAATTTGAACACGTTATTTATTTATTTATTTATTTATTTATTTATTTACACTATTTTACAGATCCGAGAACCCAATTACAAAATGGGTAATGAAATATAATGCAATACATGCGAATAAACAAAGTTATATTAAGAAAAGAAGAACAAGAATATAAAATACTAATAAACTATTGGAAGCTAAGCAGAATATTATGCAATATGCTTTTAAAAGCGTTTAAGGAATGTGGCAGAGGACCCAGCTGGAGCTCATTGTATCGACGTAATACGCGTACTAAAAATGAATAAAAATAAATATCGGTACGAGCAAAGGGCACAAAGAATATGTCACTTGAACGCGTTCTTGAGGTGGGACGTATATAAAGCCTTTCACGAAGGTTGGATGAAAGACTACCGTGATATAATTCAAATAAGCAGCACAGGTCTCAGAATTCTCTCCTATTTTTGAGTAGGATCTGTAAGCGCTCAACGTAGGAGCTGTAAGTGAGCTTATATTTGTAGAATAGTTTCAACAGCATCCGATATATTGGTATAGTGAGGAGACCATACTTGGGAGGCATACTCAAGGATTGACCGAGCTAGAAGTACGAATAGATGGACGCTGGTTGAAATGCTAAAAGACTTGCAAGAGGATCGTAAAATAAAACCAGCGACACGTGAAGCTCTAGTGGTTATGCATGAAACATGGATGTTAAATTTCAAACCTGGGTCAAATACTACTCCCAAATCTTTAAATTCGTCCACAAGTGCGAGCACCGATCCATCAACCTGGTATTCATATAAAACTGGATGAATTTTGTTGGTGACAACATTTAGAAATGTTAAGAGGTAGTAAATTACCTTAACACCAATTTTGGAGATTGTCAAGATCATTTTGGAGGTATAAGCAGTCTTTGCTGGAGTTAATGGGGCGATAAATTTTTAAATCATCAGCGTTAAGAAGACAATTAGAGGACAGGCATTGGGGAAGATCATTAATGAAAATGTTGAATAGCAAAGGGCCTAAATTGATCTTTGAGAAACACCAGATTTTGGGCTAAATGAGACCGACGAAAAAAATTATTCCATGTAACGTTGCAGGAGCGATGGGATAAGAAGGATAAGATCCAAGAGAGGATAGAGTCGGACACGCGGAACGATCGGAGTTTGTTGGCCAAAAGGCCATGATCAACACTGTCAAACGCTTTAGCAAAATCGGTGTATATGACAACGGGTTGTTGACTGTTGACGAAAGCAAGAGAGATGGTATTCGTAAGTTCTAACAAATTAGTTACTGTCGAACGACTTTTAATGAAGCCATGTCGTTCATTTGCAAACAGGATACTGATATCATCGTACATTCTGTTATGCACAATTCTCTCAAGGAGCTTGCCAAAACAAGACAGCAAAGAAATCGGACGATAGTTAGAGATTTCACTTCGATCTCCGGACTTATGGGTTGGAAAGATGTTAGCATGCTTCCAGACGTCAGGGAAGCAGGAGGAAGAAAGGCTAATATTGAAAATAATTGAAGGTGGGGTAGACAATGAAGAAGATAATGACTTAATGAACAGATTTGGTATTCCATCAGGACCCGGACCACCATTAATGTCAAAGGTAAGCAGTACATTTTCAATTACCGATGGAGAGGTCACGATAGAATTCATAATAGGGGAAGGAGAAGGACACGATGAGTACATAAAGGGGTTCGAAACCTTAAATGTGGAGGAAAAAAATTGAGCGAAATGGTCACAGATAGCTTACCCATCAAAATCTTGGCAATCACGCCATGAAAAGATATTAGGAATATGGGATGTTGTTTTCAGAGAATGTATGTATGTCCAAAAGGGCTTAGGACTATTAGATTGCAGTGATGTTTCAATCATATAAAAATAAGATCGCATTGCGTTCTTAACCGCTTTTTGGCTTCTTTACGAAGCAGTCGGTAGTTGGTGAGGTCAGTGTTAGAGTTGGAATAATGAAGTTTTTTGCGCGCCTGGTCCTTCAAATAGAGAGCGTCTGAGACTTCAGCAGAAAACCAGCTGGGAATCTTTTTCCGAGGGGATCGGCAGATAGGTACATGATTTGCAATTATGCTACTGAGATTCTCATAGAAAGTTGATAGCGCTGAATTGACATCTAGCTTCTGTAACATTGAATTCCAGTCAATATTATCCACCTCAAGCTGAATAGCTGCATAGTTGGCTTTGCGGAAATTAAATCTTGGGGAGAAAGGAGTGCGTTTGGACTGAGGTGCAAGAAAAGATAAACGAACCTCAAGCGCAGGATGACGGGGATCAGATTTTACATATTTGGAGGGGGATTTTATGATCGAGGAGATAGAGGCAGGATTGGTAGTAAGGATGAAATCGAGAAGTTGATTGTTTGCGTTTGGGATCATATTTAATTGCGATAGGGAGCAAAGCGATAAAAAAGAAGAAAACAGGATAGAGAGATCATTGAAGGATGAGAGAGTATGAGAGCTTGAGTCCCACCTTAGGCAAGGCATGTTAAAGTCACCACAGATTAAAATATTGTATAGAGGATTGATGCTACAGAAATATGAAGGTAATTCACAGAAAAAATGGTTGTAAACGCGGAAAGGAGCATTGCAAAGGATATACATATAAAGTAATACTAAACTCATGGCATGAGAGATATTGATTAAGACAGTGATGCATTCTACTGGAAGAGACGGTGAAAAGTCAAAGCAGAGTTTGCTGTCTAAGGCTTTATGAGTAGCAATAAGTACACCACCATCGTCAGATTTACCTGAAATCATACGATCTCTATCAGTTCGGTAGACATCATATAGTGGAAAAAATTTCACTGCTGGCGATATCAGGAGATAGCCAGGTTTCTGTAAAATAAATGGAACCATCGCCAGAAATAGAAGAGGCAATTTTAATAGCTTCCAGCTTGGTTCGCATGCCACGTACATTTTGATAATAAAGATTGAAGCTACGAAAAGTGTTTTGAATATCAAAATTTAATTGTAGGGTGACCAGTTGTTCAAGTTTCGGAAGAGAGCTTAACACGCGACGAAAATTTCTTCTTTTGGTTGCCTCGAACGGTTCGATTAGTGTTCCAGGAGGCCAGTATTTTGGTTGACGAACTATGCTGCAGTTTGACGGCACAATAAGCTTAAAGGAAGCTATAACTCTTCCCTCAATGTTGTCTTTTGGTGGGACCAAGAACACAGTTGCACCCACACTGTCGAGAATTGAGCAGCAATAGGTCTTGCTGAGCTTACCAGAAAAAAAGAAGAGGATGCGGAGCTAAAACTGCTACTAAGCTCAAACTCACCATTATTACTAAAGCAATTATAAGTAGGAATATCAAAGGAACCCCTTTACTGGTATACATCGATAGAAACAATCCAACCGTACATCCCTAAGTCACTGAGACGGAAGATATTCAACCTGCTTCACCAGCCAGCACATCCAGGGGGAAGAGCTACCAGCAAGCAGATTCGAGCGAAGTACACTTGGCCGGGGATCGACAATGATATCACCAACTGGGCGAAATCTTGCATACAGTGCCAGTAATTGTAATGATTTTTCTACCTTCAGCTCGAACGCGGAACCGACCTCTCATCGGTTCTAGACGTTAAGTCTGAGTAGTGCCAACGGATGGTACCAACAGGTCAACCAATCCGTGCACCGTAATCCATTCACGCGGTGACTGCTTGTCGGCCAGCTAGTTCGGAGAGGATTTCGGTCGCGGGTCTCCGAATGGATTACGCTCAATTACAATATTTCAGTCACCTGAAATTGCCCGTTTTCTAAACGCGTCAACATTTACTCATCCAGAACGAGAAACCTACATTACGTTAGTTCTGGATGGGATCTATCCACAGATCTCCAATCAAAAACGCTACAAAATCTCATAGGCGCGTTACCGATTCACCGACGCGGTACCGAAAAATATACTACTCGAACTTACACCGAAGCAAACTACTCTAAAGAAATGGCGAAACAAGCAAAGGTACCGCGTACCGCGCGCGACGCGAAACCGACTTCAGCGGATTTGTCGAAACCCTACCCTCGCGACGGCATACTTACCCTACACTCTCTGTTCCCACTGAAAAAAAAAAGGACGAGTCACTGAAAAGGAAAGTCGTTAGTTAAATTAGCAATTCATGATTTTATTTTGTATTTTCATAGTTTTGAGTTATATTTATTACAAAAAAAAATTTAGAGCGAGATATTCTCGCTATGTTATACAATTAATAAACTTTCTTAACAAGTAATGGAATATTATGGTCTTTATTCGCATTTTCTGCCACTTTCACTTTGTTCCACAGAAAATCATTGACATTCAAATCCTTTACATTACACTAGATTTGAATTGATGGTTTTACCTTCTTTATTTATTTTTGTCCTAACTCGATCCAACAAGACGTGAATCATATCTACTGAAATTGATAATCAAACTTTTTTTTTTTAATTTTGGAATGTTGACTGTTAAATTCTGATCACAGTAATTGTTTAAAGGATAAACTAATCTAGGAAGTTCTGCATTTGCTTAAAATCATAGCTTCGGCTCGAAAGGAACATTTTTTTTTTTTTTGCTGTATGTGATGTAGAAAGGAAATGTCCAAATGAAAAGGTCTAAACAATAACTTTAAAAAAATATTGCCGAATAAAATATTTAGATTTTCGTTTCTGAAAATTTCACCGTAGCTAATTTAGATTTTCTCTAACTATTTCCAATGAGCGCAACTCTTGGGAACCTAAACCTTTGTGGACGTTACTTATGAAATGTATGTGTACCTGAGCATACCTAGATTGTCATATATCCAACTTTATCTTATTTCAATTCCCGGAATCAAATATATTTATGATACTTTTAACATATGAACATAGATTTGATTTGAATGTCAAACGTTTTCATATTTCGAGGAGTTTTCCATTGACGATTAATTCATATCTTATACATTCTTACCTAATTTTATACAAACTGATTTTTGTAAAAAAAAACTATATCTATAACTAACATACAAGGCACTTTGTAGGAAACTATTGAGTTGCTTATTTTGAGTAGCACTACTATGTAACGTACATCTATTTATACAAAATTCACCGTATTTGATACAAAACATTAATTCATGGAAACTATATAAGAAAGTAGAAATGAGGTAAGACGTTGATCACCTTAAATACGAAATTTTTTTTTTTTTTTTCAATCTAATATTACTTTAAATGAATAAAACATTATTGTATCGTTTCTAGACCCAAAATGTGTCTTTTAACAAATTGTGACTGATCGGTAACAATATTTCTAAAATTCTTTGCAAGAATAAAAAAAATTTAATCAATAACCTGAAATATATGATGGCTTCTTTAAACATATGAATGGTAAATGTGGTCTGTGTTCTCTAGCATTAAGAGTTTGTTGTGGGAGTGTGCAAGTTTTCTGATCATCTACTTTGAAGAGTTAAAAATGCAAAAATACTTGTTCGGTATTAGTTTTACAGTTGAAAAATGCAAAATATATCGCTGAGGTCTGTCGGTACTTCTCTGTTATTGTGTCACCGTTCACGTACAATTATTAACTTATCCAGCAAAATCTAAACTCTATATATCCTTTCGTTGCAATAGTTTCCTTTACTAGTAGTTATAAGATAAATTATACTTGGTATTTTATGTATATGTGATATAAATTTTTTTTTTTTTTAAGGAATGTTTTATTGTCTTTTCGAAGATGTATTCTGAAAGTTTTCTTGCCTTGATTGAATAATCAAATAAATCAAATAATTTTAATAAAAGGACAAAAAAAAATAACCTTTACAAAAAAAAACAGCACTTAAAACTAATAGTTATTGTATGTAAACATTTTATGAAAGTTTCTTACAAAACAAGTGGAAGTAAAGTGAGTTCCCAATTATAACTTATGTCCTTAGACAATTTACTATCAATTTTAAAGATTTTTTTTAAAACTAAGAATATCACTGATAAATTTGTAGAATGTCTGTTTGATAGGAAGGGTTGGAGGCTAATATTCATAAAATCTGGCATTTTTCTCTGTGGAAGATCTTGTTTAAATTAAACAGACAGAGTGAAGAACAGAAACGTGACATTGTAAATATGAGAAAAGGAAAGTGGTTGCTGAATATTTCTCATTAATAGAAAACGAGTACCATTTTATTTCATAATATCACGTTCTTTGGTGCAGTAGGGTCATTTTACTTGCAGAAATAATTTATGATTAAATGACGCCTTTTAAACAGGTTTCGCACACGTAAGCTTTTCTGCCTGTATGCGAATCGATATGTCTTCTCAGATCAGTTTTATGATGGAATTGTTTCGGACAAAATTGACATTGATGGGGTTTTTGTGCTGCACTGTGCTTCGCATAGTGCGTGTCGAAAGTGACTTCGTTGGAAAAACGTTTGCCACATCGATTACAACGGAATGGTTGCTCGCCCTTATGGAATGTTTTATAGTGTTGTGTTAAATAGCAAATCTTTGTAAATACCTTGTTACACTCGTCGCAACGAATTTCGCCAGTCGGTGTTTTTCGGCGCATCCCATTCATGGGGCGAGGAACTCTTTATTCCCAATCAAGAGCGGCCTTTACTTTTAGACACAACACCAACCTAGAGAGAGGTTAACTCTTAAACTTTTAATTGATGAAAAATTGCATCACTCACTTTCTTATTGCTGTTACTTAGCCAACCGATTAATCAATGTCCGTACAACAGCGGCAATTCCCGTGACCCGTTCTTTTCCTACACCTTCTCGGCTTTTACGTCCTACAAGAGGCGCCAAATTCCCTGACATCTGTCCAAATGAAAGTATACTGACTGCCATCACTTCCATGTGGCTGTCAAATCCCTGGTTGTCACATCGGACAAAACATCTGTGCGTGGAACGGCACTTCATATGGCGGAAATGTGCTTCTCCAGATGTCGCCAGTGGCATAGTTTTCTCGATGGCCACGGTGGAGGGGCATTTCCAGATGGCTATGTCTCGAAATGTGCCGGGGTTGGATTAATTCTATATTTCGAATATTTATATCCACGGATCTAAATATTTGGACAGAAAAAAAAATATTTTCTGCACAACGATATCCGCACAACCGATGAAGTCCGCTGGCACTTCGAGGACATATCCATCTGGCAGGTTACAAGGGTTCGGGATCGGAATCACTTCGATTCCTGGGCGTAGGCGTCACATTACACATTCCCCCCCCCCAAAATCGAAGTAATTACGATCCCGTCTCCTTTGTAAAAGGTCTTGGTTAGGGACGTGACGGGTCGAAGATCGGTTTCGAAGGATAGGCTACAACCCTGTTCGTGAAGACTCGACAGTGACTATATAGTAGGAAGTCAGGTGTTATTCGGAGGCCTTGGTCTAGGCAGAGATTTGGGATAAGCCAAGGTTTCTCGTGGGAATTAGTTGCACTTCATCGTCTAAGGTCTTTTGCGTGGTAAATTCCCAGGGTCTTACCAGTCATGTCCGCGATGAGGTATCGGGTGGGGCTTATGACTTGTATGACTCGACACTTCACGAATTTCTTGTCTAGTTTGGCATTGTAATGGCGGGTGGCATCGCTCTGTCGGAAGTTTCGACGATATATTTCGTCGCCGGCCTTAAAGCCAGAAGGATGAGATCGCAAGTTGTACCGCTCCTCTCCCATCCGTCTACTTTCTTCAATCTTCTCCCGCAGTTGATCTCGCAGAAGTTGGAGCTTTTCGTGCGGTTCTAGAACCACGATTGGGTCCTCTAGCGATTTCAGCTGCCGCAATAGCCGGTAAGCGCTCCCATGACCGATCATGTACTGGCCGAACACTGCAAAATACGGCGAAATGCCGGTCGTGGCGTGGTACGACGAGCGCAGCGCACTAGTGATGGCGGACAATTTGCGATCCCAGTCCCTCTGATTCGGGTGGACATAGGCGCGAATGGCCGCTATGAGCGTACGATTCAGTCGTTCGGATGCGTTGGCTTGTGGTGAATAGACGGCAGTTCGTTGGTGGATGATGCCGTATTTGGACATTAGGTCTCGGAACTTGCTGGAGGTGAACTGGACCCCATTGTCGGAGACAAGTTTCTCCGGAACTCCAAACATGTGAAAGACTCGGTTCTCCAAAAAGCTGGTTATTGGTCCAGTGTGCATGTTACGTAGTGGCTCTATGATAGGGAATTTGGAGAGCTGGTCCAGGACCACGACAGCTCCCGTGTGGCCAGAAGCAGATCGAGGGTAAGGACCGATAAGATCAATGTACAAGCGCTGGAACACGCGTTCGGGGACCTCAACCTTACCCATGGGTGGCCGAAGAATGGTGTTGGGCGCTTTAGTGCACTTGCATAGCTCACAAGAGGCTACGTACGCTTTTATCTGTTGTGCCATCTTAGGCCAAAAGAAACAGGTTTTCAACCGCCTAAGTGTACGACCGTATCCGCCGTGCGCACTTGTTGGGTGGTCATGAGCCCGCCTGATAAGATCAGTGGTTAATTCTTCGGGCACCCACAACTTCCACTGTTCTTCTTCTTGTATGGGGTCTCCGGATGCGTGTCCCATCCGCTTATAAATAAATCCATCCGTCAACCGCAGTTCAGGCAGCTGGGGCTGTTGATTCTGGATAGTATGAATCAGTTGTGTGTAGGTTGCTGACTTGAAGGCAGGATGGTCCAGATCGATCAATTGGGGGCTGTCGTCCTCTTGGACCAACTCGGCTCCTTCAGGGGCGAACATTCTGGATAGGGTGTCGGGGACTACATGCTGGCTTCCTTTTCGGTGGCGAATTGTGAAGTCAAATGCCTGTAGTTTCAGTGCCCACCTGGCCAATCTGCCGTTGAGATCAGTCTGGCTCATTAGCCATTTCAGAGAAGCGTGATCCGTAACGATTTCAAAGGTGTGTCCCTCCACATAGGCTCGGAAGCGTTTCACTGCCAACACCGCAGCTAGACATTCCTGCTCGGAGACCGTGTAATTTCGCTGGGCTGGGTTCAGCTTGTGCGACATGAAGGCTATAGGTCTCTCCTCGCCGTCTTGTGCAACCTGGACTAAGACTGCTCCCACCCCATGTTGACTCGCGTCACAATGGATTGAGAACGGTTTGTCAAAGTCCGGGCTGTGCAGTACGGGGGCTGTAGTCAGACTCTTCTTTAGCTCTTCAAAGGCTCGCAAGCTGGGCTCTTCCCAGACGAATTTACGTCCCTTACGCAGCATGTCGGTCAAAGGAGTGGTAATGGTGGCATAGTCACGTACAAAACGCTGGTACCATCCGCATAAGCCTAAGAATCGGCGTAACTGTTTGGTGGTCTTGGGTAGTGGAAAAACGTCCATCGCTTGAGTCTTTTCCGGATCGGTCTTGATATGCCCATGCCCAATGATGTGACCTAAATACTTCACCTCCGTCATCACGAACTGGCTCTTCCTTATGTTGATGGTTAATCTTGCCCTCCGGATGTGTAGAGCCACCTCCTGAAGCAGGTCGATGTGTTCGTCAAAGGTCTCGGTTATAAGCAGCAGATCGTCCAAGTAAACGAAAACTTGGTGCCGCAAATGAGGTGGTATCACCTTATCCATAAGGCGCGTCATCGTTTGGGGGGCATTACACAATCCGAATGGCATGGTCACGAATTGATATAGGGGCCGACCTGGGACTGTGAAGGCTGTTTTCTCCTTTGAACCGGGGTCTAAAGGAATTTGCCAGAAGGCGTCCTTGAGGTCTAAGCTCGTGATGAAATGGGCTTTAGGCAATCGACTCAAAATGCCTTCGATCAACGGTAGAGGATATGCGTCCTTGACTGTGACGGCGTTCAAGCGTCTGGCATCTAAGCATAACCGGACCTTGTTCGGCTTGACAACTAAGGTGACTGGGGAAGCCCACGCGCTCTGTGATTCTTCGATTACGCCTAATGATAGCATTCGATCCACTTCGGCATATAACGATTTTTCCTTCGCCGGAGATATGGCGAAATGTCTCTGTTTTATGGGTTTAGCGTCCCCCACATCTATAGTGTGGAACACCAGGGCAGTCCGCCCGAGACCTTCTTTCTCGTGCGATGGAAAAGCCGATATAGCCGAGTCAAGACGCAGTTGCTGAGTTACATCCAGTGTATGCCGTAATAAGTTAGTGGGTTGAGATTGGTCAGGAACGGTGGTGACGGACTCCAGGGTCGAACCGGAAAATAGTGCCGGGGCCAAGTTAAATTTTCGAACGAAATCCACTCCTAAATAAAGATTCTGGGTTAACTGAGGTATGATGAAAAATTCCATAGGTTTAGTTACCCCTTTAAAGGTGACATCCGTCATAATTTTTCCCACTACAGAGTGACGAGTTCCATCCGCCGTGCTTAACCAGGAGGTGAAATGACGGATTTGGTCCGCGTGCTTTGCCAGTACCTCCCCTGCAAACTCGGCAGATATGCAATTCACACTGGCTCCCGTATCGACTAAGCCTGATACTCGTTTTTGCAGGAGGTGTACTGACGCATATGGCCGGACATCCTCCCTCAATAATTCGTCTAAGTATATGTCCTTCAACACTTTTCTCGACTGCCTGACTTTTCTCCAGAAGCTCCGCATCCGACGCGTGGCTCGCTTGCTTCGCGGTGGGACAGTTGTGACCAATTCCTCATGGAAGATGCGCTGTCGAGTAGCCAAATAATTCCGCAGCCTAACATGAAAAGGTTTTACATGCCAAGGAACATTCGTCTCGCTATCCTTTCCCTGCGCGTTGGCCTCGGCGAAGGACGGCGTCGGTTGTGGAACTTCGGGAGAACTGTGGTTAGCGGTGCGAGTCAGCAGAGTTGGAGTCATGTTGGGAGCTGGGTCATAGCTGGTGATGGGGTCTGGATTGGTTCGTCCGGGGTCTAGGAGTGCCGACGGGTGGTCGCGGCACTCGGTGGCAAGTTTTTTCGTCCTTTGCAATTAGTACAGTCAGGTGCGTATGTGTCGGCCTTCCCGCAGCGGTAGCAGAAAAGCGTGGCCTCCGCTGGACATGCATAGAACCGATGTCCCGGTTGTCGGCAGTTCCAACAGACCGTCGGGCTAGTAATTGCTTCAAGGGAGGGTCGATTAATCAATGCTGGGTCCTCAAGCTCCGGTGGTGCTCCGCTCCTCGTACTGGTACTGGATCAGCAAGCAGGTGGTCCGCTGCCATCAACTCCGCGGTGTGATGATTTCGGGGATTTGGTCCCGTTATGCGAGGTTGTGGACGGAAGGTACCTCGTCGCTCATCCAAGTGTTCTTGTCTACGCGCATGGAGGCGCAATCCCTGTATGGTGTTGATGGGAAAATGTAGCAGGCTGTTCTGGAGATCCCAGCGCATGTTCTCTCTGATAATTTCTACTAATTCGTCCTCGGGCATGGTATTTCGCAGGCGAGTGCTCAATCTCACTATACTGGTGTAGTACTGGTCGAACGGTTCGTGAGCGCCTTGTTTCCGTTTCTTTATTTGCTCTCTTAGCTCTCTCTCAGTGAAGCCATCCTCAAATCGATTGCGGAAGGCTGCACTGAAAGAGTGCCAAGTGGGACGTGGCGTTGACTCTTTAAAGCTCCAGTACCAGTCGGCAGCGTCGCCGCTGAACAAAAGATGTGCATGCCGGAGGAAGGCCGAGGAATCACCTCCCAGGGTGCTGGATACCAACGCCTGAATCCGGAAAAGGAACCGGTCCGCCGATATCATATCGTTGAACCCTGTAAAGTTCAGGCGCCAACTCTCCATGATACGAGGCGTCGGGTCTCGAAAAGGTGCCAATGCGTTCCCGGGGGGAATCACATCCTCGATTGACCTGTGGTACTGAACTGCCTCGGGGGCTGGAGGTACCAACGGAGGTCCGGTACTGTGTCGCGGTCTGTATTCGGGAGCTCTGAGATCCATTCCCGAGTTCCTTGGGGGTGGGACCCATTGCTCGGATTGTCGGGAGTGGGGCATCGCCACACTGGGATTTGGCTCCCAGCCAAGCGGAGTTCTCACGCGGCTGGGTGGTTGGCTCAACGGGAGATTCTGGATCTTTCCCTCCAGGTTGCCAATCCTCTCCGACATATCCCTCATCAACGCCACGAGGGTGTCAATGGAGTGGGCGGAAGGCATGGTTGTCACCTCGGACACGACACTTGCAGCCGGAACTTCACCGCCTACTGCTCCTTGCAGGTCTAAGAGTGGGTGTGACGGTTCGGCTTCTGGAGCTCCTTTCGCCACTGCTCCACGCGTTGGTAGGGGCGTTCCGAGGGGGACGTCTAGGGCGGTCCGCTCTATGGGTCGCCGGCATAAGGGACACAGCTCTGACGTGAGGAGGAGCTGTTGTACACAGGCACGATGGAATAGATGTCCACAATCCAATCGCACGCTGTGTACGCCCTCCACTACGTCTTCGAAGCAGATCCCACAGTTAGCTGGTTGGACCGTTTTAGATCGGGTCCACCGCTTATCTGGGGTCCGCTTCGTGGCCATTTTCGTTTTGCTTCTAAAAAAAAAGAGAAAAAATATATAAACTAGACTTATTCCTATTATAACCCTAATATATAAATGGACAAAACTTACTACTAATTAGTGGCCGATAGTGGCGAGCTATTGATACGTGGGAAGAAAAAAAATTATTTGATATACACTTTCCTTTTCAGTGGTCGAACTCTTCAGCGGGAAATGAGAGTGCGTGGTAATCTGCCGAAGAAAGGGTGCTTCGGTCGATTTACGAAATTTATCCCCATACCCACATACATTACAAACCGTTTCTAATCTACGTTAAATGACTCGACGAGACAAGTGGTAGAGCTACCGTAACGACTTTGTACGTGGTCAAAATTCCCGACGCGTGGAAGCATTCCGGGCTTCGCAACTCCAGCATACGCCATCGAACGTTGAACCGATACCACTCGTCTAACACGCATAAGAAATAGTTAGAATCCTTCCGCGACATAAAGGCAAGGTAGCCTTCTATTTTCTTGAGAGTCCATGCTGATAGGTAAACCCATCAGACTGGCAGTTCCATCAAAAAAATAGAAGGTCCTTACAGGGGTTAACCTGGGACAACACATCGGAAGGATTCTGTCGCGAAGCAAAATCAAACAAAGGAGAGCGGAAGCTACAACTCACGTGAAGCGACCTCTAATGTGTATCACACAATTCCACTGCTCCTGATAGTGGGACTCGAGTACCAAAGTACCTTACATCCTCCGTAAAGGACCAACTCGTCAGAAGACGCGAAGTTCTTTCCCCCTTAGGATGTTTTTGGCCCCACGTTGGGCGCCATTTGTAATGATTTTTCTACCTTCAGCTCGAACGCGGAACCGACCTCTCATCGGTTCTAGACGTTAAGTCTGAGTAGTGCCAACGGATGGTACCAACAGGTCAACCAATCCGTGCACCGTAATCCATTCACGCGGTGACTGCTTGTCGGCCAGCTAGTTCGGAGAGGATTTCGGTCGCGGGTCTCCGAATGGATTACGCTCAATTACAATATTTCAGTCACCTGAAATTGCCCGTTTTCTAAACGCGTCAACATTTACTCATCCAGAACGAGAAACCTACATTACGTTAGTTCTGGATGGGATCTATCCACAGATCTCCAATCAAAAACGCTACAAAATCTCATAGGCGCGTTACCGATTCACCGACGCGGTACCGAAAAATATACTACTCGAACTTACACCGAAGCAAACTACTCTAAAGAAATGGCGAAACAAGCAAAGGTACCGCGTACCGCGCGCGACGCGAAACCGACTTCAGCGGATTTGTCGAAACCCTACCCTCGCGACGGCATACTTACCCTACACTCTCTGTTCCCACAGAAAAAAAAAAGGACGAGTCACTGAAAAGGAAAGTCGTTAGTTAAATTAGCAATTCATGATTTTATTTTGTATTTTCATAGTTTTGAGTTATATTTATTACAAAAAAAAATTTAGAGCGAGATATTCTCGCTATGTTATACAATTAATAAACTTTCTTAACAAGTAATGGAATATTATGGTCTTTATTCGCATTTTCTGCCACTTTCACTTTGTTCCACAGAAAATCATTGACATTCAAATCCTTTACATTACACTAGATTTGAATTGATGGTTTTACCTTCTTTATTTATTTTTGTCCTAACTCGATCCAACAAGACGTGAATCATATCTACTGAAATTGATAATCAAACTTTTTTTTTTTAATTTTGGAATGTTGACTGTTAAATTCTGATCACAGTAATTGTTTAAAGGATAAACTAATCTAGGAAGTTCTGCATTTGCTTAAAATCATAGCTTCGGCTCGAAAGGAACATTTTTTTTTTTTTTGCTGTATGTGATGTAGAAAGGAAATGTCCAAATGAAAAGGTCTAAACAATAACTTTAAAAAAATATTGCCGAATAAAATATTTAGATTTTCGTTTCTGAAAATTTCACCGTAGCTAATTTAGATTTTCTCTAACTATTTCCAATGAGCGCAACTCTTGGGAACCTAAACCTTTGTGGACGTTACTTATGAAATTTATGTGTACCTGAGCATACCTAGATTGTCATATATCCAACTTTATCTTATTTCAATTCCCGGAATCAAATATATTTATGATACTTTTAACATATGAACATAGATTTGATTTGAATGTCAAACGTTTTCATATTTCGAGGAGTTTTCCATTGACGATTAATTCATATCTTATACATTCTTACCTAATTTTATACAAACTGATTTTTGTAAAAAAAAACTATATCTATAACTAACATACAAGGCACTTTGTAGGAAACTATTGAGTTGCTTATTTTGAGTAGCACTACTATGTAACGTACATCTATTTATACAAAATTCACCGTATTTGATACAAAACATTAATTCATGGAAACTATATAAGAAAGTAGAAATGAGGTAAGACGTTGATCACCTTAAATACGAAATTTTTTTTTTTTTTTTCAATCTAATATTACTTTAAATGAATAAAACATTATTGTATCGTTTCTAGACCCAAAATGTGTCTTTTAACAAATTGTGACTGATCGGTAACAATATTTCTAAAATTCTTTGCAAGAATAAAAAAAATTTAATCAATAACCTGAAATATATGATGGCTTCTTTAAACATATGAATGGTAAATGTGGTCTGTGTTCTCTAGCATTAAGAGTTTGTTGTGGGAGTGTGCAAGTTTTCTGATCATCTACTTTGAAGAGTTAAAAATGCAAAAATACTTGTTCGGTATTAGTTTTACAGTTGAAAAATGCAAAATATATCGCTGAGGTCTGTCGGTACTTCTCTGTTATTGTGTCACCGTTCACGTACAATTATTAACTTATCCAGCAAAATCTAAACTCTATATATCCTTTCGTTGCAATAGTTTCCTTTACTAGTAGTTATAAGATAAATTATACTTGGTATTTTATGTATATGTGATATAAATTTTTTTTTTTTTTTAAGGAATGTTTTATTGTCTTTTCGAAGATGTATTCTGAAAGTTTTCTTGCCTTGATTGAATAATCAAATAAATCAAATAATTTTAATAAAAGGACAAAAAAAAATAACCTTTACAAAAAAAAACAGCACTTAAAACTAATAGTTATTGTATGTAAACATTTTATGAAAGTTTCTTACAAAACAAGTGGAAGTAAAGTGAGTTCCCAATTATAACTTATGTCCTTAGACAATTTACTATCAATTTTAAAGATTTGTTTTAAAACTAAGAATATCACTGATAAATTTGTAGAATGTCTGTTTGATAGGAAGGGTTGGAGGCTAATATTCATAAAATCTGGCATTTTTCTCTGTGGAAGATCTTGTTTAAATTAAACAGACAGAGTGAAGAACAGAAACGTGACATTGTAAATATGAGAAAAGGAAAGTGGTTGCTGAATATTTCTCATTAATAGAAAACGAGTACCATTTTATTTCATAATATCACGTTCTTTGGTGCAGTAGGGTCATTTTACTTGCAGAAATAATTTATGATTAAATGACGCCTTTTAAACAGGTTTCGCACACGTAAGCTTTTCTGCCTGTATGCGAATCGATATGTCTTCTCAGATCAGTTTTATGATGGAATTGTTTCGGACAAAATTGACATTGATGGGGTTTTTGTGCTGCACTGTGCTTCGCATAGTGCGTGTCGAAAGTGACTTCGTTGGAAAAACGTTTGCCACATCGATTACAACGGAATGGTTGCTCGCCCTTATGAAATGTTTTATAGTGTTGTGTTAAATAGCAAATCTTTGTAAATACCTTGTTACACTCGTCGCAACGAATTTCGCCAGTCGGTGTTTTTCGGCGCATCCCATTCATGGGGCGAGGAACTCTTTATTCCCAATTAAGAGCGGCCTTTACTTTTAGACACAACACCAACCTAGAGAGAGAGGTTAACTCTTAAACTTTTAATTGATGAAAAATTGCATCACTCACTTTCTTATTGCTGTTACTTAGCCAACCGATTAATCAATGTCCGTACAACAGCGGCAATTCCCGTGACCCGTTCTTTTCCTACACCTTCTCGGCTTTTACGTCCTACAAGAGGCGCCAAATTCCCTGACATCTGTCCAAATGAAAGTATACTGACTGCCATCACTTCCATGTGGCTGTCAAATCCCTGGTTGTCACATCGGACAAAACATCTGTGCGTGGAATGGCACTTCATATGGCGGAAATGTGCTTCTCCAGATGTCGCCAGTGGCATAGTTTTCTCGATGGCCACGGTGGAGGGGCATTTCCAGATGGCTATGTCTCGAAATGTGCCGGGGTTGGATTAATTCTATATTTCGAATATTTATATCCACGGATCTAAATATTTGGACAGAAAAAAAAATATTTTCTGCACAACGATATCCGCACAACCGATGAAGTCCGCTGGCACTTCGAGGACATATCCATCTGGCAGGTTACAAGGGTTCGGGATCGGAATCACTTCGATTCCTGGGCGTAGGCGTCACATTACATAATCCAAAATCAATCGTCACACGAAAAGTGTACCGCATCAATTCACGCAAAAAAGCGGACATTTTGAACATGTCCATATTGACATTGTGGGACCACTACCACCGTCCAAGGAGCAAAGGTACATACTCACGATGATCGATCAATTCACCCGGTGGCAGGTGGTAGTACCCATCATTGACATCACAGCGGACACAGTAGCAACTGCTTTCTGCACGCACTGTGTTTCACGTTTTGAGTTGCCTGTAACAGTAACAACCGATCAAGGATCTCAATTTGATTCCTCGCTGTTTCGCGCCTTGTTGCAACTCACTGGATGCAAGCGCACTCTTACGTCACCGTATCATCCTGCCGCAAATGAAATGGTAGAGAAATAGCTGCAGAAATTCACAGGAAATTCTGATCTAATTAGATCTTGGCGCGAAAGGCAGTTGCTAGTGGTAAATTTACAAGAATGAAATGTAGACAAAGCAAGAGTTTATTTTTGCAAGTTCAAGCAATTTAAATGGTTTGCAGACAGAAATATTGGAAAGCTATTCAAAGATTTTACTAGGCTGGAGTCAAGTGCATACAATGAGCCGTCAAAAACAACAACAACATGTTAAGCCGTTTTGAAGCAAAAAAGTGAAAATTACTATACGGGGTGGGCAATATAGTATGTTGTTTCTTTTTAAATTACATGTTATTTTGACGTGGATACCTGTTTCCCGCTCAAAATTATGTTAGTGAGACTGTATTATCCTTCCGCGGAACAAAATAAATCAATTTACGATTGAATGACGTTGGGAAGTATTGAAATCGAACTGTATGCCGATTTTTTTCAAATAATAATCTTTTCTGATGAGGCACATTTTCATCTCGGCGGCTATGTGAACAAACAAAACTGCCGCATCTGAGGCTAGGAAAATACACACGTGATTGTCGAGAAGCCAATGCGAGTGACAGTGTCGTGTGGATTCTAGAGTGGTGGCATCATTGGACCGTTTTTCTTTGAAAATGTGCCCGGGAAGATTGTTTCGATCAACAAGAAGCACTCCAGATGCATGATAACCGACTTTTTGTGACTGGAGATTGAGGGTTTGGACTTAACTAACCTTTGGTTACAACAGGATGGCGCGTCATGTCATACAGCTCATCAAACAATCGATCTTTGCGCACAAAAATCTAAAATCATGTAATCAGCCACCTTGGCGATGTATGTTGGCTGCCTCGAAGCTGCAATTTGACAACGTTGGAAATCTTTTTACGGGGCGCTGTGAAAGATCGATGTTACGCGCAAAATTCACAAACGATTCAAGCACTGAAATTGAATATTCAACAAACCATTGCTCAGATAGGGCCCGATACCATAACAATGTCTTGTAAAATTGGGCTAAGAGGATAGACTACTATCACGCTAGCCGTAGCAGCCATATGAATGAAATTGTATTTCACAACTTACGGGAAGGTTTGTTCTTGGAAATAAAGCCAAAATATAAGAAAAAAATTTGACTTTTGTTCATTTTATTGCATTTTTAAAAAGAAACTTTGCTTTTTACGAGTATTTCACTCATTATTTCCAAAATTTACGCTAAAAATTTGAAGTTAGCAAGCTTTACACAAGGCCAACTAAAAAGGACTGAGCCAATATGTAGTTAGCAAGCATAATTTCTTTTTTGTCCTTGAAAATCTGTCAGGCGTTGCATCTTTGAGTGAACAGACGCTTTCAAGAAAAAAGAGAATTGGCCTGCGGGTATCAAATAAACAAAATAATTTCTTAATTAATATAATCTTTATCAATAATATGAACAGCCGATTGGACAAGCATAAAACTTTATCAATGATACTAATTAGATGCTACTCTAAATAAACTTGTTGTTATTGTAGAACTATAGCCCCTTTACTCTTTTTCTCGGCTTTTAAGTAGTTTTCAATAAAAAGGTACTTACATCAAAATACATTTTGAATGTTGTAGCATGAAGCAACGCTAATTTCTCAAACATCGCTTTATAAATTTCAGGTGAAGGATAGTTGGTGTGGGACATAGAGTAACCTGACTCCTTTAAATCTTGCAAAACGATGTTTTTCTCTGGTATAGTTGATTGGTAAAGTATCCTGAAAAATTCAATCATTTACGTATATTCTATCAAACAAGCATTACCTGGCGCCAATGATATCTTGGCATCCAATATCCTTCAACATTCTATGACACACTGGGAGAACATTTGAAAAGATATCCCTTTCAAAAGCAAAAACATCATATGAATCAGTAATATCTTTTTTAAGTCCTTCTTCAGTTGGTAAAGTTTTAAGAATCATTGATGTTTTTGTATTAGTCTTTGAAGCTGATTCCAAGACAAAATCAACATTGATCCGGAATATAAGACTAGCAAAATGGTCAGTAACCGTCGCTGCTGGTGAAATGGAGAAGTTTTTAATCTGCAAATTAAATGTATGTTAAAAACAAACTTTCTGCTATCTAGCTTACGAATCATTTTATTAATATTATTTAAAATAGAAATAACATCAATTTGAAATCAATCCGAAACCATACCATCATTTTTTTCATTTTTGTTTTCAAACCAACCCAATTAAAAAAATCGAAAATTAATTCTTTTAGTAAATCAAATCCATACTTTTTGCTAAACAGTCTTAATTATAAATACAAAATCCTTTTATTGTAGAGATAATTTTTTCTAATTAACTTTTGTACTAAAAGGTTCTTTAAGCCCCATTCAATTTATTGTTTAAAATTAAAAAATCATAAAAATAATTCCTTGGTTTTTTTATTACACAAGCAACGTATTGTCGCGTGTTATCGGTTCGCGGCCAATAATTTTAATGTTCCGGGAAAGTGCAAACGCAATGTCTTTTAAATTAAAATAAAAGAGTTCATTTATTTACTGAAAAAAATGCACAATCACTATTTTAACTATTTCACAATTTTAACTAGAATCTAACTTTCACTTGTCCATAAATTTCTATCGCAATTGTCTCCTAAAATTACTTCACAATCACGAAAATCACTTTCTATTACTCTAACAATATCGCTTCCCACACACTATCGCAGTTCTTATCGCGGTCGAATGAATGATTCCCCCATTCATTCAGCTCGCCTTTATATAGGGTCTCTAATCATTCAACTCAGTTCTCGTACATTGATGGATTAACGGGAACATTCCAGCAGCGTAATGAATGGAGCAGTGACTCACTTTCAGATGTTGATCATGCTTGTTGGGTTCTCGTGGTTTCGAGTAAATTCGTTTTGTTGATGTTCTTAATTGTTGTGAAAACAATTGCGACAGTAGCTCGCAGAATTATTTGTACATGTAACAGTATATTTAAACGATTACTCCAATAAGAGGAGATTTGTAGCCTTTCTGGAGTTACAAGTTTTCTGATTAAATTGCTCAAATATATCCGAAACATCAACGGTTTCTTGTACTCATAAAAATCTACCTCCGTGATTTGTTTTATGTTTTTAAACTCAAAGCAACTCATTCACAAGGAGGCAGCGTAGCCAATTTTTTGTTTTAGATTTAAAAAGTTCTAGTCAATACCTTTAATTTGATATCACACTCTACTACATGTAATAAAAAAAATTTGAAGCATTAATTCAGTCTCAAGAGAACTAATTTAAAATCTTTTGAAATTTTATATGTATGTTTTTCACATTAAGTTAACCCTTTTGCAAAAAAAAATTAACAATATTACAAATAAAATCCACCGCTATTAACCCTTTTACAAATGAAATTCACTCTTTTGTAAATAAAATTCACCCTTTATCACGTTAACTACTTTCACGAATAAACTATTCCTGTTTTCAACGGTCGCCATTTTGTTGCAAACGAACAAAAATCACTCAAATCACGAATTCTGAAAAATATTTATGTTATTGACCTTAGTGGAAAATTTCAAGAAGATCAAATCAAAACTGCAGTGACTAATTCGATGGAAAGTCCATAAAATACTAAAATCATGTGTTATTGTTGTTGTAATTGGAGAGATTTCAAATGGCTGTAACTTCCGTGTATATCATTCGATTTTCATCAAAATTGCTGAATGTAAGAACCTTTTTTAAGACTACTTAAATATCAAATTTCGTTGAGTACGATTTTATTCGGGAAAGTGTGAAATTGGAAGATCATACTATTATTAACAAAGTTGAACAAATTTCGACTTCTAACGTATTTGCTCCTGTTGTGCCTACACCTATCTCCATAATTTTTTTCAAATTTTTCAAATCACATGTGTCCAATCGTGAGGGGGGACACTAATTTTTCGTATATTTTCCCTCCCTGTGGGCCCCTCGAGACAAAAATAATTTTCTTGCAGTAGGACTTTGAAGAGAGCACCACTTTACGCCTACATACAAAATTTCATGTTTCTAGCTTAAGTAGTGTACGAGAAACATTGCTGTGACACACGGACGGACGGACATGCGGACAGTCAGGACGCGATTTTATCAGGGTTTTGTAAAATTATTTTATAAAACCCTAAAAAATGGGTAACTCCAATTGCTTGAATCGTTTCATCTACTCGAAATTAGTATGATGAGAACTTTTATTCCGCTTATAATATTATTTGAAATCTAAATTTAGATAAATTAAATGTGAAAACTTTATTATTTATCAACTTTGATTGAATATTTCTTCCTATTCCAAGATAGGTACAACTGCATAAAGAGAGTTAATAGAATGCCTGCTACGTATGTACGTCACGCAATTTATTTTATTTTATTTGTAAGTCTTTAAAAGCTCTACAAAGTTTATTTACTAACATTAATCTTCGATCTTTATTGATTTAACTCACTTAAATCTAGGTAAAAATAATCATAGTACTCGTAAAATAGCTTTAAAGCTTTTTGACTTTATGAAACTTTCACACACAACCTGTTTAAAAGCTGTCAACAAACAAGTTCAAAATGTGTATTATATTATTATGCTATCTTCGGTTAGCTTTATTAGAAAAATAAACGCTCAACTTATCCGACTAACCACGAAAAGAATTTAATAATTGTACAGTACTCACTGCTACTTTCTCATTTAAATCGAATTCCAGAACCCTCTGCAAATACTCATTATTAATCCACTCTGGTGGCACTAATTCATCTTTACTAAAACTCATGACAGAAGCTGAAAACAAAACACGATCGCAGACTGAATGCATTTAACGATGTAACATATCGTGTAGTTTAATAGTGTTAAGCTTTCGTAGCTTAACGTAGAATTAAGTTACTAAGCAACAGATAAAGCTGAAATTTGCATAAGCATGTTTATATCAGATACTCATTAAATTTAAGCAAAATTAAATAATTCACATTTATTATTTTGTCTTTGTATTTAAGCTGCATACTTTGTATGCATTCCCATGTAACAGAAAGACGTTTTAGCTTTTCAAAATACCACGATCTCTCTTGAAAGACGATTTTATTAAAACCATAAATACCTGTAGTTCGCAACAAAAACTAACCCAGAATATGTATCTCCCCGCGGTTAAATTAATTCTTTGACCTCAATCATTATTCGTCATTATCTCGCTGTTTTTGCGCCATTAAAAGATATGTCCAAATCAAGTTTCCCATTTTTTCCCAAAAAAAACGCAAATAAATTTAGTTTATATATATATATATATATATATATATATATATATATATATATATATATATATATATATATATATATATATATATATATATTGAAGGTAAGGTTTCCTCCTTCTTCAATTTTGTTTGGTATGGTTTAGTTACAACTATTTTCAGCTTTTCATCTTCTTTTTCATAGCACTCCTTTCAGGCCTTCCGTTCCAGCAACAAACGCGTCCAACAGTCTCGGTCCATTGATCGCGTCCTCCAATTTCGAAATCCGAGCAGCGATGAACTGTCTTCGTCGAGCGAGTCAGAACAGCATTTCCTCCGTTTCCCCGATGGTCTCTGCCCTTCAGTTCTCCCAAGGAATCCGTTTTGGGCATCCCTTGTTCGTCCATACGATTCACGTGGTCAGCCCATTGCAGTTTCCGTAGTCTTGCAATCGTTGAGACCTCTCGCTCGTCAAAAAATGTATCGAACTCGCCATTGGTCCTCATCCAGCTTGGCTCCGATTATTCACCTCAGAACCCGACGCTCGAGCGCGTTCATTATGTTTGCGGATGCTTGGGTTGTTGAGCCCATTGACGAGCAACTAAGTCGTCAACTTGGGTCATCAACATGCCATGTTGACTACAATGTTGAGTGTGTGTAGGCTTGTTGATGACTGATTTCGATGTCGTCAACCAAGTTGAAGTTGTTGTTGACGTAGATCAAATCGATTTGATATTTGATGGGTTGAACCTGATATTGATGACTATGTTGAGGCGTGTGTGGGACAGTTGACGACAAGCTTGTCAACATCATTTGTATTTTGTGAGCGCTACAGTACAAATGCTAAATACAGAGCTATGTTATGATGAAATTATCACCCAAAATCTATTTTCAGGGGATTTTACGCGTTTTAGGAATTGTTAAGAAACTAATTTTGTTTATGAAATTGCAACCGATGCAATTTTAAATAAACATTCGTCTTTCGATTTTGTGAAGCGTTTCAAAGCCGAACAAAATAACAAACAATCGCTGGTATTGTATTTTTGTATCGCAATGCATATAACATAAACATTCAAAAGGTCGTCTTTTAATATTGCTACGCATGAAACATTAACATTCAGCGGTATGAGAATGGTTTCCAATATAAAGAGAAAAATACCCAGGAATGTTAATTTAAAGTTGCATTAGACTTTAAATAAGCATTCCTCGGTATCTTTCTCTTGAATATAAAATAAACTTTCATCAGTTTAACCTTTTTAAAACACGATGCAGAACATAAACATTCATTAGTGTTGTTTTTAGGGTTTTATAATATTTTTTCTTACAAAACCCTATTAAAATCGGCACTGTCCGTCTGTCCGTCAGTGTCTCACAGCAGTTTCCAAAACAGATCTTAAAACAGTGTTACCAGCTGCGTGGGGTGCAGGGGGAGGGGAATCGTTCGAAAAATTGGTGTCCCCCCTCCTCGCGTTTGGACACCTTGACACCTTTGAAAAATATGAAAAAACCATGGATGTAGGTATTGATGAGTACTCCAACAACGAATACCAAAGAAGTTTAGATTCACTCAACTTTGTGAATATTATCATTATATATAAATTTTAGATTTTTCTCAATAAACTTCCAAGGACACCCTTAAATTCGATGAAACTCGGCTCTTAAGTAGTCCCATGCAAGTTTCGCAAAAGTCAATACATATATACGTAAGTTATACCGATTTGAACTTTCTCCAATTGCAACAACAATTACACTGGATTTTTCGACCAAATGGGCTTTCCATCGACCCAGACCAATGCCTTCTCACACAGGCCCAAAAGCGGAAGCATGACGTCACAATACGTACTAGGTTTTTAGACCTATTGACCTGTTCTTTTAGACCAATTGAACAGTTTTTGACAGTGCCCGCTGTGACGTCGTGCTCGTTAATTGCTTTTCTTCTGGGCCTGAGTAAGCAGGCGTTGCCCAGACACTACAGTTTTGATTGGATCTACTCGAAATTTTCAAAAAAGATGAAGTACATCAATATCTTTGAGAACTCATCCACTCAATAACGTAAGTAGTATCGCAACAAAACGGCGGCCTTTTAAATTTAAGTAATGATACTTTTTCCTTGAAATCAAATATTTGATGTGAATGTCATTATAGCATTTCTTGAATTTTTTCATGATAGGTGACTGCATATTATATTTTGAGTTCAAACCGCTTCTGACATGAACGTAGGTCTGTCTAGCCGACTTGTTGATATTACATATTTGAATAGAAAAGCGATGCGACTTTAGAAAAGGAATTGTCAGGATATTATAAATAGGACAAGATTTGATATTATACTCTTATTAATCCAATAGACAAATGCGAACTCATACCTACTCGCATTTTAAATATTGAAAGGTTACGCGGTTGAAGAAAAATGGTAAGTTACTAAAGTTGTATAGTGTTAGTTAATAGCAAAATATGGCCACTATCCCGAATATTCCAAGTTGGGAGGAGTTTTTTGAAACTGTACGTGACCTGCCCGAATTGTGGAAAGTGAAGTCCGATGTATTTAAAGATCGGCAAAAGAAAAACAACGCATGGGTTAATCTTTTGGATATGTACAAGCAAATTAATCCTAATGCCAATGTAGACAGCTTGAAGAAAAGATTTACAAATTTAAGGTCGTGTCATCGGAGAGAACTAAAAAAAGTTGAACAGAGCCAAAGGTCGGGAGCCGGATCCGAAGATGAATATGTGCCAAATTTATGGTGCTTCGAGTTACTTAATTTTCTACGTGACTAGAAACTTCAAATTCCTGAAATATCAACAATTGACCTGGAGCAGGATGACGAACAAAGTGTAATCAATGTAAGTAAATGCGGTTATTTTTGTCATCGTTTTCATTTCTGTATATTTTTTTTTTTTGGTTTTTCGGATAAATTTATGTTGTAATTTCTTGCGAATTCCATCCAAAAAAAACATCCAAATGTTTATATTGTTGTTTGCTTCAAACTCAATATTTAAAATAACCAAAGATAGAAACATTAGATTATCTTTCTTATCTTGAAGCCTGGGATGTGAACTTACTTTTAACCGCTTTAAATAAACAAACTTTGAATTTGAATAGGTTATTATTTTTTGAATACAGTATTTCGTTCAGAGCTACAATTAGTCTTGATTCCCACCTGAATATTGACTTGTTTTTGTTTTAGAAAGGTAGTGAACATTCTTCTGATGCTATTGTTTCCTCTTGTTCCCTAAAGAGGAAGAAAACAGTGGTAAACCAAATGGCAGAAAGAAACAATTTATTGAAGGATGCACTGGGCCAATTCTCCAACAAAGAAGAAAAGAAAAAGGATGACGCTGGTGTTTTCGCTGAAAGTTGGGCTACTTCCTATAGTAAACTATCTTCAACTCAGAAAATCTACGCCAAAAAGGCTTTTGAAGAAATTCTAGTATTGGAACAGCTCGAGTTACTTTCCCTAAACTCTGTCCGTAGCCATTCTTCCAATGACTTCCGCAATTTCCTCTGTCTCCTTAACTCATTTACCATTGAATAATTCTTCCCAAGAGGCATCAACATCACCTTATTTCCAACAATCCCATTCCTTCCGAACATACGAAAATAGCGTTTATGTTCAAGTTGATACAGGTACAGGTACTTGCAGTGATGTGCATGAGTTGCTCTTAGATGAAAGTTTCTCTTAAAATATGTGTGATTTTTATTAGTTTCAATAAGAAAACAAAAAACACAAGACTGAATTAAATATTTTAATATTGTTTATTATTTTTGACTGAAATAACATTCCCGATGTAACTTAGTAATTAATTATGTATGTGAAAAATTAGACTTAAGTTTGAATTCTCAAGAATTAAAAATATTCCAAAAACTATGCGTTGTTTTTAAATAACGATTTTGCCAAGGTACTGCTCCTACTCCATTAAAATAGGTAATAAAATATCGCCTGGTATCTTTTGCATTGGCAGAAGGATTTCTTGAATTAGATGGTTCAAGTTCACACAGCTGTTGAGGATCGTTTTTCCAAGGTGCTAACTCGATTTCGCCGGTATTTGTATTTTCAACGTCTACACGTCCTCGCAAGTAAATAGACGAATTATCTTTTCTCAAAAAAATGTGCAAATAACAGGCGGTCAGCGCGATTGTAGCTGCTTTTTCTGGACTCAAATTTATCACATTCAGGAGAAGCCGGTATCTTCAAACAAGTATGCCAAAAGCATTTTCAACTATTCGCCCTGCTCTTGATAGACTGCAGTTGAATATTATTTCCCCATTTGAAAGTTTATTGCAACGATAGGGGTTTCATCAGGTTTCGTTTTAAAGGGAACGCATCATCGCCTACAAATATATATGGCTTGGCTCCAAGAAACCATTTGGAAGGTAACCGCAATTAGGGGTTTTGAGTCCGTTGCTCTCTAAACTTTCAAAAAATATGCTATTCGAAAACAGTCCACAATCTGACGTGCGGCCATTTGTGCCAGCTTCAGCCACTAAAAACTCATACTTCGCATTGACTACCGCAAATATAATAATGCTGATCTTCTTTTTATAATTAAAAGAATACGATCCGGTATTGGCAGGTTTTTTTAATTTCGACGTGTTTTCCATCGATAGCACCAATGCAATGTGGAAAGTTCCATGTAGTTTCAAACTCATTTGAAACTCTCATCCATTCCACCTGGGTGCCCCAATTTGGGGGTCGTGTGTTCGGAATAAGGAAGAAATCATCTCGCGTCCCGCGCGCGTTAATCAAGCATCGGCGTCGATTTCCAATGTGAATTCTTTTGGTAAGTTACCTCAGCCTCGACACCGTCGAACCGACAGTTTGTGATCGAATAATTCGTGAATGCGACATTTTTTGTAGTGGGCTCTTGTGCTGTGGAAATAGAACCCGCCCCACGACACCGTAACACTAGCCTGCAAGCGCACTCACGCATCCTTAGACAAAGCCAATTCCGGCGAGCACTAATATCTTCCTTCACTGAGGCAGCAGACCATCGCTGCAGTCCTTTACAGACATTTGAACATGCTATAAAGACTACAGTGCCACTGAAGTGGTTGTTTATGTTGCACACAAGATTGCCAGCCTCCAGAATTAACTTGATTGGGCGATCCAGTAACCGCGACCACGGAAACCATCCTGTCAAAGGAGGCCTTAAATTTATGATCTACGTGGGCATAGCTGCCAGCCACATCTACGAGTATGAAGTGTAGGAAATATGAAGGAAAAATTTCATCAGCTAAATACAGACTGAGATAACATCTATCCCCATGTTTTGTTTTTAAATAAACCTTAATATGCCTCTCGTTAATCCAAACGAGATTAAAAGCACTTCTTTTTGGAAGGAAGTTACGCATCTATTTATTGATAACATGTTCATTTCATTTATTTCAACAAATAAAAGCTAAAGATTACATTCGCTGTACACTTAAATTAAATATTTTCCTCAAATAACATTAGTAATAGTATACATAAAATGTATTTGTTTTACAAATAGCTGTTTAATACTTCTCTTCAAAACGCCAAATTTTCATTATTATCATTATTCCATAATTTTATATTCTCTAAATTCAAAAGTTAATAAAGTCAAGGCTACATTGTTTCATTACCATTGCTATTCCAATTCTCTATAATCACACATTCACACATTTCCTTTAATTTTTTCACCAATAAATAATTTTTCTTGTCAGTTTAATCCGGAAGCTGGGCTATTGATAGTCGATCCATTATCGATCCTTCCATCAATAATTCATTACTATGCGTAAGTATATCATTTAATTGTGTTTCATCACAAACATTTGTGCTAAATGGGAAGAAAGAATTTGTCACAGGCATCATTTGCTTCACAGGACTATTGGTTGGTGTTGTCAATTCATCTGGTAACTCTTCATAATCACCCGTTTCGATGGCTCGTTGTAATTTGGAGATGTTCCGTAAAAGAAGCCGTTGAAACAGTTCAATTTGAGGAAATCCGCCATTTTTTATTTCTAATATCGGTATCCATCGATAGTAGCATTGTTGCCAAACTTCTAAGTCAGAAACACCACATTGTGGATTGAGAAATTGGTCCTGCAAATGTATTATGTAAAATAGAACACTTTTTTCATGAAAGATGCAGCTAACCTTGGGCACAGACGACTGATTAAGTTCAGCTGGATTCATAGTGAACCTCATTGGTTTCTTTGGAAATCCTGGAAGCAAAATTGCATTGGCTGGCAGTGCTACCGACCTTCGACATGTGTCTTGCTTTTTGGTATAGAACGGATTTGTGAAAAAGAGCTTATCAGTCTCGCTGAATTGTTCATTCCAATCCCAAATAGGCCGCAAGACTAGTTTTGTTTCCTGAAAATATTTTCTTCTCATAACTCTAATCGAATTAATTGAATCCAACCATTTACCTTCGAAGTGGCCGCATGCACCCTTTCTATTTCTGAATTGAATTGGAATGTGTCGAAAATTGGTATAAAAGCCGAGTCCCAAATTGTTGTTAAATACGTTTGACTAAATTCAAACTCTTCCGGAAATTGTTGCAGCAATTGCCACACACAATCCAAAAATAAAAGCAGAATAGGACTTTCACTATCAGTATCAGGTAAAATAACATGGCCTAATCTATATGCAAAGGGATGCTCCAAAGCCACCCAATCTTTTTGAATTAATGACTGAAAACCGTCGATTGTACGAAAATACGGATCGAGTATTGTCTGTACTAAACTAGAAATCACACAGCACAAATCACGTGCATTATTTTCACGAAGGACAACTGTTGTCCCGGCACGAAGACATTCTGCTGCCTCGGTAGCACATTTGAGACACAAAGATACATATAACAGCCAACACGATTTCTCCATAAGACTATAGAACTTTGAATCTTGTAGCACAAAATGCCTCGGCGTGTCGGGCGTGCACAGCTCTCGGAACTTTACGTACCCTCGCTGTACATCATGAATGTTTGGTAATCTTTCGCCCAAATTCATTATCTTTAATTGTTTCTTTTGTGGATCACATTTGCGTATTAACTCTAATGTTATATTTTCTATTGTGTTATCCTGCTCTGGCCGCAACTCAGCCATTCTTAATAATGAGGCGCTACCATAGCTGTAAACCTAAAAAACGGAATGAGAATATTAATTTGCTGCAAATTATCGAATGGATAATTGTGATAATGGCATTTGTGATAAAATATCTGCTCAAGCATACAGTATTTAGTGTCTTTCAAATTAGTCAAGCAAACGATCAAATAATTTACTTACTAATACTTACCCAAAATGCAATGCGTGAGTCATAGAACGATTCCGCCATTCTCACATACTCATCAACTACGACACATTTGGGAATGACGAAATGTGCAGGTAACAATTCTGAATTTTGTACTACTTGTTCAGCTGAAATCACTTTCCATTCCGTTGCACCACATCGTATGAGTTCTCGAGACCAGTCACTCTTATTGTTGAACATCGTCACTGTTGACTTTACCGTTCTATAATAACTATCTCTGTAGCGGTAGAAATGAATTAATTAGCATAATTTAATTATTTTGTACTTTCAATAACAGCTCACTTGAATCGATATGCAAACGAAAGATCATGCCGAGTGTGAAAGGCGAACTTCAATAAAGCTGACGTTATAATTCGTCCTTGTTCTTTGGATGTGTTTTTGAAACTAAACTTAAGAAAACGAAAATTCTGCAAAAAATATAAACATTCTTCTTCAATAGTCATTCCCCCATTGTAATAAATTTTAGCTCTCTTACCTTACAAATAATATGGATAGCCTCTATTTTAGAGCTTACTTTTTGTTGCATTGTGATTCTTTTCTTTTTCTTCTCTGTTATTTGGTATATGTAATCAATATTACTTAGCGTAACATCATTTCTACCAACAAAAGCATTCTCTTGGTAGGCCGGATACATCTGATTGAAGACTGAATTTTAGAATTTTTTAAACTTTAATGATATGATAGAGCTTACTTCCGTCGGTTCGTCTGCTATAAAAGACAACTTATAGTTTGTGACTATAAGGACACCTGGCACTCCACCATCATCGGTCATTTTAGTTGCTGGCGCAAATAATCTAACATTTGCTCGAGCTACTTCGATTTCTCCTAATTGAAGACAAATAAAGTTTTAAAAATAATAGAATAAATAACTTGTACAATTTTCCTCTAAAAGCTTAAATATTTTTTAACTGTATATGTGTAGCTCGATTTTTAATTTTCATTAACATGAAAATTACTTCAAGAAATCAAATCAAATTAGGGACTGTTTTTAGTTTTTTGGCGTTTTCTTGTCTCTTATAGTAACGGATAGAATCAGAGTTACGTTTAACCATAAAGCAAATTCATAATTTCAATTGTCTTTTGTTATTTCTTTCACCTTTTCGAGTACATTTGAAAACGATAAAATAAATCCAAATTAAACTTTTAACGAACTTTTGTTTGTTAGTATATAAAACGTTAACAATTACAAGCATATTATATAGACAGGTATATCGTATGAATAGATTACCACTAGAATAAGTTTCGTTATATCTGTTTTTTAAGTTTTTGAATCGACTATAACGTTTTACTTGATTTTTCAAATCATTTCGCTTTTGAGATTAATTTAGAAATAAAAAAAAAACTCCATTTATTGCGATTATTGTCGACGAAACTTCGTATTTTAGACACTGTAATTATAGGGTGGTACATCCATAATGCATGTTAATTGTGAGTTACATCTTAACATCAAGTTTTTCGCTTAACTTAATTTGACATTTCTTTGTTTCAGAGTTTGAAAAATCAACCGTGGAGAGGTAAACAATTAGCGTTAGCGAATTTGTGTATTTAGGCGCCAAAATAACGAATGCAATGAAAGAGACGAAATACGCTGAAGAATACAGCTCGAAAATAAAATATTTTTTTCAGTATTGACGATCTTGAAGACCAGCTGCATACATAGGAAAACAAAGCTCCAAGTATACAAATCTGTGATAAGACCTGTGTTATGCTATGGGTGTGAGACATGGACCCTAACCCAAGCATCCGCAAATATATTGAACGCCTTTGAGCGACGGGTCCTGAGGCAAATAATCGGAGCGAAGCTAGATGGGGACCAATGGCGAATTCGATACAACCATGAGCTGTATGAAATTTTTGACGACCCGGAGGTCTCAACGATTATGGGCTGGCCACATGAATCGTATGGACGAACAACGGATATCCAAAAAGGTATTCGTTGGGAGAACTGAAGGCCGGAGACCAGTGGGGAAACCGAGGAAACGCTGGTCTGACTCGGTCGACGAAGACAGCTCATCGCTGCTCGGATTTTGAAATTGGAGGACGTGGTAAATGGACCGAGACAGTTGGAGGTGCTATTTGCAGGAAGCGAAGGCCCGAGAGGGGCTGTAGTGCTAACAAGAAGAGGTAAACAATTGAGCAGCGCGTTAAGGTTGTTGAAGCCTTTTGCGAAAACGCGCGTTCAAATCAAAATGCATTTCGTGCGCTGCGTGATTGTTTTGGTCAGCATAATGGACCAAATGTGTCCACAATCGGGAGAATTGTGTGCAAATTTCAGCAAACCGGATCTGTCGGAAATGTAAAATCACCTGTGCATGCCCGCCTTGTTCGTTCTGCGGAAAACATTGCTGTTGTTCACGATAGTGTGGCAGAAGATCCGTCAACCTTGACTCGTCATCGTGCCCAACAATTGAATATCTCATGAACATCACTGATGCGAATTTTGAATAAAGCTTTGAATTTACACGCTTACAAAAGCTGAAGCCTACTGACCATTTCAAGCGTTGTCAATACGCCGAATGGTTGGTTGAACAGACAGAAGGGAGTGGTGACTCTACAAAAAAACGCATCTTCAGCGCCGAGGCACACTTTCACCTCAGTACGTCAATAAGCCAGGACGACATTGAACCTCAATTATGTCTCAGAGTCATTGAAAATATGGACCATCGGATAGAATTATGCCACCTTAGCCGTAGCGAGCATTTGGGCAATATTTTGTTTCACACATAATTGCCATAGATCCTTCTATTATAAAAAAAATATTAATATAATTCTCTGAAAACTTTTTGTTTTATTTACAATTAACATCGTGCGTTTTGGTTGGACCACCCTTTATTATCATTCTAATATTCAGTCTTAATATTTATTTCAAATGGACTACTTGCTTATCAAAAACTTTCACTGCCGGTCACTGTCATCAACGCCTAAAAGAATAATTAAGCACCGAGCATCGATGAGATTCCAGTGGAGCTCATTAAATATGGTGGCAGAGGTGTTTAGAAAGCTATTCATAGTCATCTAGCACATTGGCAACAAGAATAAATGCCGAGTGTGTGGAGCTAATCAATTATATTCCCTAACCACAAAAAAGGTGACAAACTACAGTGCGAAAACCATAGAGGCATATCAATACTTTGTACGGCGTAAATAATATTTTCAAATATCATAGAAATTGAATCAGATTATACTCCAACAGTATTATTAATAATAAAATTAGATTGTACGCCAACAGTATTATTGGATTGGGGAGTATCCAGGTGGCTTCACGACGATAGATCAATTGTTTACAGTCATGCAGGTACTTGAGAAATGCTGGGAGTTCAACATAGACGTACATCAAATTTTTGTTGACTTTAAGCAATCATACGACAGTATTGTCCCAAATGCTTTGCTTTGGTAACGTACTGTACCAAATGCTTTGTTTTGGTAGCCCAGCCAAATTTGTGCGTCTTACTAAAATGACAATGACCTCGACGACCTCCCAACTCCGCATCAATAACCAACTCACCGACGCCTTAGACATATATCGGACTGAAGCAGGGAGATGAACTGGTCCCATTGCTAGTCAATTTGGGTCTGGAATACGTCATAAGAAAGCTACTTGTTTATACAAGAGATAAGTTACTATACAAGTCAAGCCAAGTGGTAGCATATGCAGATGGCATCAACATTTTGTCACGGTCGCTAACAATCGCCAAAAAACTTTTCCTGAAACTCAACACCGAAGTAAAACTAGTAGAGCTACAAATCAATGAGCTTAAAACAAAAAACATGACGCAGTCGAGGAAAAATACCTCAAATATCCAAAATATCACTCTTGACGAATAAAACATCGAGAATATGGGCAAATTTGTGTATTTGGTCGTCAAATAACGAGAACAGGTAATGAAAGAGACGAAATAAGCCGAAGAATACAGCTCGCAAATAAAATATTTTACTTACTGGTCTTGAAGACCAGTTCCATACATAGGAAAACAAAGCTCCAAATATACAAATCTTTGATAATACCTGTGCTATGCTATGGATGTGAAACCTGGACCCTAACGCAAGCATCCGCAAACATAATGAACGCTTTCGAGACACGTGTCCTTAGGCGAATAATCGGAACATAGCGAAACTTGCTAGTCGCTCGTAATCCAATGAATCGTTGGCGCTGGTAATCAATAATTAAAACTGCTGTAGCATGAAATCGTTCTTCACGAGAGTAACATATGTTGCACGCTACCCCAAGTATAATTATAGGTACTATGAAATAGATAATTATCTTCTGGAGGTGTTGCTCCAGTTAAAGAACGTTTTTCGACAAACAGCACTTCCCCGTTCTGTAGATCGTGCGAACTGATTAAATAATCAATTCTAGTAAGAGATTTTGTTGTCGCACAACTTCCAAAGAATTTGGATACTGAAGATGACTTAAAGGAGTCGAAACGCGTCTGGTCACACAACAAACCAAGGCTCGACGGCTTTTCAAGAAAAAAACATTTTCAGAAGTTTCTCAAACTCTCACTATAGAATCGGCTATGAAGATGTCCATCTTTTTTCTGGATAGGGGTACCGGTTAATTCGTGCGGTTTTCTAACAGATGGCGTAACTTGATTTTTTTTCCAGAGATTCACCTTTCCAAGATATGTGTTGGAAAGCTATTGTCATATAGTTTCAAAATCAGTAAGTGTCATTTAGCTGAAGCGTAAACAACAATACTTTTTTTTACTCTGAAAATGTCGAATTTTGTGCCGAATAAAGTGTTTTTGCGGGGAGTACTTCTTCATTGAAGAAAAAGACTGCCGAAAGTCATCGCATTTTGGTGGAAGTCTACGGTGTGCATGCTCTAGTGAGCGTACGTGCCAGAAGTGGTTAGCACGGTTTAAAAGTGGCAATTTTGACTTGGAGAACGATGAACCGCCCGGACAGCCAAAAAAGTTTGAAGATCACGAATTGGAGACATTGCTCGACGAAGATCCATCCCAAACTTGCAAAATCACTTGGTGTCGCTCAACAAACCATTTCCGATCATCTAAAAGCAATTTTTCACAGTAAAGCTTCAATTTTCGAAAAAAAAACCGCACGAATTAACCGGGACTCCTATTAATAGATGGATATCGACGAGGATCACAATTTTCGGAGTATATTTGAAACCGATTTAACGACTCTAAATTAATTAAATTATTAACGGACTTTTATTCGCAATGTAAACCTTTACAATGTTAACCATTTTATGTAGGTAAATAGCACAATGGAAAATGAGATTAGTTTAGATACTGAGCTTCTTCATCAAGAACAAGAAAAAGCGCTAATTCATCTAGCTTGAAGCATATTCTTCATTCATCACATCCAAACAGAAAAGAGGATTTTAGGATGGGAATTACAGCACAAATAATTAAATTGTCGAATACAGATATTTTCTACTCGAATGTTTTACAGTCGAAAATGAATTTTTCAAAAAATAACTACAAACTGTTTCCTTTTTTTGACTATACTTTATTGATTTTGTCTGATCGGAAAAAACAGCAACTGGCTAAGAATGAACTCTCAAAACTATTTTAAGAAAACGCAAGAATCGATGCCAGCCTCAGAAGGAGAAACAGCTTACCATATTATGCATTAACAATAATAATAATCATCGCGCACCTTGTTAGGGAATCTCATTTCGTGAATGTAACGGTTTTCGAGGTAATATGGTCAGTATCACGCTCAACCCAGTGATTACCTGATTTTTCAATCAGTATCCATCCACCACAGCTGGGTAGGATTATAGTCCGACAGAAGTACTACAAGCACAAATTCATTGCCACCTACGAAGTTTGAACTTGGAAACTGCTGCGCAAACGCCGAGCGCCCTAACCACTACACCATGCAGACTATATTCTATTCCGTATTATTCAAAAAATATGACACACCTGAAGAAAGCATCAGTTGGAGGCAATCAGCACGAGCAAAGTGACTAAGTTAAAAACATTACTGACATCTGAAAAGGCATGGAGGAGAAATGCGGGGTGTACAAAATAATCTGCTCGAAATGTGGAAAAGTTTACGTTGACCAAACGAAGCGGTTAGTACCAAAAAGATGCGAAGAACATCTTCAAGGAGCAGAATTAGCGAAGAAAGAGGAAAAATTACGATCAAATCATCTGTAGTGGAACACATGATGCAAGGTGGCCACGAATTGACAATCCAAGATGTGAAGGTGCTGAAGGAAGTAGCTAAATGGCAAAAATTAGGTACAATAGAAAGTATGGAAATAAGGAGGATACCCGAACATTTGAGATTAAATGAAGATTTAGATAATAATTGTTCTAAACTATTGGATTTTATTGCCATGTAATAAAGTCTTTTATAGTATAATTAAACCCTTAGGGAATATAAGGTAGGCTAAATTAGATAGGAAATCATTGCACTTAAGAAGACTGTATGTAGCGGTCGAAATGAGCATGTGCGCGGCAAAATAAATAAAGCACAGTTGAAAAGCAGTTTATGGTTATTTTTTATAAAATTACATATTGAAACAAATATCATACATTCAGGATAAAAGGTTTACATATACAACACGAATTAGGGGGTATTCCGAAGTCAGTAAAATTGAAAACTTAAAAAGAATGAAAGAATGATATTGTAAAGTCTCAAACTCTAAATTATGACACTTCCTACGCAGGAACAAAATAACAAGAAGCAACAAATGTAACTTTTCTAGATAAGCTGCTTGAATTCTGCAAGCGAAAAACTACATGAATGCATCTTAGTACAACATAGACACAAATATCCGAAGGTGTTTGAAGCAATACTGAAACAAGAGCTAAACGCTAACATTGAGAAACACGAGTTGATGTTGAACTGCCAGTTTGGGTTCTGCACCGACTATACATGCGATAGCTTAAGTAATCTCAGACATTTGTTCGAAACTAAACAATAGAGAATGTGTCGGAGCGTACCTTATTGTTATAAAGAAAATCTTTTTTATTTTTAAGCTTCTTCGGGACAATTTCCTATCACACCTTTTCACCATGAGGTGCAATATTTTATGTGGAAAATCAATTTTTGCAACATATGGAAATCTGATGACATTGAGCAATTTTAAGGTCTTGAATGGTCTACAGCAAGGAACTATTACAGTGCCTCTGCTTTTCTCAATCTTTATTCGCAATCTTTTGAACAGATTTGACTTTAGCGTATCTTTATCGCGATCATTAATGACATTTGCTAATGATCTGATTACTTTTTCGACAGACAGAAAAACATCAAGAAATGTTCAACGACATTCAATTCTACACGAGCAAATGGTGAATGAAAATTACTGAGCCGGAATAGGAAACAATATTGTTTTGAACAAAGCTGTGGTTGGCCATTCAAGACCTGAAACGTAATTGGAAGGATTTTCACATTCTTGCTGGCAAAGACAGTTCAGAGCGGGTGCCTCATAAGCCCTGTGTTCGATACCTAGGTCTACATCTGGATCATTATCGAGGTGGCAGTGGTAGCTGTCAATTTGTTAAAAGGTTCCGGAAACATTCAGTTTTGTCGTGGAATTGACGATCTGTCATAATTTCCTAATGCATGAACTACCAAGTACGAACGCAAACAAGAAAAGTGCATAATTATCTGCAGTATAGACAATTAGTTGATTTTGGGAAACTCATTTACACCTGCAGTGTGCTGAAATTTTGTACCAAAAGCATTACGTTCTTTACCACGTCCGAATCGCTATTAAGATTGCATTTCTCGTGACATGAAGCATAGTTGTACAAGATTTTGAGGAAGTGATCGAATTAGCTGTACTTGCAATATCTTGAAGATTCTTCCGAAAACTTTAATAAGAATTCGATTCAGTTGTTCTTCCGCGCCACCTGCTGTCAAATTTTCTATTGAAACACATTCATGGTAGAATCATCCATCAGTGACAGGGTTTACACAAAACCACCATATCTCGCATTCAGTGATTTTCGTTTATACCATACCGAATGGCGACTAATTAAAAAAGCCGTGAGTTCATCTTCGTAACCATAATCAGGTATTTGTCTACTTCTAACTAAGTGAAATACAGACTTGCTTATCTGAAAACTTGCCGACGTAGTTCCATATTATAACTCCGCCGTAGACGGTCCCAAGCCTGGTTGAGAAAGGAGGAGGGACCCCCATTCTTTCCTCAACCCAAAGCTTGCATGACTCCTCATGCTAAACCCCACGAACAAATGGTAGTAAACTGTCTTGGGGTCGCACATTGGGTTTACTGGATGGAAATGCCAATAACTGTAAATACACCTGCTGCTTTGCTACTTAATCCTGCTCACACCTCCTTTTTGGTGACGTAATTGGTGAAGGCGAGTCTTCCGCGCCTGATAACAGAATCGAAAGTAATAACCATGCCACCGAAATGGAGGTTGGGCGACAGGCTAACTCCCCATCTCTGTAAAACACTACATTGTTTCGAAACCTGTAACAGAGCCTTGAAATGAATTGGAACTACAGCAACGATCTCGCAACCGAAAAAAGGACTACGACATTGGATCCTAGAATCTCAGATCACTCAATTGCCCTGGCGCTGTTAAGAATCTTTTACAACAGGCCAGTCAATATAATTGATGGCAATCCAGGAAGCGAACTGGACTGGAAGTGATATTCAAGATATGAGATCGCACACAATATTCAAATTTGGGAAGCCTGTGGTAAAGCGAGAATTCGGAATGGCCTTTATTGTGGACAGGGAGATCGAATCATACCTTATTGATTTTAAGGCAGTCAATGAACGAACGATCCTCGACAACTAGCTGGCTCCCATCTTATCAAACACACCGCTGAAAACAAGCAACGAGCTATGGATGGAAGTGAAAGTGGCAATTAAGACCGTGGCAGAACAGAAAATAGGACATCAAGATCGGCGCAAAAAAAATGAGACGAAATGTTCTGCCTTCTGAAAAGGAGCCAATAATTTCAGAGCGCTATAATGACATATTGAATTGATGCACTTTGAAAATTAGTCCTGCATGCCAGACCGGCCTCAACTATGTCAATGATAACCAAACCTGTCGATTAAGGACTGTTCTTATAAAAATCATCCTAACTGGATTTCAATCAAATGCTTGGCCCTAAAGTCAAATTGATGTTTCGATATATTATCGTTATTATATACAATATCATTCATGCGATCCAGAATCACACTTATTGTAAATTTTGACATTGCTCAGATCTCCACTTTTGCGGAAATCGTGGGTCCTTATAAGGCTTTGGAAAAACAATAAGCACTGATTTTCAAGTTTTAGGTTGCTTTCACAAAAAGTATGTATTCATAGTCTTTATATAATTGTAAGATTTGTGTGGTAGACTGTGCATTATAATATTAGTTTTTGTGTCTTACCCAGGAGCCTTACGTTTTAGAAGTCTCTGTGTTATATTCTTTCCTTTTTCTTAATTTGCAGGTTGTATTTCGTTCCCGTTTTGAACATGAGCTCGCAATTTCAAAGTCTCGTCATTAGAAGAGTTTTCTTTGAATTGTATTTGTAATTGCTAAATAAATATATTTGGACATCCTCCAGAGACTGTCATGCACAGGTGGTAAGCTCTGCACGAAGGTTTCCCAGTGCGCGTTTCGGAATAAGTTTATTTGATCATCTATGTGTAGCCACTTTTCCAGAGGGATTAAAGAGTTATATTCTATGCAATCAAAGGTTTCTATGTAGATTCGTTGGTAGTTGGCATCCTAATAGCCGGGATTTATGCATTTCTTTGCATTAACATTGCACAAGAAACTTTTCATCCAACTATGAAGCAGGATAAAATTTAGATATCAAGAATTAAGACCCTAACTAATTTAGCAAAGAAATAGTTTAAAATCCCACCGATCACCTCTTATTTATGGTTGAGAATCACCTGCACTTACCAAAGTGAAAACCTAGTATATCCGAATTTACAACAAAGTCCAAAGGAATTAATATCTAGTAAATATAAATCATTGAGATTTTATTAAGTAAAAGCCAGCAGCGGCACTATACAGCGAATAATATAACCAAAGTCAACCTTAGCTTTGCATACATTTTTTTCTGAAGAAATGATAAAAAATCATCTGAATGCTATGTATGTGTTTTTAGCTTTAGTTTGATGAGTCCACGGGATTTTTCGCTGCCGAAAAATGAATGACCAAAGTACCAAATAAGCAGTCGCACATTCCATTTGTTAATGATACAGTCATGATGTCTCATAATCACGAAGAAGCCACACACCATGCCGTCTCGCAGCCAACAACGTTGACCCAAACAATTTTTCGGTTACTACGGAATTTTATCTTTGCATATACATCATATCTTATCCAGTGTATATTCTTATCACTGTTTTCAACCCCATTAAATGTGTCAAATAATTTAAACAAAAGTCTTTATCCGAATTTCAGACGATAACAAAAGCCAAAAAATCGCATAATCAATATCTGGACATTCTACCCGAAATCAGGCTGATGAAGTTCAACAGCATTTACAGCGTCTACATCAACAGTATCAATTTCCCTTCAGACACGACCGTACACTTCTCAATGGGTCGCGCAGCACAACATAAACAAAATAAACGCCCACCGCGGGGAGAAATGCGTCAATTACACATGACTAACTCGCGCCCGTAACCGCGGCTAAGTGCAATTGTCTATTTTCGAGACGTATGTACGGCACCATTCATTTTGTGTATGCTGCTACTTAACATGCAAGCCGCACTACCCACGAATAATTTCAAGTTTTTCATTTCAACACTTTTCAAACATTATTTATCATACATTATCACCACATGCAACTAACCGAAACTGTTTTCAATTACCTTCCAATAATTTGGCCTTTACTTCATCCGCAGATCTCGAATCGCATCCATTTACGGCCTAGAATAGAAGCGGATATTATTAATGAAGCGCTCGTCGTCATCATTAAAATAAGCCGACACTGCATACACAAATTAGGAACGAAAATAAAAGAGAATTCAACATAAAACAATAGCAGGGAATTCAATAAATTAGAGGAACTCGCGTAACACTTCCGTCAAGAGTTGACATACCTTCGGATCATCAACATAGCTTGTAAATGTGGTTTTCATTTTAGCCGGCGTGAAGGACATCATTGTGCCACCAGTATTATTCTCAACGCACTATCAACGAAATTAAGCAGATGCGCTTCAATTTCAACGATGAAATCATAACACTAAAACTCAATATATAAAATTTTATTTTCCATTTTGCAGGCACGAATTAAGAAATTTTGCACGGTAAATTTTGATGTCGTAAGTGTGTTTTCCGCTTGCTCTAAATACTTTAAATCACGCAATTTATTCAACATACATCCCGAAACAGATTAGAGTGTATTCAATATTCTGATATTCCAATGTAAAAACGAGCAATCCGTGAAAAATACACAATACGACCCACGTTCAAGCTGCACCCAATTCACATATAAAACTCGAGTTGACGTTACATCTGTCATCTAGTACCTCCAGCTGAGTGCTGTCACATGAGTTGCCAGTAAGAAGGGTGTGATCAGAAAGTGATAAAGGTTGGTAGTGCCATAAGTATAGGAGGGTTTAAAATAAGTTTATAAAAATTGTTGACTATACGTCTTCACATTGAAAATTATTGACTGTATAATCTTCTAATTAAAAGCGAGTTGCTCCTTATTCTAGTTGTTTGAGCTAGGCCTCCTTTGTCCTGGCTATTTTTTCTCGCTTTGATTTGTTTAATTCACTTAAAAATCACAATTATAACACGCTCTTTTTCTCTTTGATGACTCTTTAATTACTGATTCAATATCAAAAACTAAAGATTTTAATACAAGTAATTAATTCAAGTATCGCTATGAAATCTACTGATAGCTGAGAGAGTCCAAAAAACTTAGTTTAGTTTTGCTAGGAAGCTAAAGCTACCAAACAAAACATTGATGTTCATTTTTCATGTGCCCATAAAATGGATCAGAATCCAAAACATTTGGATACATTGCATGCACAACACCCTTAGTCTACTCTGAGGTGGCTGCTGGCAGGCTTGCTAATTCGTAGAGGAATTTCGGTCACAGGTCTTCTGTGAGCAGACTAAGTCTGAATACAAATTTATCAGCCACCGATTCCAAATTGTAGCATATTAGCAGCTTCCATTCACTTAAAGATAAGTATGCATTGCCCAATGATTGGGAATATAGATCGGGGTTTGGGCCAGTCAATGAGACCTGTGTTGGGGCTGTGTTCGCCATAGGGACGAGCAGACCCACCAACAGAAGAGTCACGATTGGTGTTCCTGCTCGCACCAATCGCTGTCACGGTTTGGCGTCACTGTTCACCTGACGTTCTCTTCTCACCAATGGTGTAGTACTCGCTTGTGATGACGGTGTGTTATCGTGCACTGGTAGTGGAATCAGCTGGTGAATTGGTCTCTTCAGTATTTCGGATGTAGTTTTGACATCGAAAACTCGCATGAAAGCAGCAGCGCCTTCATCTGTTTTCACAATTGATCCCAGTGGCCACATCACAGATGGTGTGTTGTCTTCGGTTATAATGACCATAATGCCGGAGACCACGTTTTGGAGTACCTGTCTCTACTTGGTATGATACTGCAGCTGACTCAAGTACTCTTGCGAACACCATCACTAGAATTCAAGTTTGAGGAGGTTTATCAGTTTAAATAACTGGCTGGGGTTCTCCAATGAGAAAATGCGCTGAAGTTAACGCTGCCTAGTTGTAGGGGTCGTTTGACATTGGGAGCAATGGTCTCGAATCGAGGATGGTCTCCGCTTTTACTACCAATGAATGCAACTCTTCATAAATTAGAGTTGCAAATTTTTGGCTGATTTGACTGCTACGTTCCACAATGCACCAAAGTGAGGCAAGCATGGAGGGATATAATGAAAGTTGATTCCACGGGTGCTGCATGCGGCTGTCACTTCGTGCTGCGCATTGTTAGAGCAGAGCGGTGACAATAATTCCGACAGATGGTTGTATGCTCCTACAAATTTGGTGGCGTTATCGCAGAAAAGGCTCTTGCAATGGCCTCGTCATCCGATGAATTTCTTCAGAGAGTCAATGAATTCTTCGGTACTCAGATCGCTTACTAGCTCCAAATGGACTGCATTAGTAGCGAAGCAATAAAAGATGGCTATGCACACCTTCTGGGGCTGAAAGCCTCTATCACGGTAATGAATCATTATGGGTCCGTAGAAATTGACTCCCACATTTATGAATGGTCGAGCTGTCTGATCACGAATGGGCGGCAAACTTCCCAAAATTTGAGAGAACAGTCTAGGCCTGGTTTGAATAAACCAAACTCACTGCCACACAATGGATCTCGCAAATCGCTTCCCCCTAATTGGCCAGAATAATTTTCTCGTAGTGGCGAATAACACCTGCACTCCATGATGACAGTTGTCACGGAGAATGTCCATTACCAGCAGCTTGATTAATGGATACTTGAACGGCAGCTGTTTCGGTTGCTTAGCGTTGAACGAGAGCTTGGAGGATTCCAGCCTCCCACTGACATGGAGATCCTGGGAATATTGGACGCGCACGTCCACTTGTATAACTTCGCATTGGTTGGTTCCAGGTTGATGTGAATCTGGAGTTTGTCGGCCTTTGGACGCCATATTACTCCCAATGTTTTGATGTAGTCCTTGGAGAGACTACTGAACTCCAGTTGGACCTACTGGTCCTTTGGTTTGATGCTCTGCAGCTATTTAGGATGGTTGGCGCAACATTTGCGCAAATTCATGCCTGCTCTCGAAAGGATTGTGCTTTGCTCCATCTGTTTCAAAATTGCCTCAGCCAAATTGTTTACCTCAGTCATGACATCGTTGATATAAAAATCCTTCTGCAACGTGCTACTGCCCAGGGGACTTCTCTGCTGATTTTCTTCTTCCAGAACCTGCAGACATTTACTCGCTAAATATGGGGCACACGCCGTGCCGTAGGTCACAATTTTCAGCTGATAGTAACGTAATAGTTGCGTAGAACTATTTCTCCTGATCAGACCGTGGTACCTGCGATATTCGGGCTGAAGCGTTATTTGCCGATACATTTTTTCAATACCGGTGGTGAAGATGAAACGTGGCATTTGGAAACGTAGTAAGATCGCAAATACGTTGTCCTAGACGGTGGGCTCCACATGAATGAACCTGCCGTCGTTCAAGGAAATATTTGTGGTCGTTTTGCTGGATGCGTCGAAGACCTCTCGCAATTTGGTAGTGCTATTATCCGACTTCAATACACAATAATGTGGCAAGAAAGATCGCAATTCCATGAACCGCTGCTATGTCACTTCTTCTATGGGCACAAGCCGAACATACTCCTCAATGAATTCCTCGTAGTGAAGCGTCAAGTCAGCGTTTTTCTCCAGGGGGCATTCTATGGTAAAAAATCTGCGTGTGGCAGACATTCTGAGTCACTCAATCTCTTGGAGTCGTCGCAAAACAGAAGTCTTACCAGGAAACAACCATCGGGCTGTTTTCGCATTTTCTGACTAAAATGAGGTTGTAGTAAAATGTTTTTGTACATTATATAAGCCTTCACCTGCGTGTCGTACCCATTTAACCTGGAATGTAAGCCAAGATTCACCCTGTAGTGTGCCTTCTCGGTACTACCGCTGACCCTTTAGATGAATATGATGGGTGTCGATTGTTCGTTTCGTAATCAATTTGATTTGTGAGCCAGGATCCAGCAAACTCGGCATCCCATTGCCTTCCCATTGCTGCCAATCAGCCTGACAATAGCTGTGCTAAGAAGTATGTATCATTTGGATCGAATCTTATGCATTGCTGGCATAGATGTCAGAGAGAATGGATACGAAATGCATCGAGAGAATTGAAGCACTTTATCATGTAGTGTGAGGTTGGCGCGTTATTAGCTGTTGATTCGAATTGTAAATAAATTTGACTTGACGTCTCCCACTAATTTTCGTATCTTGAACTGAATCAATTTTCCGTGGGGGTATTCTAACTTCCACGATATAAAAGATTGAACATGACTTGCCCTACGAAGAATACGTCCCTGACATGCTTCCTATAGCTGTTTTTACAATCCCACACACGTCACTACATTTTTCATTTTTCGACACGAAAACACTCGCAATCCGTAACAAACTTTTCAGTTTGATTAATTATCACATTTGCAACGCTTTTGCACTAGTTTCAACACGGTTTATCTTAAAAAAATTATTTTGTGTACAATTTCAAATTCAACTTGATTTGACGTTTCCCATTAATGTTGAATTTTCACAAATCATATGTTTTCAATCATATAATTGATATTTTGTTGACAATTGGGGGGTTAAGGTATAAGAGGAGTGGAATTTTCGTGAGAGCAACTAGAGAGCCACTTGAATGTGTGGATTCTCTAGCGGCGTGAAAGGCAAGGGGATGTCAACTCGCATGCGAGAGGAAGGCATGTATGTAGTAAAAGTACTTCACTCACGTATGGATGAAAATAAGCTCATTTCGCGTCCATTACTTTATATGTCTCTGATTGCTGAGCAATAAAAGTGAATCAATATACACTTCATGAAATCGCATACAATTCGATGATAAAAAGATGGATATAAAACCTCAGAGAGAACATCAATTGGAGTATTTGGGCTTGAAACAAAATATTCCCAACTTACAAACATAAGAAGTATTTTATGAGCCGTATACCACGAAAATGAAAACACAAAATGTTATAATAAAGCAGGAGTATCGGCTGGCCTCACTGCTATTAAATAATACGGGAACAACCTGTTGATACGAAACAGTACCGATTTAAGGGGAGAACTATACCTTTACTAAAGGGTGCCCTGCTTGAGGGTGCCATTGGAACATCTGATGAGAGCAATTGTACGCTAATGATTGCAACCGCACATCTGATCAGTATACATAGCCAATGCTGTCAGTTTTTTTACTATTTTTTAGTTTTCACTGACTGGTACCGGCAGAATGTGTCGCACCAACCCCATTCATTGGTTACAGCTTGACGGCACTGTTGTCCCTCTGCGTTTAAATACCAGACAAAACAAGGCCGCCGGATGTTGAGCTATCGAAAAAATTTCGTGAATCAAAATGGTAGACTCCGCTAAAAGAGTGTTTAGACAGCTGTTATTAATAGGTATCACATAAGAAAACAGAAAATATATTTTGTAGCTCATTTTCATAACTATGTTATCGCTTTCTTTTCTCCTAAATTTATACTGCTAAGAATTTTTTCTCAAATACGATTGAAAAGAAATTGGTATTGCATTAGCCCTATTTGAGGACTTCAAAGTGAGCATTCGTGTTTTTTAAAAGCTTTATAATTTATATTTATACATATGGCGTTGTTGGGTTTGCACGTTTTATGTAGCAACGAGCGGTTTCCTTAAACAGAACAATTTTTCCTTTTCCTTGCCCGAAAACATATATATAGTATAATATAATATTCTATTCCGTGTGGAGCAGTGAGTCAGGACACACTTCGCTTGCGCAGCAGCTTCGAAGTTCAAGCCTCGATGGCGGTATCGAGTTTGAGCTTCTGATGCTGCTGTCGGACTATCAGCCCACTCAGCTGTGATGAGTACTAGTTGAAAAATTAGGTGATAATCGCATGGTTGAATGTAATATTGACCATATCACTTGGAATTCCGTTACAGTCATGGAATGAGATGCCCTTACAATAAATCTCAACGCTAAGGTTCTGCAGTGATTTCTCTAACTCGCACGTTCAAGATTTCCTGAAGGAAATCTAAACTGGCCTCTCACCGGCTGAAAACGTGAAGTCTTGGTCTGTATCAACAGATTGTACTCAGAAGGTCAACTAGTCAAGACACCCTTAGTCGACTCCAAGGTGGCTGCTGGCAGGCTAGCTAGTTCATCGAGGAATTTCTGTCATAGGTCTTACGCGAATAGACAAATCCGGTCACATTTTTTTCAGCCACCGAGTCAAATGCCCGTTCATAACGCGTTCAACAATTTCCCGAAGAATATTTCGTCATTAGCCCACATTGGCCTTCACGAAGCCTCCGATCAATCGCCAGCAAGTACTAGCAAATCCGCAAATTCCCGACCCCCTACCGACGTGGTGCCAAAAATAATCCACTAGAATTTTAAACGACATACTCTACGTTAATAAAACTGAACCGAACCGAACAACCGATCATTTGTGGATTTACACAACACCCCCCTCTTCACCGCGTACTTACCTCCCGCCTACGCCTCCTCCTGAAAAACTAGCTACTGGAAAGGCAAGAGATGGTTAAGTTAACAATTCATTTTTTATTTTACAAAAATAATATAAATATATAAATTATTTGACATCGTAATGCTTTTTAATATACTTCTAAATCATCATACACAGAAAAAATTTACACAATTTGTTTTGATTACTCAATATATGTATCTTCTCTATTCAAATCATTTAATTCTTCTTCAAATTGAAAATCGGTTTTTTTTGTTTGACATAACAAAATTCAAAGTAAGATTTGTATTTGGCCTCAAGACAAATATTGAACCAATTCATTAAAAAGAAGAATTAGAGAACATAAGTTATATAGTATATACTTCATTATATCTGTTACAAAATGTGCAAACTTGAAACTACTGGTTTCTGAGAAACAACTAATTAAATAGCAAACTGAAAAAAGTTATCAATAAATATTCCATTTAAACAATTTTTGTATTTTGATATTTGTTAATAGTTATTAATCAATATATAGCATATATTAGTTCTTAATCAAATGTTGTTTAAGTGGTATCAAAATATATAGTATAATAATTACGATAAAGTTGATAATTATTTTTATTCCTTGCTGGTGTTTTAAGTTTTCTCAATGCCTTTTTAATGTTATATTTAATTTATTAAAAAAAATTTTTTTTCTTCATTTTAAATAAATGTATGCAAACCATTATTAATATAAACAAGGAGTAATCAGAAAAAACCGTAACCTTTCAATAGAGTGGTTTGAATTTTTTTATTATTCATTTGTATATTTTAACTTTACGTTGACGTTTATTGATGTAAATACGATAGTAATTGTATTGTATTTTACTTAGTTTTATTGACAATCTTCTATTTATTTATTTTTTTGTAATTAATTTTATTTATACGATTGTTTTTCATTTCATTTCATTTTAGATTTTATTTAAATATAGACTATGTTTATTCGTTATACATAATAGGACGTATATGAAAAATCATATAGATTTATACTCTCAACAGTGTTTTTATGTTTTTAAATGCTTTATTTTATTAAATAGGAAATCATTATCAAACCAATCTAGTAAATAAAAGCAATTTGGACTGCCATGCTCTATCTAATTATAAATTTAGTTTGAAATTCGGTCAGTTTTTACAATTGTCATATGCAAAGAAAACATGGATAATGCAGGTAATGCGATGAATTAAATAAAACAGTGATAATTATGCGAAAAAAAAATTTAGGAAAACATGCAAAACTTCCAAAAAAATAACGCTATTTCATTTAAAGTTTCTTTAGAGTTTGGTATTTGTGTTTAATCTAAATTAACATGAATTTCTTTACGTTAAATAAAGGGCTCATTTATTTTCTAATTTGATTTGTAGATAACTTATGAAATTCTTTTGTAGCTACATGATTGAGCCGCTTATTTTAATAATTTTTCTGAAAAATTATTGGAGAAGAAAAAATATTAGAAGAAGGTGGTTTCGACGTTTGTACTAATTCTCATCGGGCCATCACTCTTATTAAATACACACCGGTGATGGCGACCACCATGCTTAGAGGTGAGAGAGCTATTTTTAATTTTTCTACTTATGCGAACTCAATATGTTTTTGCAACTACGAATTATGTTCAGATTAAATTTCCCCTGTAAGTAATTGTCTTTGCTAAACTTTATTTGTAGGCGTTTTAGGTGTGATTATATGAATGCATATATACAATTTTATTAGTTCTTTTTGAAATTTTAAATCGAGGGGCATTTAGTCTAATAAACATATTTTCGACTCTTATTGGTTTTATCTTCGAAACCTAATCTGAATGCCATGAATTCTTCATCAATGTTCAAAATATCAATTTACGTTGATTTTTATTTGTTCACCATTCGTATTTTGTCTTTTATTATATTTCGTAATTCTTTGATCTTTTGAACGTGATTTTCTCTAAATATATCTGAGGCTTATCGTGTTACCATTTGTTCAATTTCCGCATTAAGTAACACGCGCAACATACATCCTGACAAGCTACCTAGGAATTTCGGTTGTTTTCACTTACCAATAAGTTCGTAACCACACTTTCTTATTTTAAAGTCTATCACGCGCGGAAGATAAGCAGATAATTTGTTCTTCACGCGTCACGGATATTTTTACGTTATAATTCCTATCGTGTTGTGGTCGGCGACTTGCTTTTGCTAGCAAAGCCCTGGGGTTGGTTCCGCGTTCACCGCCGCCATTGTTTATCAGAGGTCGGTCTTTGGATGGGATGTTTTATAAAAGAAATCACAGCTCCTGATACCGTTAACCGCCACGAATGCCCTGAATCTGAACCCCTAATTTATACAATAGGTTATGTCCGCTCGACGCAACGAAGCGCATAATTACCTTAACTCTGTCTTTCGCAGCTGCTTCTAGTCATTTCTGTCATCTCTGATTGTTTCCCACGTTTCACGATCACATTTCCCCATTAGAATATCAGCATGCGTCACAATAATCCGCTCCCAGCTGCCACTAACATCAAAACGATAACTGGATATATGATGGCGCCAACTCAGTACTTGAGGCGAAAAGGTCCATTCACTTGCCAATTTTAAAATGTACTTTTTCCTGAAACCGCAACTCAATTCCGCGGGCGAAGCAAGTTGTCAGGTCGCTAGTCGCTGCCTCGCATTGAGTAATTAAATAATACTGGAGTGGACAACCACGTGACAATATGGTTGCAACAACCCCTGCGACCACTTTTCCTACTGCTACGCTCTTGTTTACAACCTTAGAGAGAGCCAAATTGCACAAGCAAACATGGCTGCTGCTCAATGTAAACAAATTTTCATACAATACCAAAAATTTGCTTTCTATTTGAAAAACCTTCAGCATTGTATGAAAAACATGCAAAAATTTAATATAAAAACTACTCAATTGTGAAAGGAAACACCTACAGATGCTTTTCCACTATGATTTTTTCACGAAGGCACTACACATTTCATTTTGAAATTCTAAGTTAATTACACAGTGTCACACGTTAAAGTCACTTGAATCACAAACTCCAATCGAATGTTTAAACACTTGGAACGAATTTTGATCGCGAACACTTTCAACAGTTTTAATATCGGATAAAATTCGCGACGAAACTTGTAAATTGGCCAATTTGGCGTCCAATTTGCATCAGTCAACTTGACAGTCAGTTCACACCTAGTCAGCTTTTGGGACAAGAAAGTGACCAGCAAGAGGCAGACGGGGAGGAAATGACAGACTGTTCACTTGGAAGAGAGCAGAAACCGGTCGCATGCTCTCTCATGCATTTTATATGAGCTTAGCCCATCCAGTTCTTATTAATTTTAGCTGCCTCGAGTAATCTCACCGCGGATATCGGACAGCAATCTGTCACTCAGACACTTATCAACTTCCAATTGGGGCTGCCATACTGCCGAATACCAGATCCCTCTCCGAGACCAGACCGCAAATTATTACAGTTCAGATATGGACCGAAACTGACGTTAGATAGGAAGCCATATGGCAGCAGCGCTTACTACCCCGCACATGACCATTAGTAGGCCGACTTTGCTGGGTAAGTTACATGGCGGTATATGAAGAATTATGAAGGTGCCAACGAAAGTTTCAGGTTTTGTACGGTTTTGAGACGGATTTCTACAGTGAAATCCAGATGACCCGCGGAGAACACAATAGCGTTTCTAGTGAAGTGAAAACTATTTCAGTTCTTATACCCGTTTAATTTTTATCGCCTTCCAAAGTCAAAGAATAGGAGTTTGTTTACTTCTCAACGCTGAGCTATCAGTGGAAGTTACTCGTCTTGAAAAGTTTAGGAGTACAGTGGACAGTGCAAGGTGAATTTCAAGGATGCACGGAATGCGTTTCTTTGGTTTTACATTCGGAAAATAGTACATATTACACGATATAAGTATTTGCTAATGCGGCAGTTGGCTGACAGTTCACGGAAGCTTGTCCATAGTAGGCCGACTAATACATATGCAAGTTTTTACCATATGGCTTCCTATCTTGATTTTGATTTGGACTGTTGTGCGATGGATTATTATTATTATTATTATTACAATATAATATCAAACTAAATAAACATTGAAAACTTTATTCTAGACAGCAAATGATTATTAGTTACCAGTATTTCGTACAGAAAATATGGCGCCATACCCAATTAAAGCAATTAGAGTTTTGGATGTACATAATTTAATGATGTCAATCAATACTGTATTTACCACCTAAAAATGTGTTGCTCTTATCGATGCTTGTTATTTGAAAAAAAAACATGGGAAAACATAGATATTTTCAGTCTTCGTAGGTGGTATCGTTGTGGGGGCACCATTTAAAATTTGACGAAGGTTGCCAAGCGCGGTAAAACCGGCACTGATACGAAAGTCACTTCACGGTACAAATCGACCCTAATTATAGCTTATGCAAATTACATCATTATATCACGGTCTTTTTCATCCGCTAAAATACTTCAACTCAAGCTGGACAAAGAAGCAAAGCAGGCGGGGCTGTAAATCAACGAGCTTACAACGTTCAAGTTTAGAGGTTTGTGATCTTAGATTTTTGGCTCCAACCTCTTCAAAAACAAGACGATCTGATATCAGTGATAACAATTTTTTCATTTGTCATAATACTTACCAGCAATTATCATTAGAGACCAGTGGAGGTACATAATGAAATTAATCTTAAGCAATCGGTGTTACAAAAACCAAAAGAGTAGCTTGATTATATTTACATCTTTATTGGTACTTTAAATATATATCACTGCATAAAAGTGTATACATTAATGAGTCCTATCGAATAACATCAATAAGACTTTTTAACACAATACTAATATTTAATATAATTAAAAATTAAATATTTGAATTAATCTATAGAAATATTACGATTGTATCACTTAATTTAGATCCAGTAAACTTATTTGCGCCAATATTGCGCAAGTTTATGTATTTGTTCGACCAATGCTGGCATAACAGCTGAAATCGATACATCCAATAAAGTTTGAAGATGTTGTACAGCCTCTTCATCAGTCAAACCCAATTGTAGATTCTCCTCCACTTTTTTCACAGCCTTATCAGGTTCAAGAGCAATATCGGGCACCGACGCGTCAACCATCAGAGCAAACAAATTTAAAATCACATTGGCGTGACGGCGCAAATGCAAGTATGCAGTGTAACATTGTTTACGGAATTCATGATGATGCTCCGAGCTCACACCGCCCATTGCTTCAACCATTTCCTTACTCAGTTTCATTGGCGGCGGCATTGGTTTCGGATCGCGTCCCAATATGTAACCAAAGTCAATATGAAACAATTTTCCGGAAGTTGTAAGAAGTAAATTATCCAAGTGGCGATCACCGACACCTGAGATGAAATTCATGCATAAATCTCATTTGATCACTGCTTTAACCGTATAATTGTACTTACCTAGCAGATATGTTATAACGCAATATCCTGCGCAACTTTTTATATACGTATCCATTGTTTCAGACAAAATTCCATATGGGCCCGTTTCACTAGGATTGTATTTTCGGAAGAAATTCAAAATGCTACCCTCTCTCGTCAAGACATCAGCGACTGTATGTGAGTCGATGTATTGCACGAAGCCGTGTTTTGAGCTGGTAGCTAAAACTTTGTAAGGAGTGAGTTTCAGATCTAAGTTTTCGCGTCGCAATAGCTTATCCATGAGAGTTATCATTTGAAGAATAAGTTGATCTTGTCGAAGATCATCGCCGTGTTTGAATATTGCAACATATTCTTTTCCGAACTCAGTAGTTAGGAATGTAAGCCTGAAAAAGTAAACAAAGGAATATATTAGGTTTTACAAAATTATTGAAGGACATTGCATTTTAAGAAGCTTCCTAACAAGAGAGTGAAATCAATAGATGAAGAGTTTCCCAACTCTGTTTGAAATGGCTAAAAGGGAAATGTAAATATAGGGATATATGTACATTATAGAACAAAACAGCAAAAGAATTTCAAAAGTTTAAATTATAAACAATTATTTTATCCAAGATCATTATCGAACATCAGCTTTAGGTGCAAGATAATAAATGTAAAAATTACACGATTTTTCTTGTGTATCTCTTTTCTTGTCTTCATTGTACGTTTTGTTTGTTTAATCTACAATGTTTCACTGTCACTTCTAATGGTTTTGTAGATTTCGGCCTTCTCTTCATATTTTATTGTAACCTTAGCCGGTTTGAGTTTCCTTTTGGGTTGAAATTTTTAACTTTTTATAGATGCTCTGATGAACCCCCTTTAGTAGCCTACTTAACTCGTCATTTATAATCGAATTTATAACTGATGCCTTATGCATTTAAATTTTTTTTTCGTTTTTCCAGTTCTTCTGTCTTTTATGAAGCAAATCCTTAAGTTCACATTAGTCACTAGCACATTCGTATTGGTCACAGAAATCTTCTTCGGTAACAAATAGGTGTCAATATAAAATGGTATCATTATAAGCCCTGAGGATATATAACCAGGTCCCTGTATTTTTCCTCATGTTAATAGGGTAACTGGCAGAAAAAGGCTGCCCGGGATCCTTATTTATGATGGATCCATGCTCATGGATGACAAAGCTATCGCTGACTCTATCGCAAAATATTTTGCGAAAGTTCTTCACGGAGAGAAAGCAACTGAGGCAGCACCACAACGAATTTCGACAGGGACAATGAGCAATTGTGCTTGACCAGGGTCTCTATTTCAAATCCCTCTGACGCACGTACTGGCCATGATCTGTTTGTCAGTCCTGAGAGACTTACTTTGTTGGCACTGGAGCGAAATTCCAAAAAATCAGCAGGGGCTGATGGAATCTCCAATTATATTGTTACATGTACAAATAATTACATGTACAAATAATTGTGCGAGCTGCTGTCGCAATTGTTTTCATAATCATTAAGAACGTCAACAAATGAATTTACTCGAACCCACGAGAACCCAACAAGCATGATCAACATCTGCAAGTGACGTCACTCCATTCATTAATTTGCTCGAATCTACCAGGTACCTCTCGGTAGAACATTCGGCAATGTACGAGAAATGGGTGAATAGGTAGAGACCCTATATAAAGGCGAGCTGAATGAATGGGGGGGATCATTCATTACAACCGCGATAGAAAACTGCGATCTAGTGGAACGCGAAGTAAAGACGATTGATTGTTTGAGTGCGAAGTGATTTAGAAGACAATTGCGATAAGAAATTTATGGACAAGTGTTAGATTTTTTTTCCATAGTGAAAATTAAAATTAGCGAAAGTGTTAAATTGTTAAATTGTTTATTGTGCATTTTTGTAATTAAATAAATTCTTTTAACTTAAATTAAAAGACATTGCGTTTTCACTTTCCCGAAACATTAAAATTATTGGCCGCGAACCGAAAACACGCGACAATATGCTTAAAAGGCTTCCCCATGTTTACTTTATTCTCCTCGCGATCTAGCCCAGTCATATTAGGTAAAAAAAGGGGTCAACCTCGGAATGAAAGATAATAAGCTGCAAATTGGTATGAACCTTTGTTTTGTCATTCTAAATGTTGTCTCAAAAGTCAAAATCATTATCGTGTTCGCGTCTCAAGATATTCAAGGTCAAAGGTCACAAAAATCGGTTTTTCGCGAATATCTGGCTTCCTATCGGTTAAATGAGATTTGCATTTATTATAAAAGTTGTAGGCTATAAAATTCCCTACAACTTTTGTTTAAACTTTTTTTTCATACGACCAACCGTTTTGAAGGTAGAGCGCGAAGAGTGCACATCGTACAGTCATATACGGCCTAATGCAAGGTCAAGCGTGAGTTATGGTTATCAGTACGTTATAAAGTCAATTATTTACTTGGAAATTATAATTATTAAACAATGCCTATTATTTATGTACTAACTATTAATTATTTATATTTAATTAAAGTAGGTAACTTGATTATTTATATATAATTATTCATATTTAACTCATCATTGACACAGCTATTGCCTTATCAGAACATCAAAAGACTGCTGTCATCATAGGAGAAGATATCGATTTGCTCGTTATTTTAATTGGACGTACTCAGTCACATCATCAGGAAATTTTTTTGAAAAAAGTTGGCAAAGGCAATGTCAAAACACAAATATATTCTACTAAAAGTTTTGACCAATATCCTCGTACTAAAAAGCACATTTTATTTTTACACGCATTCAGTGGCTGTGACACGACTTCTGCGCTATTTAAAAAAGGAAAAAAAAACTGTTACTAGAGCATTGGAAAAAATTCCTGATTTAGATAAACTGGTGGAAGTATTTCAACAAGAAAACTGCCCAAAACAAACATTATTAGAAAATGGAGTGCGCATCTTGTTGGCATTATATAATGCTCCAAAATCTGAGGACAACATTGATCATTTCCGCTACACGCAATTCATCAAATTTACAAAACTAAATAAACCTGTACAACTGTCAACACTTCCACCAACAAGTGTAGCAGCTCATCAACACATAAAACGTGTCTACTACCAGATTCAAACGTGGTTAGGGAAGGACTTAGAACCTAAAGAATGGGGCTGGATGCTTGAAAATGAAATCCTGGAGCCCATACGAACGTTATTACCTCCAGCACCAGCCGAACTACTAAACGTAATATTTTGCAATTGCAAAAATGGTTGTGGTTCCCGCTGTGGATGCAGAAAATCAGGGCTACAATGTTCTTTAGCTTGCGGCCAGTGCAACGGACAAGCTTGCCTCAACGCTTCACTGTATCCAAGTAATCCCGATGAAGAAAATACATATGATCCCGATATTCTGGAAGGTTTGGAGATGAACATGACAGATAATGAGGATGATGACAATGAATCGAACATTTTTGAGCGACAAGAAGAAGAAGACGACGAACAAGAAGAAGATAATTAGCTTCCATTTCCAATTTCATTACAATAAAAATCAACAAAGATACTTTTGATATTTGAACTCACATTTTGATAAATGTATATTATGCCGTATTTAATAATAAATAAAAATATGTGTAAAATATATACTCTTACTATCATTTTAACTTAAAATAAAACTAAAATATATAATCCAGAATTAATAATATTTTATACTTAAATAGTTAAATATGAATAATTATATATAAATAATCAAGTTACTTACTTTAATTAAATATAAATAATTAATAGTTAGTACATAAATAATAGGCATTGTTTAATAATTATAATTTCCAAGTAAATAATTGACTTTATAACGTACTGATAACCATAACTCACGCTTGACCTTGCATTAGGCCGTATATGACTGTACGATGTGCACTCTTCGCGCTCTACCTTCAAAACGGTTGGTCGTATGAAAAAAAAGTTTAAACAAAAGTTGTAGGGAATTTTATAGCCTACAACTTTTATAATAAATGCAAATCTCATTTAACCGATAGGAAGCCAGATATTCGCGAAAAACCGATTTTTGTGACCTTTGACCTTGAATATCTTGAGACGCGAACACGATAATGATTTTGACTTTTGAGACAACATTTAGAATGACAAAACAAAGGTTCATACCAATTTGCAGCTTATTATCTTTCATTCCGAGGTGAAAGCCCTAATATGACTGGGCTATCATTCTGAATAACTGCATTAACATTTTCTATTTCCTTCAGCAATGGAAGTGTGCAAAATATTTCCAATACCCAAGAAGCTGGGCAGTACTGACGTAGTCGATACTCGTCCCATTTCGCTGCTTTCAAATTTTGGTAAGCTGCTTGAAAGGGTAATACTTGAAGGCACCATCCAGTTCTCTGCGGGGGAAAGAATTGTGCCGGAAAGACAATTTGGCTTCAAAAAAGCTCACTCCACGGTGGATGCTATGGCCGTGTTCCAAGCCAATATAACGAGAAGTTGGTGTAACATAAGCTTGTTATAGCTTGCCTGATCGATGTGGAGAAAGCCTTTGACTCTGTATGGAATTAAGAATTAAGTTGAATGGGTAGATGGATCTCTAGGATCGCTAGGCAAACGAAGTACTTTGGGGTAGTTTCGACAGGAAAGCTTCCTTTAGTACCATCTTCTTATACCTCTTTTCAGGAAACATTCGACAGCGAGAAAGCGAGTCAAGGTTTTGGCCTATAAAACCTTGATCCGTCTGTTTAGGATTCAACAGCAACTTCCACAGTCGACTATTCACCCACTCCCATCACGAATCGCCACACAGTCATCAACGCGTCGTTAGCATCAACATCATCATCCTGACACGACAACAAACCCAATGCAATTAACAATACAAACACAGCAACTGATCTTTGCATAATTTATCGAGTAATCTGGGCTGGCGAGCAAGTGCTGACGGAGCAGGCAGTTCGTGAGCGATCGGTGAGGACGACAGTCAAGTGATCATCAAAGGTGTAGAGATAATTATAGTTGAAGTTTAGTCGAAATAATTAATGAATAAATACTGTGTCGTGCGTGACAAAAAAATAAGTCTTTGCTCTTATCTTGTCAATTTTCAAATTGGAATTCAAGTGCAAAACTTCGTTTGCCGATAATCCATCATCATACAAACACCGTCCGATCATCACATATGTAGTGATGATATGGAATGGCGCTCTGAAAGCAAAATGGACGAAGATAGGATTAGTGGAGCGAAAAATCCTTCGGGCTTGCACAGGCCTATACAGACGGTCTTACCCCAACCAGGTGCTGTACCAGGAGACAGGAATGGAGCCAATTAAATCGTATGCAGAAAAGCTGGTGGAATCGGAAATCAGGAGAGCCAAGGAAGACAAGGCGGGTGTAGTCGGGAGAGCGACGGACAACCGCTCAATGAATGCAGCGAATGAGTAGTTTTAAGGTAGTCTTAAGGAAATAATGTACTTAATTTTAAAGAAATCAATTTTTAAAACTATAGTTGTTAGAGCAAATGAATTTTACAAACTTCTTTTTATAATCTATTAATGTTTGATAATTTTGTGAGTGTCGACATTTTAATATTTTGTTTTACAGAAAAAGTAATATTTTAATATAATTAAAGTAAATTATCATTGAACTCCGGGAAAAGCCCTAAGGCACAACCTGCATGAATATTGTTAGGTTAAGTTACTAGTGAATTGTATATATGTAAAAAATTGGAATCACCAAATAAAGATCTTGAATATTGGATCCCGAGGGCATATGTGAGGTTCCACACAAACATAACCTACACCAACTTGTAACGCGAATCAAACTTGGTAGGTAGATCAGAAGTGATGGCCTCTTAAAATGTGTTTCAAAATTTCTTAAGTGGGTTCCCCATATAGGGAAGTGACCGATAAACATTTTTTCCCAAAAGTTGGTTCCCCCATACAGAGAGATAACCAATAAACATTTTTTTCTCAAAGGTAGTCATGTAGGGAGACAAATGGTCATTGTGAGAGCTTTTCAGAGCAGTTCTAAAATCACATCATTATGGAGGGGTTCAGGAGGAGCAGAAAAATTAATAACTCCTCCATCCTCTCTTTATGACCGAAGGAATAAAAAAATACCTCAGAACTCAAAATTTTGGCAACTTTTACATTTTCTCCAATAAAGTCAAATGAGTACTTTCGAACACAATAACGTTTTATATTCAAGTATTTTAATACTTGTATAAGAACTACATATTTTGTAAGTTTCGAAACAAAAAATCTAACCGAATTTAACGAAGATACGGGCACTTTAATTTTCTCTGCTTACAGAAATAACTACTTTGGATGTGCTTTTCATGTAAAGCTGAAAACAAAAAAAATTAAAAAGGCCGCCTCAAAGGACAGCGAAACGAATTGAAACCCACAGTCATTTCCTTAATGTAAAATGATCGACGCTTGAATACGACTTTACAAAAAGTTATAATATCAATTCAAAGCCCACACTAGTAGTACATAAAACTCTACTGACTTCAAATCTATGGCCAGACCCTCCAGATGCAAAATTCTCCTCCAGTCGCTGCGGCCAATTCGTAAAAGTGGCGCTATTACTAAAACTATCACAAATGAAAACGCTCGATACGAAGTCTCGTCAATTCAGGCTGAGGGATAAGATACAGAGTCTGAGTCCAAATATTCTATATGAAAATAAAATGGAATTAAAGTCATTCAAGAAAAACTATGGGGCCAAATTTCATTTCTTTGATTTTACGGGGCTTTTGATGCCATTCGATCGGGCTTAGTGTAAGAAATGCTATTTTTTTAGGCATATGTGCCAAAAGTCGTTTGTTCGTTTTGAGTTGGGGCAAAATGGCTGTTTTGGCCACTCTTGGAAGCCCAGACCTTGGTCTATTGCAATCGACAACTCCATCCTTTAGACCCATTTCGTTATTTAACAGTAACGAAGTAGGTCCGCTAGATTTTCGTCCGTAAGGATATTTTTGTTTATTGACACCAAATATCTGCAGTCTGGCAAAGGCAGAGGCCGGACATTCACATGTATAGTGCATGGTTGTCTCATTCTCTTCTAAGCAACGCCAAGTCCTTAGTTTTCAAATCGTGAAGGATAAGAACCGGAATTTTCAGCATATAAACCGAGATGTCGAATTATATGTACAGATTCATATGTTTATCATTTATTAGCTCGAAAACTAAAACTTATTCACAAATGCCTAGGATAAACGCGATTATAGGTTTTGTAATAAAATTCAAAACCCTATCGAAAACACGACCTATGTGCGGCAGTCCGTCCATCTTTCTGTATGTCACAGTAATTTTTCTCTGAAACTATAGAAGCTAAAACCATGAAACTTTATGGAAAGTTCAGAAGTGATGACTTCTTGAACGTTTTGGGGTGAAAAAGTTTTCACCCCCTGTAGAGGGTGACCCTTACAATTTTTTTCATAAAAAATAGCTGAGTGGGGTGTCATATGAAAGGTATGAATGAGATCTTTTAAAAATTGGTCTTAAAATTGCCTTATCGGTGTCGAGGGGGGCAGGAGAAGGGGAAATGTACGAAATTTTTGAGTACACGTTTACGTGTTTTTCCTGCTACATGCCGTTTATATCGAATCAGACACTACCCTTTTGGTTGGATCCTCTCCGAATTTTCAGATCAGATGAATAACAAAAATACATTGAAGATTCCACTTAGTCGATGATTTTATCAATATTGCAATGTTGGCCGGTTAAAATGGAGTAACACTGATATTTTCTTTTAAAGCAAGAATATGTATATTTGTTGTGCATGCCATTAAAGTTTTTCTCGAATCAAATCATTCTGTATGTCTGCGTAGCGTAGGGTAAATGCAACTCCTTCTGATATGAGTGTAGTTCTATCTACTCAATGGTGTCAAAATCTTATAAAACCAGCGAAATGAAATTCATGTCAATGTTCAAAAAGACGCTGAATCACTGTGTCAATATCGCGTACATATCTTACCTTGGAAAAGAAGCCTTAAACATTGCTAAAAGCTACAAATATCAGAATTTGAAACTCAAAACATCGAAATGTGAGCGGATTCTAAAATGCGTAATGTGTGGATCAAAGAAATTATACAAAAGGCTGCAAAAGTTCGTTCGAGAAATATTGCAACTGTATAGCAAATTGCAAGCACCTCGATCATGCCTACAGAGCAAATTCTGTGAAGTGCCTGGAATTAGTCTACGTAGTGTATTGGTTAGACTACTCGCTATATAAGCCGAAGAGCCCTGGTTCGAGTCCCGTTGGTGAGTTCGTTCAGTTATGATACGTACTGATTTCAAATCAGAACATATCGCAGCTGGGTGGACGGACATACGGTTAAAGCGTGGTACTGATCATATCACCTTCTCGAGTGCCAATATATTCGATCAAGATAATGTGATCTCTAAACGAAGGCCTGAAAGGGGCTGTAGTGCTAAAGCATAAGAAAAACCTCGAAATTTAAGCGTAGGATTTTGATTGTATTAATCTGCCCCATATGCACAAAAATAACTGTAGGTACCAGACAGATATTAAAATTTGAATTGAAATTTGCTTAGCATTAAATGATTTATAACAAGAAAACCTTGTAAATCTGATTTGGCGTCATCTGAATTTCTGTTTTATAGATACTTCGAATGCCAGCTATTTTTACATATTTTCATGAAATTCGGGTCAATAGGGTGCACGATTATGCTAAATTTTGGTTATTTTTCAACTTTGAGAGGCCACACTTTGAACGTTATAGTTTGATTTTGATTTATTTTTGCAGAGATCATTAGTACATGTTTCCGCTTTCAGCTTCTACTTCAGTAAACTTTGAACTGTATGTAAACAGTGCGGGTGACAGTTGATTGTAACATTTGGCGGGATATTAGGAGAAATGTGGCAATTGTCAAAAGTCACGAAAGAGGCTATTCTCGTAGTTCCGATGTTGGCGCGAAAAATAGGCAATCTTATACGGAATCTCTGAGCATTCCTTTTGGACGCGATACGCTACATCTGACTTCCGCTTTTAGCAGTTGACGGAAAGGATTTGTACTTCGGGATTCGCCCCCTAAGCTATCAAGTTTTATTTGAATCGTGAGCGTGCCCTGGCATAACTGTGTACTCATATGAAATGTACGCACTAGTTTTGTATACTGTATGGACTTGATGGCATAATTTTCACATATGAAGAAGAGGTTTCATGGTAGAATCTAGTCAAGGAAAAAAAAAAAAAACACAAAAATCAACAAAGGAAGTTGAAAATGTGGATGATTCAGGTGGTAGTGATCTTAGCGAACATGAACCACCACCTTCATCTTCATATATTGCTCCGTCTACATCCACGTCGTCATCGAACATTCAATCTGAAAAAAGAAAAATCCAACGCAGCAATCTTTACCCAAAATATTTCAATCAATGGTATTCAAAGAAGGGGGCGCATCATCTGATAAAATAACGAATGCAATTGTGCATATGATCTCCACTGATTTGGAGCCGTTAAGACTGGGGGAACGAAAAGGCTTCCTCAATTTTATCAAAGTTGCTGTTCCATACTATACTGTGCCAAGAAGTTTCACAATTAAAAATATGATCGAGAATAAATATGAGCATTCAAAAGATGATTTTAAAAATAAGATAAGACATCGAAAATGCTCCTTAACAATGGATTGTTGGACAGATTTGCAAATGCGAAGCTATCTGGGGACAACTGTGCACTTCCACGACGCTGAAAGGAACAAAATATGTAGTGGGATTCTCGGGATGATTTTGTTGGATGAGAATCACACATCAGAGTATTTAGCTGCCTAAATCGACAATCTGTGTGAGGAATGGGGTATAAAAAAAGTGACGTTATATCCGTTGTTACGGACAATGCAGCAAATATTGTAAAGATCATTATTCATTTCGGTGGAGATAAGCATATACCGTGTTTTGCACATACCTTAAATTTAGTTGTGCAAAGGTCATTAGATATAACACCAATAAAACCATTGGCCGCGAAAGTCAGATCGATTGTGACTTTCTTCAAACACAGCATCATAGCCAGCGATGATCTTAGGAGAAAGTCCGATAAAAAATTAATACAGAGTGTCGCAACGAGATGGAACTCGACATATGAAATGTTGGAGCGTTTTGTTGAGCTCCGGCCAGTTGTGAACGATATTTTAAATGTTCACAAAGCAGCTCTTTCAATGGTCAATGCATCGAAAATCGAAGAAATTCGAGAAATCATCGGAATTTTAAAGCCGTATGCTGTAGCGACCAACGATATCAGTGGGTGAAAGTACTTAACAAGTAGCATAGCAATCTACATTAGAATTACCAGGAACAACTTGATGAAAATTAACCTGAAAACGGAAATAGGGAAAATATTCCTGAGTGAAATTATGCAGCAGAACAAAAAAAAATTTGGCTTAATTGAAGATCAGCATATTTTAGGAGTTGCGATCATAATGGACCCAAGATTCAAACACACGTATTTCGAAGATGCAACGTGTTTAGGAAAACACTTACAATTTATCGATCAACTTATAAAAGAGAAAGAACTAAAAACAATAGCATCACGCTCAACATCCTCTGATTCTGAGTCCGATTCAGTACCTTCTTGTAAGTTTGATAAAATTGTTCAAAAAACACAAAAGTAATTTATTCTCAACAATTGTTTTTCACAATAAAGCCATTCAAAAAAAGTGGAGAAGCTTGGAGAAAGGAAAAGAAGATGGATTTGATGCTTCATATCATCAAGGACTCAGCCTCTATTTAAGTATGGAAGCTTTTAAAGATTTTATCGTATTCGACATAATATTCAGTATGGGTATTATTTATAAATTTACTTTTTTTGAATTTCAGAAGCACCTCCCGAAAAAATTGAGCAAGATCCTCTCATATTCTGGAAGCAAATGACAGCAACCTATCTGTATATGTGAGAAATATCTAAAAAATATCTAATGACGACCATGTCCACTTCAATCTCTTCAGAGAGACTTTTCTCGAAAGCGGGGCAAATAATTTCCACAGCAAGAATAGATTAAACGGGAAATTTGCTTCTAAACGACTATTTTTAAGCTCTTTACCCGAAGAATTTTGGACTTGAATTTTCTAAAATGCAAAGAACAGTATTATAACTTCTCTTATTTTTTAGATTTAGTATAATAAAGCTTATATTCAATAAAATGTTTGGAATTATGGTGTATTCGTATAGTATGCAGGTACTTCTAAGGTCCAGATACCGGGTGAGTACACTGGTTATTTACTCGTACTATATTATTCTAATTCAGTGTCCTTTAGACACAAAATAAACAAAACATATAATAGTAAAAAACTGAAACATCGATGTTGTTTATCTTCGATGGAATGAGCCCGATATTTTATTGCCATCGATTGTTTTCTTTCGATAATTGTTCGATGGCGAACATCGATGTTTTAATTTCGATGCTCATCCCTATTTCGAACCGACCGCAGCAATATGAGTATCTGCAAGACCTGGTTCATAAATGATCAGCTACTGTGCAAAAATGGCGAGCGCTTAAAATGGACTAAATTTGTTTTTTTTATTTCTTGAGTTTATTCATTAATGCCGTAGGATAAAGGTCTTTATGTCTTATTTGGAGTCAATACCATTTTAACAGGAGCATACTCCTGTCTGCCCAGCTTTCTTTAATTTCAATCAACAACAGACTTCTTTATTTAATAAGATATTTTCCTCAAACCCTGAAGACTAAGTTAGTATTCATTATTGTCTAAATATCAGTCATCATTTATTTTGATTAGAAACATAATTTTAATAAAAAAAAGTCGAGTGTATACTATTAAACTTACTTGGAGGGCATCAGTGCGCTTTTAAAGAGCGAAGTCTTTTGAGGAAGCACACCAGTTATAAAAACTTCAGGATCCAATGGAAATGGGCGACCTTCAAAACTTGCGAAATTGATTTTGAAATGATCATCATCTGCTAATAATTGTTTGAACTTTTCAGTCTTCTTTTGTCGATTTCCTGTTTCCTTTGCAACAATCTTCACCAGTTTCACTAGTTCATCAATAAATCGTTGCTGTTTCTCCAAATTTTGTCGCACGACACGTAGTTCGTTTGTGCCTGAACAAATATTATTTCCACAGGCATTTATAATGCTTTATAAAATAACCTCTTCACTTACCATTTTCTAACGTTCGCAAAAATGTTTTCAAAACCATCACATACATATTTCGAATTCGCTCATCTTGTTTACGTATTGATTCTTGGTCTTCAACTTCTATTGATAAATACCAATACAAATAATTGGCCAAGGTTGCATTTTTACAAGCACGTTGAATCAGAAAAGTTGCTAGGTCGCATGGTGTCGTCGTCGTATCACTCATCAATGTATTTGACGTCTCTGAAATCTCAGATGCGTTTGCATCTACACTAGACATAATGGGGACCGCAATTGGGGATGATACTTCCATAGATAAGCGTTTAACTGACCCCACAAGACTGTTTTCTACTGTAAATATAATTATGATGCATGTGGTTTACAATTTGAATGGAACATATTGTAAAACAAAGCGTTGATGCGTGAAAGACGGTCGTTTGATAAATTATTTGCAATTATAGAGATATTTATTTTCAAATGGAAATTTAATTTCCGCTTGGAAGTAATCTTCACTTACGAGCTGTTGTTGCGGATTCTGTAGTGCTGCTTTGATCAAGTCCCGTGTCATCGAGTGATTTAATAATTTCCTTATCAGGCATAATTTTCTTATACGACTCCATGATGTCATCGAAATTTTCATATTTAAGTGCTTGCACAAGTTGCAATAAATAAAGTATGAGATCTTCATCAGGCGCCTGTTTGAGTCTGGAAATCGCATAACGACGAACTTCAGGGTGGGTAAAGGTTGGGCTTAATAATTCCAATGCGTCTTCTACATCCATGGGACTCCATTGTGCGAGCAACTTCAGTGCTTGACGCACTTCCGTACCAGTTTCCCAATTGATACATTTTAGGAATTTAGTTAATGCTTTCTTCTGCGAACTCAAGTAGAAGCGGAATTTCCAAACAAGATCCTGCTCCTCACTAGTAAGATTGCATGTGGGTGGGTAACGGTGAACAATATTATGGAGTGTATTTCTTTCACTGGAAGCAAATAGGAGCAATTTAAATCGAAGTAGAATTATAGGATTAAATAAAATATAAAACACATTAATTATCAGCACTCACTTTGCTGTCGGTTTTGCATCCCTATCCGATAAACCAGATCGAGCGGAACGTGCGAGCCTGTGATGTTTCCTTTCGACTAAATTGTCCTGAAATCGGGAAAACCAATCAAATTCAATAATTTTTGGTTCAGGTTGATACACGGTGCACAAATACAAAATTATTATCCAACATCATTATATTGATAAGAATTGTACCTTCAACTTTTTCAGCCATTGCCATGCACACTTAATTAGATAACAACAGCAAAATCGAAATTTAATTTTGATTGCAATCTTTTAAAATTTGAGAAAGAGAATCGACATCCAACCTGGCGCTCGACAGTCATTGATTATTATTGATTCCCACAACTGTATCTGAACAATTTGCCATTATAGGTAAACCGCAACTAACAGACTGAAACATCTAAGTACACACATTTTACCAGTCTTCTGCTCCATTCATTGCTATTACCCTTTGCGATAGCACGCTTATAAGCAAATACATTATAGAAAGGGAAAGTATCTAGTTACAAGAACGGGTTATGACATACGCGAACAGTTTTATTGTTCTTTTACTCTTGCTTCGATCCACGTATACTACGCATATTTGTAGTCCTATTAGCTTTTATCACGGGACTACTGACTCCACTACACTTGACCGGTTCACACGGCCAAACAATGTCGACTTTGTAAAGCTTCAGCCACCAAGTTATTTTAAAATGCATACAGACGCCCACTAAACAATGTTGTTTAGTTATTTGAATACATTTTATCGATGGATTAAAAGTAGACTTAGTTCAATTGGAAGAAGTAATGAGTTATGAAGCATTTAGTTTAAGCACACGAAAGATATGCATTTCACAAGCACATTATGTAGTGACATTGCCTGGGATATGCATCGTCTTATTTCTTTTTGTATTAAATATTAGACATACATACACTTGTAAAATATTCAAAGGCTTAGGCGCACGAGGAAACTTAATCGTAATAAGGACCGTAGTTCAACAGAATCGAATACAAAACTTACACACTTGCTTACTCTACATCTTATAGTTTATAAGAATCAGTTAACAAATGCACTTTGAATATTTCAACTGTAACATTTCTTTAAATTTCACATTTAACACTAACCAATATTTTTTTCCGTTTTCTTATGATACAAATATGAAATAACATGATCGTTCAAGTGGAATACAATTTTAATACGAAATATAAAATGCCGCCGAGTTATCATATATTCGTTTTGTCAGATCAAGTTCGCTTGCAAATAAAAAGCAGTACAGGTCACAGCTAGTGACCGCTCATAACTAATATTAACCACGATACAGTTGGACCATTCAAAGAAGTTTTTTATATGCAAAAAAAATGATTCATGGAAAATAATCTGAACGGTGTAAAAGGTCCCGATCTTTTCTAAAATTTGGGCACTCTAACTGTTAACTACGCAATTTTGATTGTTTTCGGTTTTGAGTTGACACATATACTTTAGATTAAAATTAGTTGAGAATTTTTTTGCTATTCAAGCAACTAAATTATATAAACCCCATCAAAATGACGATACATTTAGTTATTTTTTCACATTCTCTTTCTAGTTTTCTCCAGAACAACAAGATCAACATGTATTAATTCATTTATGTATTAATAAAAGGAAACCAATTTATGAAATTGTGTCATTTTTATCTAGAAATGGTAATGTAGTACACTCTACACACAATTTCGTTTCCCTCGGCCATCACGAACTTATCAGCGTGAAATGCTTTAAAAATTGAAATGTTTAACATTGATCGCCTTGAGTACATGCGTACTATTTTTTTTCCTATCAACAAGAGACCATATGGTAACGATGAAGTTTTTGATTTATTTAATTAAAATAAATAATTATTATAGTCAAATTAAAAAATATGTATAATGTAAACAAAAAATTTAGTAAGGGAAAATTAGAAAATTGACAAAATCAGAGTATTGTGAATTACGCAAAATTGTTCAATATCACTGTTTTCAATCTAGAGAGGAAAAAGACTATGCTCGGAATTTTTGTGTTTTATGATTTGCGGCATCGGTGAATGAAAATATTACTTTTATGTGCGTACGAAACCTTGAGCAAACTCTTGCACCGAGTGTGAAGAGCAGACTGCCTGAAGTGTAAGTCTTCACTAAGATTAGATGCAATTTGATAGTAGAATGATTATACAGGTAAATATTAATCCAAAAAAAAATACGAGACGGCAAGGAAGGAAAACGAAATTCATATGATTAGTAGGGCAAGTTGAATTCGAAAAACGAAATACGCGCGCACTTTCGCTGAACAGTTTTTAGTGAAGACGTGGCGACAGCGGATTTTCGAGGAATAACGATTCAGTTTGGTGGGAACGAGAGTCTTGACGGGACACCGATGGGGGTAGACAGTGGATGATCTTGGTCCGCAAAAGTATTTCGAAATTTTTTTTCCCAACTCTCGTTAGATGTGAAAATCGAAGTAGTTTTCAACTGAATCTATTTATATGAACTTAAATTATTAGTGAAGTGACCTAATGAAATTAAAATATCTAAACTAACTGCGAAATAAAGAGGAGGAAGCTTAAGTCGATTGATGTTGGAGTGTTGGATTCGCTAACTTCAAATTTGAGGAGAATAATTTTTAATCCACGTCTTAAAAGTTACTTTTGAAACTTCTTAATGTGTAACTACATAATTGAGTTACTTTAATAATTTTTCTGAAAAATTATTAAAGAAGCAAAATGTTAGAAGAAGGTGGTTTCGACGAAATACGCGTGCACTTTCGCTGAACACGTCTTTCGATTACATATAGATTCCTATAAACAAGCCAACTTTCGCCCTTGAATCAAGTTTCTCGCGTTGAGCGTCAGGAATGTGAACAAAGCATTCTGAACCAAACCGCTTCATATTCACAAAATTTGGTTTACGCTCAAACCATAGTTCAAAAAGTGTCTTGTTAACACTTTTCCACAAAAAATGATTTACGGCTTCACCCCAAAAACGGTTTTTCAAATCTGCATCAAACAGCATACATATTTTTTTGCTCTGCCACACCATTTTGCTGTAGGGTGTATGTTGCTGTCCATTAACAAACAATTCCTTCACTCCTCAAGTGTTGTCGAAAATGATTACTTAAATATTCTCCGCCTCGATCTATGCGAATGCCTTTGATCCGCTTATTAAATTACGTTTTCAAATGTTCATTAAATTCTTTAAATATAGAAAGCGTTGCTAATTATTTTCTCAGCAAAAAGATCATAGTATATCGGGAATAATCGTGTACGACAGATTGAAGGGGTAGCAGTTGTCATATAAATCACCTGCTGCATTCGAGCGATTTGTACTTTCAGAGAACTGCGGCCGTGTAATTTTGCCTTTCGCGCATATTTCGTATGAATGCGCCTTACAACGCTCATCACAATTTTTCACTTACATTCCTGATCGTGTCAGTTTTTGACCAAGTTTGTACAGCATTGTTGTAGCGGTGACCAATTTTCTGATGCCAATCGTGAACACAAAGCGCACTGCCGACCAAATTAACTTCGTTTGCAGTACGTTTTTGATAGTTATTTACTAAATCTCCGGGTGCGTACTGGTAATTGTTTGCAACGTTTCTGATCACAAATTTCCGATTTGCATAGCGAACATCAATTCTTTTTTACATCAGTCGACGAACAGAAATGAGGCAATCACCAATCCGTCATCGTAACATTCGTAATTACATTTTTTTCGTTGATCTTTTTTAATTTTACGATGTCTTCCCCGGGAGTGGTCAACATTTTACCATCGGCAACTGAAATATTTCCGCTACAACTCGAATCAAACGTAGTAAAATTTTCTTTATGACAACTAATATGGTAAGTTTCCATACCTTCACTTTGCCAACAACAAACAAAGTTTCGCTTTGGTCTCCAATCATATTCAAATCATTTTTTGTTTCATTCTTGCACTTCCATTTTGCGAACTTTCGGCACTCGATCGCTTGTTATTCGGCATTTTGCAAAAATAGCAAGTAGTGTTATTTTCAGTTACATTTTTCCCATAACTCGAAGTGCCGTTCCATTACTGTTGCAATCGTATCTTTCTTTCCTAGGGGGAAACTCTTCTGCTATTTTTGATCGAACCAATTTTGACGTCAGCTCGTCTTCTTTGGGCGCTTCCAAAGCGGTTATCAACCCGCTTGGCAACGAACCCAATAACGTGGCGCAAAATATAAATTCTAGCTTCAAATCTCTTTCCAGACCGACCAATTATTGAAACAGAATATTCATTTTACCGACGTGCTCTTCAATGTTGTCCGATGCCTCCACCCTCAATCGCATAATGTTCCGCAGAATTTGCAATCGACTAACAGGAGTATTTTGCTGATGATATTCTTTCCAAGCCAACCATGCAGTTTTTGCATCATCGCAGGATCTATATGTTGAGTTTGTGAGTCGTCGATCAAACGTGCATCTGACGATTCGGTGTTATCGATAATCACGTACCACAAACCCTTTTGTCGCAGGTAATATTCACCTTAAACATTCTAATTAAAGTAGTTATCGCTGTTTAGCTTCGGAAATGTGTATTTGAGTTCGTCCGCGCCCGTCCCTGCATGCGGCTGTACAAAAACGAAAATCAATATCTAGATATTTGCTAAATTTTCCAATTAAAACGCTATTTTTTCCTTTATATATGATACGAGTATATTTCGAAAAATATATATTTCGGAAATAAGTTGCTCTCTTATTCAGTGCCAATAGCTTTCAAAATCAATGCACGATCTAACGAAATTAAAGTCAATCCTGGAATTTATAGGAAAGCGACTAAAAAAAAAAACTTAACTGAGAACTCTTTTAGGACTGGGCCCATAATCTGTTAAAAAAAGGTTTATTAACGATTAAAAGATAATGGTACGGTCATAGAATGAGATACCCTAACAATTCATCTCAATGCCAAGGTTAGGATGTGGACTGTTGTGCGATGGATTATTATTATTAAAAGACACTGACAGTAGACCGCGTGGTGTAGTGGTTAGAGCACTCACCCCGTAAGCCTAACGTCCCTTGTTCGAGTCTCGTTGACGGTAATAAGATTTTTTTCTAGTGATTCCCCGTTCAGTTATGAAACGTACTGATTTAAAATCAGAACATATCGCCGCTGGGTGGACACAAAGCCAAAGCGTGGTACTGACCATATCACCTTCCCGAGTGCCGAAACATTCGATCAAGACAATGAGATACTCTAACTATCTATAAGCGAAAGCCCGAAAGGGGCTGTAGTGCTAACGGTAAAAAAAGACAGTGACAATTATTGTACATACATAAGGAATTCATATTGTTTAAGTATTGAATATTTCATATTACCTAACATATGCAATGTTTTATATGCATATGTTTTAATTAATTCTAACAAGCAGTACGGCGTTAAAGTCTTTCCAATCTTTAAAATTGCCACGAGGAGATGAAGAGTATCCATTTTGAGCTATGTTGCTCAAGTACGACGAAATTTACTTTTTACGAGTATGTTGCAGTATATTGGCCGATCCGATCTACTGTACGCATTTTCTTTGCGTAATCAATAATAATTTTAGGTTTTTGTATGTTAACTAGTTCATCACCACATACTTTTCTATCAACCGATATCAAACCCACTTCAATACAGGTACTTAACAAAGTTACGGTTATTTGATCCTATCATGCGAGAACTCGGATTTTGCCTTTCCTGTAGGCTGCTGTTGCCCCTTGCATACCTCGGTTTTTACTCGCCTTCCGAAGGTAAGAAGGTTTTCAGTTTATCACGTATATTTTTGTTGTTATTTTATTATGTATGTTCACGCATAACTTTTGAATGGAAAAAGATAGAAGACTCCGTTTTCGGCAAATGATACGTCTTTCTTTCTTTTAAGTCTCATTCAAAAGACAAAAAAAATAACGGTAAACGACTTTTACTGTTAAAACTAAAAAATTTCCGACTTTCACCCCGATTTTTCAGCATAACTGATGACGCATATAAGGATTTTTTTATTGGACTAAAATGTATCGGCACAGAATCGTAATCCTTTCAAGGACTCTGTAGATATTAACAGTTGAGTATGGTACATTGATGTCGAGAAAATGAATTTTAATGATGTGTGGTACGATATATTACAATTATTTTGCACTTTTCAAGGATTTGATGAAGATACCGAATCCCTTGGTGACGGGTGATAAAAACGATCGGTATCCTTAATTTTCTGCATTAACGGTACATTTTAGTCAATCATTTCTACCGGAAACAACCAATAAATTATTTCTAAATGCAGCATAAATAAAATTTAACATGATTTAGACCAATTTCATTGGGGGAAATTTCAGGATGCTTTTATCTTCCGCAATCATTCTTCGCCTATTGATGAACTTATTAAAATATCCTTCTTACATGGTACACGAAATTGGAGGAGGTGGTCAATGGAGTCTCTTACTGCAGGAAGCGAAAGCCCGAGAGGGGCTGTAGCGCTACGAAGAAGAAAAACATACCATGGACAGACTACCCTCACGCGACATCAAAATTGTTCTAGGGGCCCTTAACGCCCAAACCGACTGAGAGTTAACTCACAGAGGAACAACAGGAGGCCACAGCCTACAAGCAGAGACCAGCCCAAACGGACAGCGCCTGATAGAGTTCTTGTCAGGGAGAAACCTTATCATAACCTTACCCGCTTCCCACTTCGTGACATGCACAAAAGAATGCGGACAACCCCCGATGGCTACCCCCGATGGCTACACCCAACACCAAATAAACCATGTTCTCATAGAAAAATGAGCTACCACCAGCATTCTCCATACACGCTCATTCCGTGGCGCACACTGTGGGTCGGACCATTACTTAGTTTAATAACGGTGTCGCTTCTCAAAATATCAAAAACAATCAAAGCCAGTAAAACAAAATACAATCTACCGAAGTTAAATGATAATTCGGTAAGTCGATATATATATATATATATATATATATATATATATATATATATGTATATATATATATATATATATGTATATATATATATATATATATATATATATATATGTATATATATATATACGGAAGTCACCGCAGTTGCAGACATTAAGAATTAGCAGAGGGGTGTGTAGCCCGGGGTGGCATACTGAGGCCGGCTAGCGCTCAGTCGTGTCGTGGGTCTTCCGGGTCACCCTCTGCTCGTGCTGAGCCACCTTACATATAAATACTAGCACATAGGGAAAAGGACGGGAAAGGGGAGGTCATTCTGAGAAATGAAAAATATGGCTTTTACTGTAACATGGCCGTTTTTTTTATTCACAAAGAAATAAACAAATTTATATCACAATAAAATTAGCAAATTATCAATTTCAATAAAAACAAGAAAAAACAAAGGACCCCTTTAAGATTTAATGTACGGAAGAAAATAATCCACTATAATCTTTTATATGAAGGAAAAACACAAGGAAAAAAAAACGAGCTTGATGATGAAATGTTGTTAATATAATAGGAAAATAAGCCAAATAAATACTCACACTACTCCTCGTTGATCTCCGAGCGCTCGGCGATGACAAAAAAAGAGTGTGGGGCCACTGAAAATTTAACTTTAAATTAACTCGAAAATTCAAACATTACTAGAAAATCAAGGAGCCCCCTTATCGCCCTCTCCGACCCGTCGTTCTGGCTTACTTGCAGAAACGAAAACTTTACTTCTGGAACCTAGCTTTCTTCGAAGTCCAACAAAACAAAGTTTTTTTTTCTTGCTTTTCTGTTTTTTTTTTCTTTTTTTTTTTTTGGAGAAAGAATCACTCTCGACACTTAATTTTCATTTCAACTAATTTGACTTCAAAATCGCACCAACTTTAATCCCGGAGGCCAAAAGCCAAAAATTCTTTTCACTCACTAATATTTCCACATGGATCATAAATTATTCCACAACGAATGTAATTTATTTTGCCCTGCCTCACACCAAAACTTTCGCCACTCAACTTCACAACTAAATTATTTCTATTCCTTCTTCCGTCACAAAAAAATTAATCCCCGTTCACTTCAAATTCAGATCTCTGTATTTATTGTAACTTCTGCTGAAATTCTCAAATCCAAAAATTCACTTCACTTCACTCATAGCAATTACTCTTTTATATTTTTTTTCCCAAATATTCACTTCCTTTTTTTTTCCCAATCTAAAAAAAAAACCTCCAAAAATCAACTTTACGCGCACATAAAAACACCTTTCTCTTCTCCAAATCCAAAAAACTCACTCCCCAATCCCAACCACTTTCTTTCACCTTCCACCTTTCTCCTGTTGTTCCTCTGTGTTAACTCACAGAGGAACAACAGGAGGCCACAGCCTACAAGCAGAGACCAGCCCAAACGGACAGCGCCTGATAGAGTTCTTGTCAGGGAGAAACCTTATCATAACCTTACCCGCTTCCCACTTCGTGACATGCACAAAAGAATGCGGACAACCCCCGATGGCTACCCCCGATGGCTACACCCAACACCAAATAAACCATGTTCTCATAGAAAAATGAGCTACCACCAGCATTCTCCATACACGCTCATTCCGTGGCGCACACTGTGGGTCGGACCATTACTTAGTTTAATAACGGTGTCGCTTCTCAAAATATCAAAAACAATCAAAGCCAGTAAAACAAAATACAATCTACCGAAGTTAAATGATAATTCGGTAAGTCGATATATATATATATATATATATATATATATATATATATATATATATATATGTATATATATATATATATATATATATATATATATACATATATACATGTATATATATATATATATATATATATATATATATATATATACATATATACATATACATATATATATATATATATATATATATATATATATATATATATATATATATATATATATATTTTTTTTTTATTTTTTTTTTTCTTTAAAAGCCCCTCTTGCTTTGTTGTGTAAGCAGAGGCGTTTCGACTCCTTTGAGTCATCTTCAGTATCTAAAGGATGTCTTGAAAGGAATAACTATATAGTCGCAGGGTGGGTTAAGCAGATAGTACTAAATTAGGTCAGGTACTAAATTAGGTCAGATGGAGGGATATAAGGTTTTTTTTTGATTGTTGGATGTCCGTTTGTTCTGTTTCATCTCGTTTCCGCTTTCGGCTGAGAGTGTGGTCTGGTACTGAGAAAATTCCGTCGGAATTTGTAACATGTTGTTCGTTGATAACGTTACCGTCTGTTTTTCTATGTTTATATATTCCAAGCCTTTCTAGGGTGTCAAGTCTCGGTCCTTTGCTTTGTTTGCGTAGCAATGTCATGGAGTTTGTCATAGCGTCCGGCTCGTGTGCTTGGTTTTGTAGGTGCGTCGCATATTTAAAGTACGTCCAAAGATTAATCCGGGCCAAAAAGGAGCAATACATCACCCGAACATATAATGCTAAATCAAGCTAGATCAACATACGCCTCAATTAAATGAATGCGGTGGAATACATCCCACGTTTGAGGCTCTATAAAGGTGCAATATTAGGCAGCCCTATCAATATTAAAAACAGGTGGAAGCAATATTTCCAAAAATTGCTCACAGCACCCACAACATTTACCGAAATTGTGAACATTCCAGGGGCTGAAGAAGATGCCCTAGGAACGCTACCAATAGCAGAAGTGGTAAAGGCAGCCATTCGTGATCTCAAAAGAAAACATAGCTCTTGGAGTTGACCGCATACTGGCAGAAATGCTCCAAGCCAGAAACACACACCTACACAACTTCCTTCATCGGTTAAAATGTAGGATATGGAAGAGGCGCAGTTACCAGATGACTAGCGGAAATGCAGCATGTGGTCATTTTCTCACATCATTTATTGTTAATCGTTTCCCATTCTGTTAACAGGAACATGGTTAATACTATTTTTGTGTTGATAGTTGAGGAGTTAACCTCATTTGAAAAATTGTCGATTTTTTGAGGCAATATCAAGTAGATTTTTATTTTTCTGACATGTCAATTTTTTTGCGTAAAAATTGTTCAGTCGAAAAAATAAATCATATTAAGGAACAACTCATTAAGGTTTTTTTATCAATTTAAAAAGGCACATACTTACGAATCCAAGTATTAGCAATTGGTAAGTTTTCGGCGTTACGACCAGCTAGAGCAAGAAGATATCTCAAGAATATTAAACGAGTATATATACGTCAAGAATCCTAGCGAAAAGCTAAATCTTATGTCCCTTACATAAAAAAGGAGCGAGGCTACGCTGTTAATATTACAAAACAAGTTGGGTAAACAGACCTACGCTCATGTCAGAAGGGTTTTGTATTCAATTTACAAAATGCAGTCATCAGATCGAATCAAATCAAGAAACATGTCAAAGACGATTTTATTGGAGAAAATATGAAATACAAAGGTCATACTATTATTAACAAAGTTGAACGAATTTCGACTTCTGAGGTTTTTGGTATTGTTCTACTCATAAATATCTCCCTTGATAATTATTTCAGATGTCCATCCGCGACGGAGGAAACACATTTTTCATGTATTTCCTCCCTGTGCCCCCACTGAAGCAAAAACTGACAGTTTAACAACTGTTTTGAAAAGCTCCCATGAAAACTTTCCTTTCATACTCATATCGGCTACGTTTGATGATTTTTTTTCAGGGGCCACTCTCCTGTACTGTTATCATCGATTAATGGCCAATTTTTTCGAATTCTAGAATGGTTACAAAACCCTTTTGCTAGGAGCTCTCTCCCACCTCCTTGACTTGTTTCACTTATGAGCATTAATTGTAGGTACTCATCTTCAGTCATTCATTAAATTGAATCAAGTGTTCAAAGCATGCACCTTAAACGTTGAAGTTGGGAAAAAATAACTCAAAATTATTCAATCTTCGCATTTAAAACAGCCACTATTTTGTTTCACGATTGCTGATACCACTAGCTGAACCGATTCTCAAAGATATTCATGACACCTATCATCCCTGAAATTTTCATGCAAATCCTAGCAAAACTGTAGTGTCTGAGTCGGTAAAAAGCGCATGTTTTTCCATAGCCATATGTTGCCATAGTATTAAATGCAGCGCATATTGTTCCATAGTAATACAGGAAAATTCAAACCGCTATAATCTTTATGAAACTTGCAGGATAGATCAATCTTATCAATAGACATCTACGTATTGAATTTCACTGAATTTAAGGGTACCGTTAAGATTTTATTCAAGAAAACATAAAATCGATAAATCATACTATTACTAACAAAGTTGAGTGAATTGCGACTTCTAACGTATTTGTTGTTGTTGTACTCACTAAGGCCTACATTCCTGATTTTTTTTCAGATTTTTCGGATCACAGGTGTCCAATCGCGAGGGGGGGGGGACACAAATTTTTCGTGTATTTCCCCTCCCTGTGCGCCCCTCGAAGCAAATTTTGCCAAACTAAGACCTGTTTTGAAAAGTTCTCATCAAGACCTTTCATTTAATTCCCATATCGGCTACCTTCAATGAAATTTTTTCTCGGGGGGTCACTTTCCTATATGGGGAGACGCCCCTTAAATACCTTATAAACTTTTTTTGTAGTTGAACTTTGAAGAGATCACCACTTAACACCTACACACAAAATTTGATGTTTCTAGCTTAAGAAGTTTCCGCGAAAAACTGCTGTGATACACGGACGGACGGACGGACAGACGGACAGACTGGTCGCGAAACTAGTAGGGTTTTTTAAAATTATTTTGCAAAACCCTAAACATAGCTTTGTTGAGCACATCATATAAAGTGCTGTCTGAAAGTCATTGAACGAAGACTAAACCCCATTATGAAAATATCACTAGAGAGTACCAAGTGGTTTTCGGAGTGGGCAGTGTACGATTGACGAGATATTTGCAGTAAAACTGGCATTTGAAAAGTGCTGGGAATATAATATCACCAATGTACACCAGCTATTCTTAGATTTCAAGCAAGCATATGAAAGTGTTGACAGAAATGTCCTGTACAACATAATTCCAGATGTGGTGTTCAAACGGTTGGAATTAGAAGCGAAAATGGTCTGCCCCATGATCAATGAAACTAAAACTAAATTCATCACCCAAACATGGAAAGACACGCCTGCACGGCAAAATCTAGTCTTTGTAAACTAAAACCGGGAAAGTGTGGATAGCGTCCCATACTTTTTTTTTTTAATTACCTCCATTCCCTACCACTCTCTCCATCACTCTTTCTTCGTCGCACAACGCTCGTGCGATCTGCATTCACATTACGTCGCTTGGTTCTTTGTGCCACCCAGACAATGTTTTACACATCGGTATAAGGCGGCACACAATATAATGTGATCTAGTCCTTTTCGTGAGATAAAAAAAATTCAATATCATACGACGCATTCAAAAAAAACTCTGAGTAACTGTCACTTCAGTATCTCGCCGATAGGGTCAAAAAGAACGCCCTAAGATACTGAGCTCATAAAAGCAGAATTACAGGTCCACGCTTCAATCAGTGCTCATTAAATGCTCCCTTAGTCTTTTCTTAAATATCAAAAGTAAGTTTGCTTCCTTAACAATTTCTGGTAGATTGTTATATATACGCAGAGCATCATTCGTTGCATCGTTCTTTAGTCCATCTTAATAAAAAGGGTATAGAAAAGAATGAAATATTGAAGAGGATAAACTTAGCAAACAAAGCCTGTTTCTCAGTATTTCCTATGCTAAGATCCAAATATATTCACAGGGGAAATAAAATTCGCTTTTACAAGTCACCAGTAAGACCTACGCTGCTGTATGGATGGGAAACCTGGACTCTAACTAATATTTCGAAAAGGCCCTGGACGTGTTCGAATGCAAAGCGCTCAGGAGGATATATGCTCCAGTAAAGCATGGATCAGTATCGAGACTTCGTTAAAACAACGAGTTGTCTAATCTCTATGAATTTTTAGGGCCGCATTCAGAGATGATGATTTTTCTCGGACTACAATTGTTTTTTTTTTGTTGACAAGATTGATGCTAATATTATTACAATTATTGAAATCAATAAAACGGTAGTTATTAATTAATATTATGTTAGTTATTTACATTAATTCGCATGCGTAAAGCTAAGCAAACTACAATGAGCAGGACATGTGGAGAGAATTGAAGAGCACAGGCTGCTCTGACGAACGTTGAAGGGTAGAGCGCAAGGGAAATCTCCAGATAGGATACCGAGGGGACAATGGGAAGGTTCCGTCGATGTTGACAGCAGATCCCTGCTTGGGATTTCCAATTTTATACGGATCGCACACAATCGTTCATTCCCTTAAAATAAATAACGTGTGATGTGAACTCCCTATCCACAATACAGGCGATTCAGAATTCTCGCTTTCTAGTAGGCTTCGCATTTTTGAATATTGTATGCGATTTCATATCTTGAGTATCACTTCCAGTCCATTTCATTACCTGGATTGCCAGTACGTTTAATTTACATTGACTGTCACGGTTGTTCATTGATCTGACATTTCAGGATCTAGTACCACAGTCCTTTTTCGGTTTCAAGGTTGTTTCCGTAGGTCCAATCCATTCCAAGACTCTGTTGTAGGTTTCGAAACAACGTAGAATTTTCCAGGGATGGTGAGTTAACCCCAGCCGCCCAACCTCCAATATGGTGGCATGGTTGTTTCGGAAGACTCACCATCACCCTCTTACGTCAGTCTTTTACAAAAAGTAAAAGCGATCACCAGAAAGGAGGTGTAAGTAGGGTTTGGTAGCACCTGTAGATGTATTTGCAATTAGCGGCAGTTCTCGGTATTTAATATCCCATCATTCAGGAACCAGTAAGCCCTTTACTACTATTTGGTCGCCCCAAAATTATTATGAAAGCGCATACCTATATATCTTAAGTTTTCTTCGCAATCAATCTAGTATTAACAGATACCCGGCTAAATATGGTTTTATTTCAGATATTTATTTTCAAGAGTGTGTGAATCAAAAATACTTTGTTTTATCAGAATAACTAAAAATTTCGACGACTATAAATAAGAAGAATTCAGGACGGAATGTTCATCTCATGCTAAGGATATTTCGTAGAGCACGTTAGGGGACTATTAAGCCTTTCAACTCTGAGAGGAGCAAAGAAATTAAATGGAACAGAAAATATATTTAAAATCCAAGTATATAATAGCAGATGCTATTCTCAACGAGTGTTATTGAAGAAATTAAGTTTACCGCCAGGAAATAGTTTATATTAATGGGCCCTATAACACCACAGTTTACAATTGGGTAAATATTTAAGTATTCAAGCAATTAATACATCATCTGAAGAAAAAGCTTCTTACTTAACTAATGAAGAATAGCAGTTTCTATCTCAACACAAAAGTTACAAACCTGCAAAATTTCCGAATCAGGAACTGTCACAAGTCTTGGTTTGCAAACAAAGCTGTATTTCTTATCCCCGTCTGGCTCATAGTAGACAATAGAGTACTGTAACATGAAGCAAATTATTACATAACACTCTAACAATAAAGCGATTACCACATACAGCCTTGTCATCCACACAAACTGTTGGAAACTCGATCATCAAATACAAAAACTCCGACTTTCTCTTTTCCGTCTCGTTAATTATTTCAATTTCACGAAACGTGAGACGATCTAGCCAATCCACTTTCGGGATTTGACCATTACGATGCTGCTTGGCCAATTTGCCCAGCCGTTGCATTTGCGATTGATTTGAATCCTTTCCTTTACCCGGTGTCGACGTGGGAGAGCTCCCATCTCCAACAACATCCAACCAAACCCTCAAATCGAACATTCCCTGACGAAACATGCCATTCTTACAAAACAGCGACAGAGTTGTACCGCCAACAACAGTCGTTTTTCCAGGTCCAGCACAATCTAATATGGTTAATGCAAGAAGAGCCGTCCGGGGCAGGTCGGAGAATAGTAATGGGAGCGTGACCCATTCGTTCCAGCTCCATCGTTTCGTAAACGCTTTATATGATGTATAAACGGGCAAACAAAGTGCCTTCCCACGATTGAAAACTTCAATGCGAACTATCAATGGAGCGCACTCTTCGGAATAAAGTCCAGAAAATCGTAAAAGCGGATCGGCAAGCAATTTATCATACTGAGGCTTTTGTTTGTTTCCTTCAAGGGTTCCGCTGTGAAAGAACGAAGTAAAGATATTAGGATGGGAGGAGCTCAAAGCACTCATTAATACTTACATTTTAATTTGCACTTTTTGTTCCAATGATGAACTGTAAATGTAGCGACAAGTGTCGTCTGGACGATCCATTATTTCAACTGGCATTCACTGCAGTCATAGATTACAAACGAAAATTGGAAAAAGACAACGCAGTCTCCCACTTTGACAATATTCAAGTAAACACAATAAAACGACTATCAGCTGAGAGCAAACGCTGTCATTCTATCTGCATTTCTTCTTTGTGCTGACATTCATATCATTGAAAAATGGTCATGTACATTACTAACAGAAATTCGAGAGGATAAGATACTCCGCTCATCGTGAATAAAGTTAAAATTTGCATCTATTGGAATAAAATCTCGGTTTAAAATTCACAAGATTTGTATGACTCGCTGTTCGTCTGCTAGAAAATATAACGCGATGGCAATTGCTAACTGTTAATGTGGAATTGCTACTGTTAAAGTGGAATATAATACTGATTTTCACACTGAGTGTGAACGTGTGAACAGGAGAATATGAGTAACAAGACGGGCAAATGAAATCGACATACGTCATTAGAATTTGTGTTAATGTTTACATCAAGAGCAGCCTGCGCTTTCGTTTAACTATTAAAAGGAAAAAATTACAAGCTCGCAATAATGACCCTAACATTGTCTCAAGAAGTTGTAGACGGTCTGATGGGTTTAGGCGTTGATATCACGGTGGAATTGAGCAAAAAGCTAATTGCGAATGCTGTGAAACTGGCGCTTTATTCAGATGCAAGTAGGTTTTCAAAAGTATAGTATATATTTGAGTATATTTATTGGACTTGTTCTTTTTTCTGCGCTGAATCTTTAAGAAGTTTTAATTGTACAAGCATTCCTAAAAGTATTTGGTGGTGACAAGACACTGTGCCATTCCTTCAGGAACCTTTGATACATAAAAATGCTCAGACGCCGCTTCATAACAGAACATTACGATAGTGGTGTAAACTATGTCTGTTTGTCAGTGGAGCAAGCTTTCTGTCTTCTCTTCCGTATAAAGAACTATCACCGATGGAATGGCTTGCCGGAGTTCATGAAGTAAACAAGCTTCATAAAACTTCATTAACGTAGTGTCGTGTGGACAATCTCTGTTAATATTTGGAAGCAATGAATTTTTTTTGATTAAATTACACATAACTAATCTATTTTAATTGAATGTCCCTCTATATACGTAACATAAATGCTGAAATAAACCTTCCAATCTGCTTTCAGATATTCCATCTAACCCTGAAATTTATGCGACGAAACCGGCATTTGCAAAACAAAGTGAATATGCTGTTGTGACTGTTCTGTTTTTAGCCACCAAATACGGCTATGATTCTCAAAAGCTCCGCAACTTACTTGAACAACAAGGAATAGCTTCAGTTGTGCTTGAAGAAATTGTTAAAGTTTACGATGCAAACAAAAAGGATTTGCTAATAAAAAATTTAAAAATCGGCTATTCCCTACCCCATATAACCGATGCAGAGTGGAAACTTACATGTGATGTCAAATCTTCCGCTTCCGATAGAGGATCTGGTGAATTGACCTATCGAATAAATTTGGGCCGATATAGAGAAAAAACTGGCGAACGAGAAACGGTGGTAGAGTTTGTATGCAGTCCAGAAGAATTACAATCGTTTATAGGCAAGCTCAAAGAAATTGAAAGACATTGCGAAAAAATTGCTGCGCCAAAATAATACTTCTAAAGTAAATTGTAAATTTATGTTTGAAATATAAAATATTACTTTTAATTTTAGATGAAATTTGCTATCTTAATAAGCTAAGCGTCTCTTTCAAAGTTAATATAATAAAATATAAATATATGGGATGTCGACTCATTCAAACTAACAAATAGAAAAGCATGTATATTATAATTGAAAAGCGGAAAAATCTATAATGGCCTGTGAGGTCTGTGAAACTCTTCTTAACTATTTGTTATTGACTTTAATTTATTCCTCTGCTAATAATACATCATTCAGGATCTATTATTTTAATTGGAATCAGTTTGTTTGTTACATTGCTGATTATAATTATAACTCATCGTGTATCATTGAATTCCTATACGGCTTAGTTACATCGTCGAAATAATTAAGAAAAGGCGACCATACAATGAGAGCGAAACGAAATGAAATCTTTTAGGCCTTCGCTTCCTGCAAAAAGTGCTTCAAACTGTCGCGATCCATTGACCGCGTCCTCCAATTCCGAAATCCGAGTAATGATGAACAGTCTTCATCTACCTAGTCAGACCAGCGTTTCCCCGGTTTCTACACTGATCTCCGCCTTTCAGTTCTCCCAACAAGTACCTGCTTGAGTATCTGTTGTTCGTCCATATGAAACACATGTCCAGCCCATTGCAGCTCCCACGGCTCGCCAAAAATTTCCTACAGCTCATGGTTGTGTCGAATTCGCCATTGGTCCCCGTTTAACCCGAAGGCGTTCAATATGTTTCCGGATGCTTGGGTTAGGGTCCATGTTTCACATCCATAACATAGCACAGGGCTTATTGCAGTTTTGTATACTTGGAGTATCGTCAAAGCTGAATAAAATATTTTATTTGCGAAGTCTATTCTTCGGGATATTTCGTCTCTTTCATTATCGGTTCTCGTTAGCTCACATTTTCCATGCTGTATTCTTTTACGTTATATTTTGCTTAATATTGAAAATTTAAATAAGACAATGACTCAAAATACATTTGCAAAAATTAGTGAATAATTTACCACAAAGCCACATACCAAGAGGTAGAGTTCGTCTTATCACCATTAACGTCAACTCAATTATTTTATTGTCAGGCAACAGCCTGATATATTTTTTTTCACTCTCCCCTGTATAATAACAGGGAACCCCAGTGAAAACTGTGGCTATCCACAGATAAAAAACGGTGAATATTTTAATGGTCTGGCCGGCCGGCACTTTGACCAGCGTTTAGCGGGTCGTGTCCACTTATGGGACTAGTGTTGGTAAGAAAAATTCAGTGGCTCATGACTGATAGGTACTACTGTCCCTCAGGGGGTGGTTAGTTGAATTAGTTGGGTGGGGAATTGTTTTTAAAAATGCTTAAAATGATGACGCTCTTTGAGATTAGATAATTTACATGAAATTATTATTATTACTGGTTATCATATAGATGGGCTGTTGTGACTCAAATCTTAATTATATTTTATTTCTCTAGCAATTTCTATTAACTCCTTGATGTCAAAGTCCAATTCGACATCTCGAATTACCCCATACCTGTAGGTGAAGCTGCCTGGAATGAATGCATTAATGTTTTTTTCATTCAGTACAATGTTATTCATCGCATCATTGGCTTCTTTAGGTGTTTCAGAGAAAACTTTGAGCCAAAGTCTATTTTGCTTAACACCCTGTTCCATTTTGGGATGTGTTTTTTTCCTTTTTCCATCAAAAATTTACAGTGGTCTATGTAGGGATGCGACCTCTAGGGCATCTGGGATAGTAATGGGTTTTCAGATTGTAAGAAGTAATAGGGGGGGCAGTGCAAGTAAATTGGTTAAAAGACCGTACTTTTTACAAACAAAATTAAATTCAAAAACTTTGAATGTCATGAAATGTCTGTTATCAAAATTCCGCTGTAAGGCGGGGATAACCTCTTCGTTTTCTCAGCCAATAATCTCAAATTTAAGGAGGTGTTTGATTCTTTATTTAAAATACTGGGACTGAATAGTCTGCATAGTTATTACATCATTGCTGGAGACCTCAATGCTCGGCACACATGGCTCAACGCCACAAATAGTCCAAGAGGTGTATTCCTGAAATCGTTTTATTGATAATTCGACTCTTTTTACATCAATTTAATGTAAATCCATACGTTAATGTGCTCTACACTGAGCCTTTCATTGCATCGTACGGACATCGACCTCATTTTTCGGACGAAGCCATTTATTGGTATTGTTCGAAATTAAATTAAGGAAAGCGCGGAATCTTCTGGGTGAGCAATTTCAAGGAAGGATAAATGCAACTCAATAATAGAGAGATTAGCAGCAACTAAAGCAGGAACTATGTTCGGCGAACCAATCTTTTAAAAATTAAATTAAATTGAAAAAATTAAAAACAAATTTTTGTTTAAAAAACTGAACTAAAAAGTGAAAAATATAAATTTAAACGAAATTTATCATAACACCTATCCTTCCTAGGTAACTCGTCATATAGGCGTACGTAGGAAGGCAAGTTTTAGGGACGTGCCAATGAATATGAACCTAGATCATTCCAAACACAGGTAGATATACATTTTAAAATATAAATATAAGTATCTATGTATACATTTTAAAAGTAGTCCGTGTGTTGTAGTGGTTAGGATGTTCACCGTTTGCGCAGCAGTTCCCAAGCTCAAAGCTCACTGGTAGCAATGAGTTTTGTCCTTGTGGAACGTCTGTCCGACTATCGTGATGAAAGCTGAATGAGAAATCAGGTTATAATCACTTGGTTGAGTGTGATGCTGACCATTGTAGTAATCGAGCAGTTTGCCTAGGCAAACTGCTCGAAAAACACCATCATAAATTAAATTTACAATTAAAACTTGATCACGGCAACCCCTTTGCAACACAATTTATACACATGAATTACGTAGTCCCGCAAGGCAAACAAGAGTTGACGGCATGAGAGGGCTTGCCAAGAAACCACAGTTGCGACACGAGGAGTTGTTGGATTGACACGTTGCGCACGTCGGAAGAATCGCGCCGGCAACGAATGAACGTGATCGTCATTTTTTGCAGTCTCAAGTGCATGAGCAGTGTGAATCGATGAGTGTGTGCTCCCGTGAAATGTGCGTGGATTTATTGAATGTTTTTCGTGGTATTGATAATTTGTAAAAATGCGAACAAGTCAGCCCATCGCTGCTGTCCTTCACGGACATTTCTATCGATTCTATTCACTACTCCATATCACTATGAATATCGTTACGGTCATGAAATTACATTCTGGATACGCTGGAAAACCCTTTTCAAGTTCCAGAATATGTAATCCGGCTTTTGAGGGACTACCGGAAGGATCAAAGCCTGCTTTACGACACGAAGGATGGAAGTTACATCGGGTGTTGCCCAGGGATCTTTACTTGGTTGGTGGAAGGTGTCTTATCGACGGGCTACTGAGACTGGAGATGCCACATGAGTCGCGGTTGATCAGCTATGCGGATTATGTTGCCGCTCTGGTCGCTGGACGCACCGTTGAACAAGCGCAACTGCTAGGTAGGCTAATGCGCCGAGTGAGAGACTGGATGACTGACTGCTCGCGGGTTCAGTTTAGCACTGGAGAAAACTGAAGGGGTCATCTTGACAAAAAAGACAATACCTAGAGTAAGGATGATTGGTATCGGAGACATACTAATCGAATCAAAGCCAGCAGTGAAGTACCTGGGGCTACTGATCGACTGAAAGATGAGTAAATCAGGGCAACGGCTGAGAAAGCTGGTAGAGGAGTATCGGCTCTGAGTCGACTTATGGCCAACGTAGGGGGACCCAGCCTATCAAGAAGACGCCTCTTGATGAGTCCTGCATGGTCAATGCTACTGTACGGAGCAGAAATGTGAGGTGATGCTCTCAGTAAGGAGTTATACCGAAAACGCTTGGCACAGGTTGTAGTGAAAGTAAATATGTTTAAATGTCCGTACAGGACTGCAGCGATGGTCTGCTGCCTCAGCGGAAGAGAATGTTGGGATCCGCTAAGGTTGGCCTTGTCTGGGGACGTTCTTTCCCCCAGCACAAGGACCCACTACAAAAGAATTTTGCATTCACGAATTCCGGGGTCAAATAAAGGTCGACCGAAGTCGAAAAGGAGGTAACCAACTAAGGGTCAAAAATTGCTGACTCAAAGGACAAACTGGGCCTGGGGAAAACAGACGGACTTAAGGGGACTTCGTCGTAACCCGACGATTCTTATGGCCCACAAATAAGAGTAGGTCATCCAGATGGAGGTGGTGCCCCTCGCACGCTCCCAACCGGATCAAGATCCAAACGTAGACGTGGCCATATATTTCCCATTTGAGTGGAAAACATACAAACATAATTTGCATAAACTTTCCCATCAAATGAGAAATAAAGACGTGACCAATTTATGTTATAGAATTATATAGCTGAATCACATAACTCTATACGATAAAAGGGCACGGGAGCGGAAGGCCACTCTACCCCGCAAGAACCCCTGTTAAGCAATAAAAAACGGAGAAGTGCGCCTGATGGCTAGCCCATATGAGTGGAGGAGTCTGCCATCGATGCGGGTCCTATAGACGAGTTTTTAATCTTTAATAATCCATTTTATAATATATATTTTCGACATTTTAACTTCCTATAGTGTCGATTTCCATAAAATTAGGATTTCTATTACCCAGCATATCAGCTAACTGTTTTGTTTTTCTTCTTTTTCTACTCTATAAATATTGTTCTTATAAAGCATTTCTGCATGCAGGGATTACTGTATTTATTGTTACACACTTGTATGAAATCCGAGTGCCTAAACAGGTATTTAAAAAAATTTATCCACACGTTTACTTATCGTAAGTGAAGAACACTAGCCGATTTCGGGGTTTTTATACTATGTGGAATATTTGAAACTATTGCAAAATAAATGTTTGGATGCAATTTAAGCCATATAAAAATATTTAATCACTTAATTACCATAAATAAAGAATAATATTAAAATGTTTTCTGATCAAATGTTTCTAGTTGCAAAAATGTATACATTTTTGCTTCGATTCCGGACAATTGATTTAATTAACAATCTTTTTGAAATCGAGCTTTTTAAATTTTTTCTTAGATGTGGCTGTTTTTCATTAGTTTGGCATGACATGAAATAAAATAGAAACGTTTGTACACATGTATAATAGAAAAAAATGCATGTTTAATGAAATAGGAACATTTTACGTACTCTCGGTGTGCACAAAACGATACGTGCATTCCTAAAAAACATTTTTTTTTATTTTAATTAAACTTATATATAATAAATTATATATATTATTTTATTAGTTTATTAAATGAAATTTGAGTGTTAGTCCGAACATTTTTTTTTTGAAAATGTATCTATGTATGGTCTCTGTAATGAATTCCAGTTCTACTTAACTTTTTTTTTCTTTTTTTTACCCGAGGATAACTTTAGACAACCTTTGATTATGCTATTTTGCATGTAAATATAAAAAAATTAAGTAAAATGGATCATTATGGTGATTCTCTTCGATTGATGACTTATTCCTAATTTCTAGAAAGAATAGTAGAAGCCAGAATAAAAACAATGCAATGTGTAATAACAACCGTTGTTATAAAATTAGCACCCTCATATTCGCTTGATAGCAACGACTTTATCCAAAATTAACTTTGTCAAAATGTAATATAAGTAACAAAAATACTTCAAAACATTTGATTCAGTGTGTATTAAGTTAAAGTAGAAATGGAAAGCTTTTCTTTGAGTCTTCGCGAATTTGGAATTAATATATTTGTTTACGATTACGTACTCGTTTGCCCCTAATCAGTAATATTTTTACCTTTGTGTTCATCTACTTACAATGAAGCAGTATTACCCTCGGCTGCTATTTTATTTTCTGTATAAACAGATTTTCTCCGATTGTAAATTTCCCCCCCAAGCTCTAGCTCATTTACGTGCTGCAGATTGACTCATTTTGCGCCCCTTACAGTCGCAGTGAAAAACAAGGTAAAATCCACGAGCAAAGATCCACGGATTGTTGATTGCTGCGTCGTAGGGAACGAACCGTTTTGGATGTTTCTTGGTTGCGATGAATTGGTGCATTAACCTCAATCCACTTGCTGTATGCAGGGATCAAATTACATAACCTAAGATGTGCTTTTCCAAGCGCCTACCAGATCAGTCACCTTTACAAAATGTCTCCACCTGTTTTCTTTTATGTCAAGCAGCTCGAATTAGCCAGGGTACTTTCCTAAAACCTTCTTTGCTAGCTGGTGGATGGCTTAAACCACCACTTGAGGACTTCTCGCCTGCCGCTTTCGAAGCATTTAGTTTGAACACCTATCCGAATTTGGGAAAGTCCAGAAGGCAACGCTCCGCGATAATTAGTTTCGAAACGACTCAGTCCTCGCAAGCTATTTTCAATTGAACTGCGACAAAAAGTCTAAATTGAGATCTTGAATTGAATTACGCGCACACATACAACACGGAATTGCACTATTCAGAAGAAATTGAGGCTAAACTAAGCTCTGGCTAAACTGCACGTAATCCGACCGCACTCGCACTGCGACCTGTCTTCTTCACGATTTCGTATTGAATTTCCGTCAACGAGTCACGGGCTCTTGGGACTGAGACTCACTCAGTTGCGATTACACATGAATCAGTCGACTCTGTTTGATGTGCCTGTCCGTGCTATCGCTACCGCACTCGCTGGACTAAACAGTACGCATATAACACTAGTCACAATTATTCCACACAAAAGCAGCAACAAGTTTTCGGTTCGCATTATTTACAATATGCAGAATACCGCAGCCTCATTGATAGTCCAACTGCAAGTAATTTGTTATACAGTTGATCCTGCCCTGAATATTTGCGAGTTTATATAAATTACTTATGGAATTGTTTGCAGCTACATGAATGAGTTGCATATTTTTAATAATGATTTTTCTGAAAAATTATTAGAGAAGAAAAATGTGAGAAGAAGGTGGTTTCGACGTCTGTACTCATTCTCATCAGGCCATCACTCTTAGATACACACCGGTGATGGCGACGACCATGCTTAGAGGTGATAGAGTTAATATTAATTTTTCCTACTTATGCGAACTCAATATATTTTTGTAACTGCAAGTTATGTTCAAGTTAAATTTCTCTTGTAAGTACTTCTATTAGCTAAACTTTTAATTGGATCATTTCACCCTTTTCACATCAACTTAATGTAAATCTATACGACAAATTTGCTCTACATTGAAGCTTTTCATTACGTCACGCGGATATCGATCACTCTTTCGGATGGCTCCGATAGCTTTTTTAAATTACTTATGGAATTGTAAGTAACACTCGAACTTTGAATCACGAGTCTTTTATAAGAGTATTTAAGTACCTCAAGCTATGAAATGTGTTCCAGGGGGATTGATTTCACCTTTTTCCATATTCACACACTTGTTTGAGTGGGTAACAATCTTGACCACTATCAGCTGTCATACGTGCTGGTTGATATCCGGTTCGCATCAAAGGTGCATATAACTATTTTGTTCTGTCTATATCCATTCTGTGGTCGTAACCATCAAAATACTTCTATATACTCTGGCGAATATGGTTGAAACGATACTTATGAAAATACAAACAATTCACTTCCAAGTTTATCTTATTTATTCATTGTTCATAACATTACATTTTGGTTTTGTCACTAGGCAACGATTTTTTGTTTTATTTTATGTGATATTAACTATGTACAAGACAGCACATGAAATATACACTCGCATAAATATATAATTCAGTTAAAAATCATACACGAAATCTATTCATCTATGATCGATTTCAGGACAACTAGATCCGATGGCGCATTTGTGAATACGTTCCCGGAAAATGCGTTCTCATCGTCCGAACTAATAATTAAACATTGATCGTGTCTTTTAAATTTCATTCCTAAACCACGAAATCTTGAATCAACTCTATATAAATTTCTACCGCTCGCATACGAATAGAACGGCTTGCCGCTAAACGGGTTCATAAAATCTGCCCAATAACCGTTCAAACGTAAACGCGAGCAAATTTCACGAGCTGCCAAAACGAACTGTAAAATAATTGATATACAATTAAATATGATACGAATATGCAAACAATTACAATATTTACCTTCCTAGCTCCTTGTTCACATTCTAAGTTTCTATTGTATTTGAGCGTGATCAATGTGAGACCGTCACCTGATACCACTTCTGGGGCCGGAAATATTTCATGTAAACTTTTACGAATCAATGTCGGACATTCCTTAGTGCTAATATGGAGCTTTTCGAAGGCCTGTTCAAACGAAATATAAAAACAATAGTCTTTCTACTAGTTTTCTGGCGAAAATTTTATGATTCTTAGCTTTAGAAGAATTGAAAAAAATTCTAATCCTTTGCTTTTCCACAATAAAAGTACAGCTCCATCTCTTCATTCATTCAAGAAATAATTACTGGAGATAAATTTTCTAGTAAAAAATGAAAGAACTCTTCTTTTTTGCACAAAATAGTAAATGAAGTCAAAATTCTGTAGTGAGACTTGTGTTTTGCTGCGGTTATGAGGCACCTCACCTGACACTCACTTAAGTTCCGCAAAGATGTTTAACGCCTATGAAAGGCGGCTCCTAGGTCGCGTAGTGAGAGCTTAAGGGGCAGGACACCGATGGTGATCAGTCTCCCAATGCCAATGGAATTACGATTTAACGAACGCATTACCAAATATTTGATATTTCTACTTGAAATACATATGACGATTTTGAAATTAACTATCTGAATATCTTTAAAGCATTAACGTGGTCATTTTAGGTGGACAATGCCGAAGCAACAAATCGATGCATAAACAAGACGAACTTCTTTTACTCATGCTTTGCATTCAGTTCTATATTTTATTTTTGCAACGATGGGGTCATCTAGGTCACACGTGAAATACTAAAGCAGCGCAAAAAACTTAATTCAATTACCCCTAACTCCTTATTGCATTTGACACGTTACATAACTTCATTTGTAAACAAAGATAAAACGTCGATATTTTGCAAAGTTTATCACAACTTACCTTGGATTCGAAATCCACCAATTGTTCGAGCGGGAACTCTGTAGAGATTGTTGTTGATGCTCCCTGCCACGCAGGTCCTACCGACCCTGGCAAATAGAATCGATAGCCCTTGGGAGCAAACAATTCCCAATTCGGTCCACCCTCATTGCCCAGGTAACCAGATTCATCTGCAAAACAAAGATTGCATCAGCAATTTTCTATAATTCAACAACCCCTAGCTATTTACGTAAATTGGCTAGTTCCTCTCGTACTCACCTTCTAATCGAACTTTCGCCTTCACCACTTTGTAAGGAGAATCGAGTTTTTTGGAATCACTTTTTCGTGAATAACACGCTATGCTTGTTTGGCAAATAGTACGGATTGGAAACTGTCTTTCAAGCCCTCCTAGCTTATGAAGTTTGAATAAAACGGACATATTTTCATTATTGCACTGAGGAAAAGTATGCCGAAAGCAAAATGTTTTCAATTTGCAATCACTAGTAGTGGCTGTCGAAACAAATGACATTTCATGTTGCAAGCATACATACAGATATACTCTGTCACACACATGCCGCGATAAATTTGCTTGAGAAAGATAACAATTGATTTATGTTGCAGAATGTAGATGGCAGCGGCTAGCCAATTATAGGGGGCTAAGATGTTATGCTGGTTTAATTCAAAAATAATAATTACCATTTATTAGATCATTCAAACTTATAAAGAATAATTTATAAAAAATCTAAAGGCCTTACAACAAAACAAACAAATAAAATTGATGTATTGAGTTTACAGTATGTTAACCTGGTTGGAAGAGGAAAAAGCCAACGGACCATGTAAAAATATTAACTAAAATATGGAATAAAATAGGTTCGTTATTTATATTTTGCTTGTTTCAGCTTAATTTCATAAATTGAGTTAATAGCAATAGTCCTTTTAAGTTGTGTGCTTCGTGATTTTGAGAGGCTACATTGGCCTTCCATAAATAGTTTTATTAAAAACTTTAATTCAAGTACGAGATTTTACTTTACTACATTTGAAATGACTGTTATTAAGCTTATCACCATCAATTTATGCTATTTGGCAAGCAAGAATTATTTTTCCGAAAACCATGAATACAGAAAGCACTGGGAACATTTGTGTTTGATTATGTTTTAAATATCATGTTTAAAAATCATTTTGATGACTCAAACATGCATAAGATTACATAATCACTTAAATTTTTCCATAAACAAACTCAATTTTACGCCATTTATTATAAGAACTATTTAAGTATGTTCACAACATCGTGAAGATTTTCTAACGAAAGAGTTTGCGAAAAGATTTCAAAGTTTTGACCACGAGAATGGATGGATATTATATTGTTTTAAATTATTCTTGAATCTTATACGTGATTCTTATGATTTCATGCATGAATTTCACAAACCGCTCATGATTCAGATTCAAGATCTTTATTTAGTGATTTTTAATTTTTACATATATACAATTCATCAATAGCTTAACCTAACAATATACATGCGAGTTGTGCTTTAGGGCTTTTCCCGGAGTTCAATAATAATTTACTTTAATTACATTACACTATTAATTTTTGTCAAAAGGAAACTTTAAAATGTTGACACCCACAACATTATCAAACATTAAACATGATTATAAAAGAAGTTTGAAAAAAATCATTTGCTCTAATAACTAGTTTTAAAAATTGATTTCTTTAGAATTGAGTACATTATTTTCTTCAGACAGCCTTAAAAACTACTCATTCGCTGCGTCCATAGAGCGGTTGTCCGTCGCTCACCTGACAACTCCCGCCTTGTGTTCCTTGGCTCTCCTGATTCCCGCTTCCAACAGCTTTTCTGCACACAATTTTATCGGCTCCGTTCCTGTTTCCTGGTACAGTACCTCGTTGGGGTAAGACCGTCCGTCCTCCCGTCTATATAGGCTTGTGCAAGCCCGAAGGATTTTTCGCTCCACTAATCCTATCTTGCCCCATTTTATTTTCAGAGTTTCAATCCATATCATCACCGATGATTGGACGAATCAAGGTTTCATAGGCCAAGACCTTGACTCGCTGGCTCGCTGTCGAATGTTTCTTGAAAAGAGGTATAGGAATATGGTACGCATAAGTCACTTTTTTCAAAATACTATCAACGTGAGCACTAAATTTAGCTTTCCTGTCGAAAACTACCCCAAAGTACTTCGTTTGCCTAGAGCAGCGCACTATCTGCCCATTCAACTTAATCCTGGAGTCACAGATGCCTCTTGCACAAAGACCGAAGTTTTTGTGGGGGTCCTTAAACACAATCAGTTCACTTTTCTTTGCATTTACCTTTAATCCCCATTTCCGGTAATATGCAGTAAGAGATTCCAAATATTTTTGAAGCCCCATCCTAGCAAAGCGCAAATTGTGCTATCAAGTCGTCAGCGAAGAAGTCCACCTGGATTCCGGGCTTATATTCATCTCTTACGACCGGGACGTCAGAGGTGATATAGATCCATGTGGGACCCCCGAGTCAATACTAAATGGGTCTGACCAGCTCCACCAGCCAAAGCAAAGGCAGTTCGTCCCTTCATGAAGCTGCCTACAATTTTTACAATATGGGCCGGAAAGCCAAGATTTATCATTTTGAGAGAAGCCCATTGATTCATACAGAGTCAAAGGCTTTCCCCACATCGATCAGGCAAGCTACAACAAGCTTATTTTTGGGCAAGCTTCTCGTTATATCAGCTTGGAACACGGCCATAACACCCACCGTGGAGTGAACTTTTTGAAGCCAAATTGTCTTTCCGGCACAATGCCTTCAAGTATTACCCTTTCAAGAAGCTTACCAATATTTGAAAGTATGGAAATCGGACGAGTATTCACTACGTCAGTACTGCTCGACGACTTGGAAATTGCGAATATTTTTGCATATTTCCATTGCTGAGGGAAGTAGCAAATGTTAATGTAGTTATTCAGAATGATCGCGAAGAGAACAAAGAAAACATGAGAAAGCCTTTGAAGCATATAATTGGAGATTCCATCAGCACCTGCTGATTTTTTTGGAATTTTGCTCCAGTGCCAATAAAGTGAGCTTCTCAAGGCTGACAAACAGACCATGACCAGTAGGGATTTGAAACAGAGAACCGAGTCAAGCACAATTGCTCATTGTCCCTGTCGAAACTCGTTGTGGTGCTACTCACTAACGAAGTAACGCAAGAGTCCTCACTTGCTTTCTCTCCTTGAAGCACTTTCGCAAAATGTTTTGCGATAGAGTCAGCGATGGCTTTGTCATACATGAGCGTGGATCCATTATAAGTCAGGACCCCGGGCAGCCTTTTTCTGCCCGTTATCCTATTGATATGAGAAAACATACAGGGACCTGGTTTGATACTTTCCAGGGCCTGTTCAAATCACTCGTTAGCAAAAGCCATGGTTCTCCTCGAAATCATTCGATTTAGAGACGCAATCACTAGGTGAATACGTTCATACTCCCAGTTGACCATATTTAAATTGCGGTGGTAGATTCTTGCTCTTACGCCTACGATGAAGCTCTAAGATGTCTTCTGGTAAATTTCGATAAAAGTAATTCATCGAGGATTTCTTAATGGAGACCTTTGAGATGACCATATCTAGGGTTGAATTTATACAAGCAACTCCCTCATCAATTTCAGGAATAGAAAGATTTTTCGATCTATTTATCGAAACTTACTGCTGTCCAATCGATTCGCTAGTATGAAATGAAAAATTGGGGATCTACAACCTCAAGTTTCACACCATTTTTCACCCTTAAGGTCAGCTCAACCAAAAGATGGTCAGACTCGGTTTCAAGAACTCCACACTCCAAATTCCTCCATCTGTGGGAGAGATTTACTAGATTGGCAGACACAATGAAGAAGTCAATAATAGAGCAATCAGTATGAGATCCATATTTCATTGAACCCAGTTAGAGATAGCTATTCCATAGCCATTAGATGCTATATTTCCCCACGAGGGATGCTTCGCATTAAAATCACCTCCCATGGTATAGAAATCGAATTTTTTGCACAGAGTAAGCACTGTTTCCAAGTCGTCAATGGGTTCCCTCACCGAGTATCCATGTCAAACATAGATCCCCACGAAGCACCTTTGGACTTTCAGATGATCTTTGTGAGCCATAGCAACTCCAAGACTTCCCTCTGAATCATCACATATGATGATTTTATATTTCCCCAGATGCACTCTGTGTATTTCTTTGAGTCTTGTTTCCAATTTAAACATGAAGTCTGGTCTATGGGTGTTCAAGTATTCTTGAACGAAATTCCTTTTATAGCGTGGAGCTAGTGAACATATGTTGAGGAGTATGTTTAATGGAACTCATCATGACAACATACTTTGAAGACGAATTCTAAGTACGCAGCTTTTTTCTCACTAGAGTTAGTGAGTTTTTTTTATAATGGGGGACAAAAGAGTCCACTTTTCGAATGAGCGTGAACAAGTCACACCCGAAAAATTGTTGGCAGTCAGTGCTCAAAACCGTACTTCGGTCATTTTGCGACTGCCGTATAGGCTGCGGTGCAGGCTGCTTCTTTGCACCTTGCAAAAGGATAGAGTACGAGACCCTTCACGTACAGTAGTTTTTATAAAGGTGGTGATGAAATCCCTCCTTTTCTCTTTTAGAGGTTCTTTCTCCTCTCTTCAACTTCATTTGCTTTAGGAAAACCTCTGAGACTCGCAGGGTGCCCCTTAGCACTCAGTTGATGCAGAAGATCTCGTCTTTTTTCTCGTCCTTCGAGATTGGACATTCAATGGACTTATGCTGCTTGTCGGATTTTACGCATCTAACTTCGAGTCCGCAGTTAGATGCGACGTGATCAAATCTTTGGCAGTTGAAGCACTGGGAAGAGCAATTTTTCTGCAGATACTCCCATTGTATCTTCTGGTACAATAGGAACTTTATGTCCATTGCTTTCCTCATTTCAAAGACCGGTTTGAACTGGACTAAGAAGGATGAAAGCGTCCTTTCTTCCCTCCTAGAGGTTATAGTGGAGAACCTTTTGGCTGAAGGGATAGGGGGACAGCTCAGCCACGACATCATTCTCGTCGTATGAGCTGTGGACGCCTTCAAAAAGGAGACTCAATTTTCTCTCTCCTGGATGGATGTAGGTGTAGCAAAGCCACCTTCGCACACTTCAGAAAATTAAAAAGGCTGGTGTGATCCTCGGCCGTTTTAGGGTGGAGCGAAGTTCGTGAGGAGCTGTTCACCGTCACGTTAAACTCTGGCTCCTTTTCAGAGTTTCGCGCGCCAGCCCTTTTGACGCTAGCCCTGAAAGTCTTCAGGTCAAGCCTATAGCACACTATAGGAGGCTCCTTCTCTTTTTTGGTAGCAGTCACGCTTGGCTGCTGGGGCTTCGATTTCCTTTTATTTCCCTCGAAACTCGGCCTTCCACCCGGCTTGGGTATGGGCCCCGACAAACTAGCGGAAGCTATTTTCACCACTTTTTTGAGCTGGGGAAAATCCCGCACGCTCACTTCAAGGGTCTTTGATACCTTTGATATGGGCTCCTGCGTTGGAGACCCTATCGGCCTCTTTTTGGCTTCTGGCTTTACGATAGCCTCCACTTTGTCACCACTGTCCGTGGAACTTCCATCCTCATTCATCTCTTTGTCACTGGAGACCTCCGGCACTTGCAATTGCATCTTGCAGCTAGAAGAATATATTCCTCCTTTATGTGCCCCCCGAATTTCTCGCAAAAACGCTGAAAGTTTTTTCTCGCTTTCCGCGTGAAGCTGGATTTAGCGGTGGAGAGCTCCCCATATTCATTACTTTTCCCCATATCCACAGATTCCAAGACAGAACTTGGAATACTGTAGCGGGAAAATAAAAGAAAGTAGAAACTGAGACCCTTATTATCTAGTTATTGAAAGACTAAAAAGCAAAATAATTATATTATAAAGAAAAAACAGTAACACTTAAAAAGCCTTAATAATAATATTTTCGTTTGTTTCCAATTCCAAATTCAACTCCTTTTCCTTTTCTCTACTCCACTCCACTTGTGCTCGCACTATGTGCCTTGCCCAGGCGCTTTAACTCCTTTCTACAAATTCCAAACAAATTTTTCTACATCATTGTGTAGATTACAAAAGTGTTCGATCTAGACTATAGTGAAGAGCTGTCTTGGTCAGTCAGTTCAGTAGCGAGTCATGTCTCTATGTAAATTGCATATCATTATTGTCACAATAATAAGTATAATGTGTTGCTTATATCAAATGTAGAATAGTACTCGGCCCCTTGTTACAACAAAATATGGTCTTCGCTTGAAAGCGGTAGTACGCTTGCCATGCTCAAAGCTTTCTTAGTTGTTTTTTCGTTTCATGATTTTTTCATTCGTAGCATTAGAAATGCCTGGCCCCGGGTCCTCCATGCTCGCAGTGAATAAATTTTTCATCTTTTTTGAAAATTCCTCACAAGTAAAATCCAGATAGTCGAAAAATTATATCAATATCAATAACACACGGATTTTACATCGAACTAGAATCTACAGTTTTCATCTGCGATGAACAAACAGACTGATAGGCAGACGCATGAACGAACAGACATTGGGAGGTCCACTTCACATAAGCAGTCGAACTGCCCCGGGATGATTAGCTGTGGCACAGCTCACAGATCATGATGAGCAACGCCAAACAACTCGGCGAATCTGCTCACAAAAACAATGCTTGTGGTTCTTACGGGTAATTTATTAAAGCAAGTTACACCTGCCAGGTTTCCTTAATTTAGATAGGAATGAGTGGTTCTCTTTAATCACCTTTAACATTTTAAAATTGACACCTTATATACTCTTTCCTTTCTCTCGTGATATAACGACCTTCATCGAAGAAGCAACGAAGGCTTTTCTCTTTTATTTGATGTTTTTATTCTTTTCAAACCTCCGTGTCCGCTAACCTTAGTGAGACGAAAATTTTGTATAGAATTACTTGAGCGACACTCACTAAAAGACAATTTCAAAAATAATAGATATTGCTGGATATGTCTAGTAATGTATATTAAATGTGATAAATGTTTTGTAGTGTAGCTTGGTGTCGCGACTGAAAAATCTGCCCCATATGATCCCGTAAATAGCTAGTCGACTAGTATGCGTACGTGGTCGCAAAGTGAAGTTACTTAGCTGAGCGCGGCCTTCTTTATAGTTCCCTGACCCTTGTGCCAGAACATCAGCACCCGCTGCACGAATTTGCACTTAAGAATCTCTACAAAACATAAATATTTTTAAATTTTATTCGGCTAATATTAGTAAACCTGCATTTTAATGGCAGTCGCCTAGAGTTGAGTATTAATGAGTTTTTCTAAAACAGAATACTTCATGTATGTGTCAGTGGGATTTTTCTTGAGTCTATTTACTATTCTTGCCTGCATATCATAGGTTGAGTGCAAAACCCTTTTGTCAGGAACATACTTTTGTATACCCAACATATAGCCTTTACGATATACCTCTGAGCAGATTTAAATAAAAATATAATCTCTTTGTTCTACATCTATATATTTCTTCCTAATGCGCTTTCGAAAATAAAACAGCAGAAACCACAGCAAAAATATCAGACTTAATTATCCATACACACAATTATCTCTTAACTCTCATCGTCGTCTTCATCGTCACGATACGCAATGTCTTCATAATTTGGTTCCCCTATCTGCAATCAAAGTAAAATTGAAACTTGCTAACCATAACTTGCTTAAATATATACCAACCTTTACGATACCCATCCATGCTGCATATGCACTCATCGCTGCAAACGCTACAACAGCCGATATAATTTGAGTTTGGCGTTTCGATGTTGTTATTTCCTGTTCAACAGAATCCACAGTTCCGTTGTTTTTTTTTGCTTGCTTTTGTTTATACTCTTTACTCGAGTATGCTTCAGTTGCAAAATGATCTTTAGTTATACGATTTATAAATTGAAGTAGATTTGGGCATTCTTGTAAATGCGCTTGCAGTGGGTGATGTGTTAGGGATATGTTGTACAGAACTGATAAGTACGCGTATACTAATATATCTAGTGAACTATGCTGTGTGCCGAAAAACCATTTATTTTTTCCAAGTTTGGTTGATAGAAGATTCACACATTTTTTGGCTTTAATAACAATCTGAAATAAACAAGAGATCTACCATCTATTCATTTCTCAAAAAATTACATGATTTAGCAAGCTCGCTAGCAAAATCTTTTAATAGAAAAATCCTGTATCGAAACTAAATTTTCATAATCACACATATTATTGCAAATTTCCACAACACATCGCCTGATAAAAACATATATGCGCAATTGCAACGTTGCGATAATTTATTGTGCAACATTATCGATATAACACAAATCTACAGATAAGACTATGTAATAGATATCATGCACCACTCACCATTTCTGTTGTGTGAAATTCCAGTTTTTCATGCACAGAAAAACCTGCAAAAACCTCCATCACTTCATCTGCATGCTTCATATAGGTTCCTGGATAGTAAAAATTGAAGGGAAATGGTGTCCTAAGAGCATAAAGTTTTCTTGTCGCATCCGTATTATCAGGATGACCGTAAAGATAATATTGTAAGTAAGGGTGCAGCTCATTGAACACTAGGCATTCGTAGGCTTCAGCTAAATTGCTAACGTTACGTGGAAGTTGATCATTAATTGAGTATCCCTACGAAGAAAATGTCAATGAACTCGTTATCAGTTAGCCGATTAAAAAATAGGATGCAGGTTATGTCACAATCTACCTGTTCTTGTAAGTAGTCAATAATTTGATTATATCCAACTACATTGCGTTTGTAACTCTTTATATATGGTAGACGACCCCCACCTGATCTAAACGGATTTCCTTTCGTTTCAATTCTTATTGGAGCTTTTGTAAATTTCACAGCGCACTGTAAACGAGGATTATTCTCATGCCGGCATAAAGTAAAGTTGAATAATTTACTTACAAGTGCTCGTAGACAATCGAAATCAATAGAAGGAAGACCCCATTCTCCTTTATAGACATATAAAACAGGAATTTCAGTCATTTTGTTGGTAAGGTATTGGCAAAACAATAAAATTCACTAGCGGAGGAATCTCGCCATCCGCCGTGGTTGTGGTTAATTTGAAGTCTATTTGACAGTAGAAAGGGCAATATAATTAGAAATCAGCTGACTTCAATTATGGCGCTGCGCTCGCATGATAGGCAAAATCTTTACGATATTTCAATACTTTCTTCACATTCTCCTCCGCGGTATGTCACCGCAGCACTTGTGACAGAATTGTGTTTTGGTGTTGTGTTTTGTTATCTTTTACCTGTTCCAATCTGTCAACAGAATTCCAAAATAAACTTAAATAGGATTCGATATAACTGGGTCAGTAGCTTTGAAAATTGTACAAATTTATTCCAGGCTATGAATATTTCTATTGAACGTTGCAAGCCTGATGTGACCATCCCACCACCAAAAGGATGGCAACCACGAGAAGAAAATGTACGAAAAAGTACCATTCCTCCAGGAAAAGTGGATGTATATTACTATGGGTAAGATATTGTGCAAACTAAACTTGAAAAAACTACTTTCATATTTTGTACATTCAATCTACACTTATATCGAGACTGCGACTAGGATTTTGATCTTTCATGTTGGGAAGAATTCATTGATCAGAACAAAGTAGCTGGTTGGGTCGATAAGATACATGTGATAAAAGATCCTTTATTTTTCACTTTTTTAACACGAACAGTACAGAAAATATTGTTAGCATGTTAACTTCTGTAGTGTATTTTTAACGATTTTCATGTCTGCGAAGGACTTGCAGCGGTGTTGTGCTGCCTCGGTGAACCAGATATTGGTGCTCACTGGAGTGGCTTGACCTAGAGCCGCGTGTATGCGCTGGCAGGCTAGCGTCTGCGGTGTCGTGGGGCGGATTCTTTTCCCTAGCGTCAGGTCGCACCGCAAATTATATCTCGCATACACGAATTCGCAGTGTGACGATAGAATGGAAGCGCAAAAAGGCTTAGGCGCAACTTAAGGTTATTCTGACCTTAACCTTACCCGTCATATTCCCCTGCTTGTTAACAGAAGAGCGACCTCAGCCTTGACGAAAAAAATATAATGCACGATAATATGTGGGGCATTCTGATTAGTTTGGTGCCACCTCGCACCCCTCCCAACCGGACCTAAGGTCCCGATGACGATGTCCGCATACAAGGACTCCCTATCCCTGAAGAAAGCTCCTACAACAACAAGAACAATCACAACCCGATGGCTGTGTCAAAGGACGTTCCTCGTCATCGTTGTGGGTCTTCTAACCAGATCTTTCAACCCCGCGAAAGACAACAATTCATACTGTTTATTATTTGCCCTGGCAATATTTAGACATATTCCTACAGCACAACTTCTATTTAAGTTATTTGATTCTTCGTTACTTAACAAGCTGTCTGGGACGTTCCTCCTTTCTTTCATTTATTTTTTCTTTTTGTTCTAACGAAAAGTGACTGAGGTCATAGGAATTCATTACGCGTTAGCTAATTCACTTTATAAAATTTCCAATGTATCAAGTACCAATTTCGGCTTATCCTTCAATACAACTAACCCCAATTTGATTTTCCTCCTTTCTTCTATGATGTTTTTCCACGTTTTATCCTTTTTAATTGGAAAATCGGTATCATGCCCTTACGATCCCTTTGTAACAGGTCGAACATTGGTTAAATGACACACAATAACAATAACTACAACTAGTAAGCCTAATAAGTATGACCCCCAGTATTACAAATGTAATTCTATAGTGTTAGATATTCAGAAATTGATTTCCTCTTCTACCTACATTCTTGAAATGGTATAAATATTGTATATATATTTATTTATTCATTTATATATACACTACCGTGCAATAGTATAAGGACATAATCGAAAAAATCGAATTTTTGAGTTTTTGATTCTTTTTTATTGTTTTCAACAGTATTTTATTATTAAATCTTGTATATAAACTACAAAATAGACTATTTTCTTATGATTTTTGTTCATGACATTTAAATTTTACATAAAAATATTTTAAAATACCGAAAATATAATGACAAGTCAGATCAAGTTTTTTTTCTCCATCAAGGTGTCCACCTCGTACTTTGATCATTGCAGCACAAATTCATGGAAGCCTTTCGACCAATTTTTCAAGTGCTTTAGTTGCAAGATTGTCCCAGGCCACTTTTAAACTGTTGAACAACTGTTTTCACTGGTCACGTGCATGTTCTTCACCTGCCGGTCGAGCCCATCCTATAATTCGATCGAGTTGACGTCAGGGGATTGCGACGGCCAATCCTTGGTTTTAAGCACACCTTTCTCTTCCTTGGACCGTAGATGCTCATCCACAGATGCACATCATTATCTTGTTAAAAGATAAATCCGTTGCAGACCAAACCAATGCCAGAGGGAATGGTACTTCGTTGAAGAATATTGTGTTAGTATTTCTTCCACACTATTCCGTCGATTCTGACCAGTTTTCAAACATCATCGTCGCTGAAACACCCCCAGGCCATCACAGAGCCTCCGCCATGTTTAACTGTTGCACAATATATTGAGGATTATATCGATCATCTTTATTTCGACGAACATACTGGCGCCGCCTGAATCTGAAAATCTCGAACTTTGATTCATCGGTCCATAACATAGATCTACTGACCAATCTTTAAATTCCGAGCAAACAATAATCTTTTCCGCTCGTTTTGTGGTCGTGGAGGTGATTTTTTCACAGTAAGCACAGTGGGAACAAGACGCGGCTGAAGCATGAATTAGCGCAACAAAGGACTAATCCTCGCGGCTTGTTCTCGCGAAAACGCAATCATATCGCGATTTTGCGGATGAGAACGGTAGCGCTAGCGCTGACTGACCGGTCAATGTCACTTTTACTTGACAAGGCTAACACGCTCTAGCGTTACGGAGCACTTTGCTCACTCAATCCTCCGCAGCACTTTATTCATCAAAACTAATTTTGCGTATTTCCCCTTTAAAACTTCGGCTATCGTTACACTTTATATTCTTATTTTCACACTTGCGAGCAAGAAACAGAAATGCACTCCATGTTAATCGCACATGCCTGTCAGGAACAGTAACCCCATTAAAAACTGGCGCGCACCCAAGATGTTCCCTAGATTTTATGGATCACGTGCAGATTGACGTCTTGTCTCCCAAAAGCGATTCGAGGTTTCTTGAATTCGCATAAAAACCCCCTAAAAACCTCAACGTGCCCACTCTGAACTGAAAACGAGTGCGCTTTATTTTTCCGAGGATTTTCCCCGTATTTCGTTCAACTCAAACTTATTGTCTGTCTTTTCCCGTTGCGACTCCGAATCTCACCATGCAACCAAACCGAATGTATCTCCCATTACGTAGATGGATCCCAAAACAAAGAACATTAATCAGACAATGTCCTGACCGATCGAGAACCTACGAAAACAAGGCTCAATACTTACCCTAAGCCTCAATACTTGGCCCAACTTTGTTCCTGTTATACACAAATAATCCAAATACATGTGGGCTGACAGGATATCACACATTATATGCTGATGACACAGTTCTACTTTATTCAGGACGAGACAAAACTGCCATAGTGAACACTATCAACGAGGATCTAGGATAATTATATCAGTGGTTAATCGAAAACAAACTAGTATTGAACACTACAAAGACAAAATATATTGTTTTTAAGCAAAAGAACAAAGGAGACATAGATGTCGAACTAAATATTAACGGTAAAAAATTGCAAAGAGGGCTAGAAATGAAACATCTTGGTCTTATCATAGACCATTGTATGACCTGGTTGTATCTTAAGGAGGCAATTAGCCCCAATAATAGGATTGTTAAGAAGATATGAGTCTTTTCCACTGCACATCAAGAAACTTGTTCTAAATGCGTTTGTCCTGACGAAATTACATTATGGAGTACTTATTTGGAGTCAATCAGCAAAGCAACATTTAAACAGTATTTCCAGGCTGCTGGCCAAAGCGTATAAAAACATTCTGAAATGCCAAAGCTTACTCAAACTAGTTTGGCTTACCAATTGGCAAAATCATTAACCTTTAGTCAAATCATTATAATGGAGAAAGCTAAGTTTATCTACAAAAATTTAAAAACTAATGGACCGGAACGAACACCATTAATTAAGGTATCATATATCAATAATAATATAATGCGAGGCATGCAGATCTATTCGTAATGCCTTTTGCCAGAAAGGATCCTCTAAAGAACGATGCAACGAATGATGCTCTACGTATATATAACTGACATATCTACCAGAAATGGTTAAGAAAGCGAACTCACTTTTAGTATTTAAGAAAAGACTAAGGGAGTATTTAATAAGCACTGATTGAAGCGTGGACCTGTAGTTCTGCTTTTATGAGCTCAGTATCTTAGGGCATTTTTTTCTGAATGCGTTGGATTATATTGAATTTTTTTTATCTCTGAGAGCTGATCATGATTTTGGACTAGATTTTCATGAAAAGGATTAGTTCACATTATTTTGTGTGCCCTCTTATACCGATGTATTAAACATTGTCTGGGTGGTACAAAATACGAAGCGACGTATTGTGAATGCAGTTCGCACGAGCGTTGTGCGACGAAGAAAGAGTGATGGCGAGAGTGGTAAGGAATGGAGGTATTAAAAAAAAACAGGTTTCACGCTGGTGTATGATGGATTTTCACTTCACGAATTTATCGATACCTTTTGAATGTTCGTGTCTCTTGTGAGTGAATGCTGCATTGTAGCTCCTACATACCACGCAAGAAAAGCGTTTAATTCTAGCACGTCTGCGATCGTGAACTTTCAGCATCTGCTTTGTGAAGGATTGTTTCCCACATGTCGAACAGATAAAGCAAGTCACATCGGTATGCAATCGCATATGAACTTCCATGTTCGCTTTATAAGCCATTATTTTGCCGCAAATATCACATTTAAATTCACTTTTTTTATGATATCGCATATGAGCCATCCAATTTTGTTACAGTTGAAGAGTTGGAGAGAGCATGGGATTGGACTAAGACTTCGGTCGACAAGTTCAAATGGCATTTTGTAGTCTTGTGAGTCTTTCGCCATCTTAACTGAATCTTCGCTCGAATGATCGCTCATTTCTACCTCATTAAATGTTTAACCAGAGCAGATAGCTTCGTACACCGCTTCATTTTGTCCAATTATATATGTTGGCCTGTAGAATATTCGATGGCTGAATTGTATTTGAGATTGAACGTCAACACACTTGTTCACTTAACCAATGTAGCCAATACATATCAATTAAGGCAATTTATCCTGTTTGCTGATCCGAACTCTTGCTATCATTTTAATTTTGTTAGATAAAGGTTCTCCGTCCACAGATGTAAATAGTAACAGAATATTTAATAATCCTACACTTTCTTGGTGCCATCCTTCATATAAGCGTTCAGGATGTTTCCCATATTGCTACCACTGATGTCCGACGACTGAATTTTACTCGTTAATTGTACCCTCCACTTCTTACACTTCAGTTGAACGCTTTTGGTTCAAGCGTGTTGAATCTCAGGGAAATACCCCATAGCCCAAGTCTGTCAAACTGGTTTAAATGAAGCTTCAAATCTGCTTTACATTTCTTCGATTTCTACCTAAACTGACGTAAGGTTTTAGTCATATGTAGTAGTCGTGTTACGGGTGAAAATTGAGATTCCATTGTCTTGCTCATCGCGAACACTACCATACGCGATTTCGTAAGAGTTTAACCTATGCAATACTGAGCCGCACTTTATTAATTTTGTGGTAACCTAATGATGTAACTAACAGCAAGTAATTGAAATTTTCATTCATAAAAGGACTACTGGTTAGATTACGGAAAGAAAGCCACATAATAATTTTTGCTTTGTAACTTTATGTAATTAAACTCAAGTAGCTAGGCCGCTTCCAATTTACACGTCACAATTATGGACAACGCGAGCTCGAAACGAAACGCAAATTCACACGGTAGCGGAAACGTTCGTCATCCAATCAACATATGCGGCAGTATTAACATATAACTCCTCGAAGCAATCGGAATTGCGTCGCAAACAAAATAACATGCGTGGGAGGAAATCCAAAGCTGAATCGTTGCTCCCGCCACGCAACAAGAGGTGTTTGTGTTATGCGCGATAATCTGCAAGCATTTACATCGCTTCCTCGAATCAAGGTTTCATACTGCCTGTGGTTTCATTGATTCTACGTTCCGGCATAGACTCCCAATGAATTTCGATGCAGTATATAATTCGACTAATTCAAATTCGAACCTGAGTGCGCAGCTACTGAGCTCCCGGCCAAGGACACAAACTTAACGATCACACTCACGCAGATCCAGCAGAGGTGCATATATGCCACCAAAGAGGAACGAGCCAAGTAAGGAAGCCAGAGATGCGGCTGAGGCAGCAATGGCACGCAGGAAGACACTCGCGAATTTAACACTTCATTGGTGGCAAACACAGGACGAGTAAGGTGCGAATTTAGGCGTAACGTAATTAAAAGAAGCAGCAATAAGAAAACGAAAGTGCTAAGGAAGAGGTGAAAGAAGTACTTCAAGTTCTACCAGAATTGACTGTTAACTACGATAAAAAATCACCAGGAATCGAGACCAGGAAGGAGCAATTCACTGCGGCTCGATATATAGCAGCAAAATTTAACCGGAAGCTAAAAAGATCGCACAAAATGTCCGAATCTGGAGGCGTTACAAACAGATCCAAATAAAACAACGCTTTTCAGTATGGAAAGGACCCAGGCGAATGTCGTTGTTTGAGCTCACAACATGAAACCAGGAGGCTATGAATGGCTCTAAAAATATCAAAAGTAACTCACTTTGGCACATCAACAAATGACCGCCGATTAGGCCAAGCACAAAAGAGAGAAAGCTGACAAATCCAATTAACTGCACGAAAGAAACACGGATATAATTTTTGAATTTCTTACCTACAGACTGCCGACATAGTGGCGAAGCGTAATATTCACTCACTCGCACTAAACTCACTTTATTCCACCACGGAAATCGAAATGAAGGAAATCGCGACATTTCCGAGGAGAGATTCGACGGCCGAAATTAGTGGAAAACAGTAGATAATTATACATAAACGACACTTTACGCGTTGGCACGGCGATTAAACTACCGACGAGGACAAGAAAAGCTAAGAAATCTTAGCGCCGGCTCAAGGGAAAGAGGAAAAGAACGAGCATTACTGCGAAATCCTCACATCGCGTCGCGATGTAAATAAACATTATTGACAGTTCGGACTGTCAGTCAAATGCATTCAGCGCGTAATACACTTAATTCCCACTAAGATCGCCACCGAGTAGAACTTATGAGTGAAATCAAGCGACGGGAATTACTCGCACCAACGGAAAAAAGCACTCCAAAACAAGATTTTCGCGGTGGATGGGAGGAAAAAAAACGTTAACCCGGAGGTTATTTAAGCCCGGGAAGATTAGCGCGCTTTCTCTTTTGTTCTTTTGGGGAGGTTCTTTTCGAGCAACCGTGGAGATACATTCAAACAAGTGATAATCTAACGAGATATAATCCAACAAGTGATATTCGAACGAGGTATAATTCAACAAGTGATAACCGGACGAGATATAATCGAACAAGTGATCAGCGACGAGGAATTGGGGCTGCACATTGGATATCGGAACATTAAACTGAGACGAGACAACTGTGGCGAAAATCACGCAAACGGAAGAAAGGGGCCCCTTACTTGAATAGGGAATAAATGTAAGTGGCTTTCATTTTATCACATATTGGGCGAATTATTTTTTAAATAAAGTAACGTATTGAGTCGAATGAGATAATCGTACATTTTCCTTTTCTCGCTACAATTCGATAAATAAACCTTTTCCAGCTGTGAAACGTGTGGCTCGGGAATTTTTTCCCGGGAAGTTAACCAGGCCGGAAGACCTAGAGAATTTAATTCAAGTGGTAGTGAAACTTAGTGGCGCCTCCCCTGTTGTGGGAAAACACGAATTTGTGTTGTGGCGGAACACCTTAGCTCGTTCCGCGGGGAAGATTTTCTTTGTAGGTGATTCTCGCGGCTAAGTGGCGGCGAGCCACAAAACTTTCCTATTTGTAATTTCGCTCCGGACGGTCGTCTTCTAGTTCGGACGACCCCTTGTGAGGCTCGAAAAAGCGAACGAGTGGCGCCCACGCCCGTCTTCGGGTGAGTTAGCTTGGGTCGGTGGAGCCTCCGCCGGAGTGATCCCAATATAGCGGTGGTGCAGCTGGGAAAAGCTTGGTAATAGTCGACCTACAATGGATAAGCTTCTTGAAGCTTTCGACCTATTTCGGCGAAAGCAAAGCGAATGCGAGGCTTCTGTACAATTTTGAAAGCTTGTATGGCACAATATGTATTATAATTCACATAGAAAGAGGATAAAACACACTCCTTGCATGCTTATAACTCACCTTTCACTTTACACCTTCACTATTTAAATCGGGTAAAGAAACACATGCACTACACGTTGCATTGACAGCTAAGCTTTAAGAAGTAAACAAACTCCTATTCATTCACTTTGGATGGCATCAAAAATTAAATCGATGTAAGAACTGAACCTAATGTCAATTCACAAGGAGCGCTATTATGTTCTCCGCCGACCTTCTCGACTTCACCATTGAAATCCGTCTCGAAACCGTACAAAACCTTAAGTTTTTTTCGACACCTCCACAAATCATCATACACCGCCTTATCAATTTACGAAAAAAGTCGGCTCACATGTGGTCATGTATGTGGTAGTAAGCGCTGCTGCCATATGGCTTTTGCCTTACGTCAGTTTTGATTTCTACGCATTGAGAAAACTAAACGTCGTTATCTACGTGCCTTTTCTACTAAGGAAATTAGATAAGACTAAGAGCTTTCAAAGTGGACGGTCTTCAATTGACGACATATTCTCAGTAAAACAGGTGCTTGAAAAGCGCTGGGAATATAACGTCGATTTGCATCAATTCTTTATAGACTTCAAGCAAGCATATGACAGTATCGACAGAAATGCCCTGTACAAAATAATGCTTGACTTTGACGTACCAACAAAACTAGACCGCATGGTTAAAGTCACGATGCTAAGCACAGAGCCGTAGGTCAAGGTAAACGGCGAACTAACGGACAGCTTCAAAATGGAACCAGACTTAAAACAAGAGGATGAACTTGGCCCAATGCTTTTTAATATTGCGCTGGAACACGTCACCAAGAAGACAATAACTGAAACTTCAGATGCTCTAATGTTTAAGCCCCCACAATTCGTAGTGTATAATGATGACTTCAATATTATTGCCCGATCAATTTCGGATGCCAAGGTAGCATTTCTGGGCCTCGAATCTGATCCGAACCGAACTGGCCTAGTAGTTCATGTACCAAAACTAAATTCTAATCCGACAAAACCAGACGGTAGGAGGCTATATCCTTGAAATAACTTTGTGTGGATAACTTTGTATATCTTCGAGCAAACCTGAATAGATGAGGCGTCAAAAAGGCGCAAATAAAGCCTGTTACTTCGTATTTTTCATTCTAAGGTCCAGAGTTGTGGACTGGCAAAATAAGCTTCGTATTTACAAACCATTCAAATCTGTGCTGTTACATCGATATGAAACATGGACCCTGACAAGCGAATCCGAAAACTTAGTCGATATACTTGAACGCCAAGTGCCCCAGAAAATTTACGGCCCAAAGAAAAAATGAACAGAATAGAGACTATATTACATAGATGAGTTGTATGAATTATTTGATGAACCACCTGTTTCTACTTGCGTAAAGTTACGCAAATCGCAAGGGCAGGCCATATAGATCGAATAGAAGAAAATCGGCTACCCAAAAGAGAACAATGTAGACGTTTAGTGGGAAGACCGAGGACACGATAGAAGCTGACAGCAGATCCTTGCTGATCAACTGGCGCACGTAGTCGCAGAACAGTGATGATTGGAGAAGATTAATCCTGGAGGTCAAGGCACGGCTTGCGCGCCATAGATGATGAAGAATATCCAGCCTTACCTTTAATATATTCTTTTTTCATTAAACAGATAAAAGCCATCTAAACTCTCCATCATAATTTTAAGCCAAAGTTTTAAATCAAGCCCGTCTTCCTCGTTGTTTTTTATTTCAATATAAATAAAATATTTCATATTAACTTCCCTGAGATATTAGGCAGAAAGAAGTTTTCCATCCTTGTAGTCTAGCAACGGCGTACAATCCTTAAACGAAGGTGATTTAAATGCAAAAATTGAAGAGAAGACTTACCGAGGGGCAACGTGAGACCACAAGCTTCACAAAAGTCAAGCGATGGCCAAATTTTGTGATCTTCTGAAACATATAGAAGAATTTATTCCTATAAGCTCCCAGTGCAAACAATCCAATACTCCCTGGCTCCATTCTCACGAATATATTGTCTTCCAAAATATAAAAAAAGCCAGATTAGCATTAAAGAACTGTTGTTATTTTGAGGCACGTACATAGTATTGTAAATTAGGCTCCTTAGGTAAGGCTAAGATCAACCGAGCGTGATAAAATTATTATATATGAATATTGAAAGCAGCCTTTCTTACAATAATAAAAAAATTGATGAACTATGTTGCTCATTTATTCGGTTGCATTAAAAAAGTGTAAAAACCGTCATAAAAGCAGGATTCTACCTGATTATTGGGGCATGTTCCCTAGCGTTGAGAGTATTTCAAAATATTCGAAAAGTTCTTCTCCCAGTCATTACACACAACATTTCACACTTCTACGGACATGAAAAACAAACGAATATTTAACTATAAATCGACAATTTAAATCTATTTCTTATATCTTTCGATATTGCAAATAGTTCGGGGGGTGTTGGTAGAAAATCACTTGATCCTAAATCTCAACTTGTGCATCATTTGAATGATTCAGTGGATGTTACACCTGTCGACATCCCAAGCAGCAAAATTATCTCCAACACCCAACCCATCACATTGTATCGTAACCATTCATCTAGTTTATATAAGCGCAAGTTGTCAACAATCGGATCAACCAGCTTGTATAGTCCTGGTGGTACATCATCATCACTTCGTCATCACCTGGAATTCAGGTAGTGGATTGACAATAAAATTTATAATAATATTCAATGTGAAAATATCTTTAAGATCGCTTTATTTTCGTTCTATTTGTTATTAGGAATGCTTAATTTAAACATATTTTTATGTCTAGACGTGTTCGTCCATTACTTTTCTTTTTGTTAAGCAATAAAATTTAAAAAAAATTGAAGCAGTGTGTTTACCATATTGTTAGATTGACAATTGGTTGTAGAAATTAATATGTTTTGCATGTAGGAATATTCTGCAATATACTAATTTATATCGTATCATATCATTAATATTTCTATTCCCGATTTTAGTCGTGGACTTCGTCAGGACATATCTCTGGTGCCACCAATTCGACAGACAGCATCAATTTTCAAACAGCCAGTTACTGTCTACAAGACACAAGAAAGTAAGGTGAAACACGATTTAAAGCATGGCACTCAAGATAAACCAAGACAATTATTTTGGGAGAAGCGGCTTGAAGGGTTGCGTTCATGTGATGTAACTGGATTGGAGTTCGGACCGATTGATCTGCCGAGAGGAATAAAACCAGTAGGACCTAATGTTGGAGAACAAACTCTCCTTCAGTCAGTTGCAACAGCGTTACATGTATCGAATCAGCCTGTTACGGGTCAGATGGCTGCGAAACAAGTTTTATGTGCTAATACTGGCGTATTTTTAAATCCCGATCAACCTCTTATGCACTCCGTAAGCATTACAGATGAGGATATTCGACGTCAAGAAGATCGTGTTACGCTAGCAAGGCGACGTCTGCAAGAAGTTCTTAAGGTTTAGATTTTAAGAAATTTTTATATTATTTATTGTATCGGCATTATTCCCTTAAATATTGTTGAGCAAACATAATTTTGCTTACATACTACTGAATTGACTTGAATTATACAGTTAAGAGTATTTCATTAAGACTTTAAAACTATCAATGGAATTAAACCGTTTAGTTCGCAATAGAATAAAAGTTTCATTCAAAAATCCAATGCAAACAAGGTGGTAGAAAAGAAAATGCTCCCCACGTTACGGCTCAAAGCCTTCATTCCTAAAACCTTTATTTTAAGATACGGTATCATCAGAAATGTAACTTTCATATTTCAGAAGAAGAGATCAGAAAGGAGGCTATGGCATGCAACAGACTTGGAACTATACCAACGAGATAGGAATTGTAAAGGAAGTGTTGGTTGTGTAAATATTAAATATAATAATTAATTTTTGAATAGTGTTGTTGGTTCTTCCTACTTTTTCAAATTGAATCACAAAATGTGAAATAATTTTAATTAAATTGAATTTGATATTGCTTTTTTTAGTAAAGGTTTTGAATTAATAATGTATAAATTTGGAGAGCCATTAGGCTTTAGTATTTTTATTGTTTGGAATTAGCTTTATGTTTGAAAATTTATAACGATTAGTATTGAATAAAGCGCTTTTGACTTTAACTTTGAAGTTGAAAAGGATAGACCTAGAAAATTTCATCCCCATCAGTACAGTCAAAATTACATTTACCAGAGATGAATTCCCTGATGCAGTTTAGTTCGGGTATGCACAAATCAAAGTAGATTAGACCAAAACAGTGCGCCAAATGCTTAAGACTTGATCATTTGGGTAAATTTGGCAAAGGTGAGCAAACAAGATGCGTAAACTGCACAAGAACAGACTACAACAATCAATGGAAAGAGATATGTGCACTTTGCGGCACGTCAAAACACATAGCGACAAACACAAACTGTTCCACGTGGGTAATTTACAAGTAAAAGTTAGCTCAATAAAAAAACATCTCTGTAAACGAGGCTAGGACCCTAATGCACCAAAACAGGTTTAAGTTAGTTAAATAAATGAATCGTTGAAGGAAGCTTTTTCCAACCTAATTCTCAAAGATTATCGAAATTTCAGAGATGCGAATAGGGCAGTTAACAAAACAATTTTAAAAAGCTCCTATTCCCAGGTTGCTAGGAAAGCCATCAATAACAATACTATAACAAACCAGGTCAAAGCTTTGAGGAATAAACTGCTTGTTGTTGTTGCCTGACTGCAAACACTTCCGACTTCGGCCGAGACTCGACGACGCTGCTTTTTTCTTGGTTGGGACAGTGGATTCTATCCACTTCGTTGACAAGATCTTGAAGAATGAGTCGATCGAAAGCGTCGTTCTCTACTTGTATCTTGAGTGCTGCAAGCTGAATTGATTCATTGTGAATCTTGTGAGCAATTTCTTGAATATGAGTCCTTTAACATCTCAACCAGCGTCCATCTTTTTGTACTCCAGGCCCGGTCAATCCTTGAGTATGCCTCCCAAGTATAGTCTCCTCACTATACCAATCTATCGGATGCTGGTGAAGCTGTACAGTGTAAATTCACGTTCTCTATTCTACAAATATAACCTTCCTTATAGCTCCTATGATGAGCGCTTACAAATCATCAACATCCCATCACTCAAAAAAAAAAAAAATAGAATTCTTAGACCTGTGTTGCTTATTTAAATTATATCATGATATTCTTTTATTCAACCTTCGGGAAAGGGTTTATCTACGTCCCACCTCAAGAACGCGTTCAACTGATATATTCATTATGCCCTTTCCTTGTATCGATGTTTATTTTTAGTACGCGTATCACGCCGTTACAATGAACTCCAGCTTGGCCATCTGCCACATTCCTTAAACGCTTTTAAAAGCATATTACATAAAATTCTCCATAGCTTCTTATAATTTATTAGTATTTTATAGTCTTGTTTTATTTCTATTTCAAGTTGCTCATTTTGTTTTTGTTGCATGTATTATATTGTCGCGGGTTATGGTTCGCGGCCAATAATTTTAATGTTCCGGGAAAGTGAAAACGCAATGTCTTTTTCAATTAAGTTTAAAAGAGTTTATTTAAAAGAATGCACAATTATTAATTACACTATTAAAAGTCTAACTTCCACTTGTCAATAAATTTCTATTGCAATTGTCTTCTAAAATCACTTCACAATCACTCAATCAATATCGCCTTTACCTCGCGCTCCACTCTATCGCAGTTTTTATTATCGCGGTTGTAATGAAATAATCCCCCCATTCATTCAGCTCGCCTTTATAAAGGATATCTAGCCATTCAACCCATTTCTTGTACATTGGCGAATGTTCTGCCGAGAGGTACCTAGTATATTCGAGCAGCTAAATGAATGGAGTGACGTCACTTTCAGATGTTGATCATACTTGGTGGGTTCTCGTGGTTTCGAGTAAATTCACTTTGTTGATCATGAGGTTCTTAATGGTTGTGAAAACAATTGCAACAGTAGCTCGCAGTGCATGTAACACTGCCCCCACCTCAGTTCTTTTCGCCCCGAAAAGATGTGTCACCAGTTGTAGTCAATTCTCCTTGGATGTTATATGGGGCAAGACGGTCCAGGGGCACGATTTTCATTTTGGCTCTTGGCTTACGGTATTTCTGTATGCGATATACGACGTCGTTGATTCGCTTTGTAACCCGGTATGGTCCCTCCCAATTATACTGCAACTTCGGAGACCTACCCTTCCGTCGCTGTGGGTTATATAGCCAGACCAAGTCATCTTGCTGGAAGCCAGTAGAATTTGCCTTTAGATCATACCTGGTCTTCATGCGGTCAAAGATCGGTGGACTACAGAATCACCATCAAGCTTGGCCCCTACAATTCTCTCAGAAGATTTCGGTACATCAGTGTCGGTACATACTACCACATTAGTCTTGGGAATTTGGACGCTGGGACCCTCCATCAATACTTCGACATTCTGCCATTTCAATACCCGTTTGCCCAAGTCCAACGTGATTCCATGTGATCGCACAAAATCCATTCCGAGAATGCAGTCATCCATAATGTTCGCGACCAGAAAATTATGTCGGAAAACAACTGTATCTGGAGGTTGACCTCACCATGAACAGATGCAGTTTCTCCCGTAGCTGTCCGTAGTGAGAAAATTCTGCCCTTGTGAAGTTGTTGCTGTCTCACTAGGTCTGGCCGGATAATCGATCGGTTTGCACCAGTGTCGATTGTTATGGTGCAGTGTTCTCCGTCAACTTGACCCGGAAGGCATAAGTCCGCTCCTCCACGATGTAGTCTTGACACGGTGATGGTAGTGCTGGGGAGGTCGCTCCTCCTAGCCAACCTTTGCCTCACAGAGTTGACCCCGTCAGTTTGAAGGGCTTCCATTCTGGGCTCCTGCCTCGGTCTGGATCTCCTCCACCCTTCTTCGCTTCTTGGAATCTCCTTGCAAGTGCCTCTTCTCACCGCATTCCAGCATCTAGGCGCACCATTTACATGCAGGTCTCGCTCGATTTCCACGCGCTAACACCTGCACTCGTCTGTCACTACCTCGCGAACCCGGGCAGTGGTACGGCTCACATTTTTCGCTGCCTCAAAGTTCAGACTATAAGCCAATGCGTCCTTAACCGTTTGCTTTTGAGCTTAACGCACGGCTTGTTGCAATTCCTGGTCTTTTAATGCGCTGATGAATGCTTCTGTTGCTGCGTCATCTCGATGTTTTGGGTCGTACGCTGGGTAAGCCAAAAGTGCCAGTCGCTCAATGTCTTAGGCTAGTTGCTGTAAAGTTTCACCAGACTCCTGCATCCGATGTCGTAGCTGTGACCGATAAATCTGCTTTAGATGATCGTCTCCATAACGCATGTCGAGCGCATTCATTAGAGCAGCCGGGTTTGAGTGCAACTCAACGGGGATCGTCTGCAAAAGCTCAGCAGCTGAGCCTGTTAGAGCAAGAATTAATGCAGTTGCTCGTTCCTGCTCATTCCAATGATTTGCCCTAGCGGCGACTTCAAGCTGGGTTTCGTAAATACTCCACACCGTTTGCCCGTCGAATATTGGTGCTTGCACATTTCTGGATGAGCTTTGCGCTGCGGTTGCAAGTGGGGCTGGTGAGGTGGTAACTGCTGCCTTCGCTGCTTCCAATTCCTTTTTCATTTTCTCCATCTCATGGTTCATTCTCTCCTCGACCTGATAAACCTTTTCCTCGACGCATTTAATTTGTTTGGTCAGACTACCGAGCTCCGCTTTTATTTCGGTTGACTGTTTTTGCAAATCCGCCTTGTTGGTCCAGCTTTGCTGATTGTTCATTTAGTTTCGTGGTTGAACTGGATGACAGTTCACTTAGCTTCGCAGTTTAATTGGATGACTGTTCATTTAGCTTCGCAGTTAAATTGGATGACTGTTGTCGCTGCTCTTGCTGTATCAGCATTAACATTTGCATCAGCGCATTTTCTGGCTCTTTTGATTTGGGTGTTTGTGCGTCTTCCTTAAGCTCCGCCATGGTAAATTCATTTATTTTTATTATTTTGGCTTTTATTTATTTATTTTTTGTCCACCAGTTTCCACGTTACATTTCACTATTGTGCATTTTTTTTTATTTTATGTTTAAAAGTTTTTCACTTTCAAAATTTTCTTTCTCACTTCTCGACACCACTGTCGCGTGTTTTGGTTCGCGGCCAATAACTTTAATGTTCCGGGAAAGTGAAAACGCAATGTCTCTTACATTAAGTTAAAAGAGTTTATTTAATTACCTAAAAATGCACAATCACTTATTTCACAATTTTAATTTTCACAATTAAAAGTCTAACTTCCACTTATCCATAAATTTCTATCGCAATTGTCTTCTAAAATCACTTCACTATTACTTGATCGCTTTTCAATTCGCACTCCACACACTATCGCAGTTTTTACTATCGCGGTTGAATGAATCCCCCCATTCATTCCGCTCACCTTTATATGGGGCTCTAGTCATTCAACCCAGCTCTCGTACATTGGCGAATTAGCGGGAACATTCGAGCAGCGTAATGAATGGAGCAGTGACTCACTTTCAGATGCTGATGCTTGGTGGATTTTCGAGTACATTCGTTTTGTGGATCATGATTAATGCGTTTTCGAGTACGTTCGTTTTGTTGATCATGGTCTTTTTAACGAGTGTGAAAATAATTGCGACAGTAACTTGCAAAATTATCCGTGCATGTAACAATATTATATTTGCGAGCTGTATTCTTCGGCGTATTTAGTCTCTTTCATTACTGGTTCTCGTTATTTTGGCGCCTAAATACACAAATTTGCCCACATTTTCGATACTGTACTCGCTAAGTCTTATATTTAGGGTATTTGAAGTATTTTTCCTCGAGCTCGTCATGAGCTTTGTTTTCTTCTCATTGATTTGTAGCCCTACTAGTTTTGCTTCGCTGTCGAGCTTCTGTAAAAGTTCTTTGGCGGTTGTTAACGAACGTGACATAATGTTCATGTCGTCCGCATAGGCTATCACTTGGCTCGACTTGTATAGTAACATATCTCCTGTATCTACTTATAGCATTCTCATGACATATTCCAGAGCCAACCTTTTTGATGGCCTCTTCTATCTTGGCCAGGTCCTTATTTCGATCGTTGCCATCGGCTCGAGTGAGGCTATAGTTGCGCTTTTGCTGAGGACTTTCTTTCCTGCGTTGCAGAACGCTTCTTTATTGTTGGCCTCTGCTCCGAATCCGACCAATATGTGGTCGTACTGCTTTAAAAGTAATGTTGGTGTCTTCGGGTCGTATATTTCCCCTAAAATCCCGCAACACTTCTGCGTAGGATCGCCATCTTGGCTTTTCATTCTTGGATTACATTAAAATGGTAATATATTGAAAATATTTTACTGTTGCATGTCCTAAAATCTACTTTACGACGAGTACAACCAACTAGAAAATAACTTTTCAATAATTTTCGATTAAGAAAACGAAATCTGCAAATAGAGCTCAGTTTTTCCGTATAATCTATATTTAAATTATGTGATGTATCAAGCATAAATAATTTATAACTTGTGAGCAAGAATACATAATAGAAAAAGCGCTTCATAATTTCTTTCTACGTAGGTTTTAGAATACCGAAAATTCGGAGAATCGATGATTTGGGAGCAACCGTTTTATGTATAACACTTCAGACGACTTTATGCGTCCACTAAGTTAGAACGTACAAAAACTTTATTTATCAACTATAAGGGTTTGCGCTCTTGGTTACCAAACATAAGAATATCGTAAAAATTTCTCCTCCGCTTTGACAACTTTTGCAGTACTTTGACACTGTCATCGGTGGATGTCAATGTTGTTATTGGGGTGGTTCTGTTTTGCTGAGTGTATTTTCCTGTCCTTATTGTAAATACTATGTCGGAATCGATGAAAGAATTTGACAAAAAAGACTTCCGTACTGACAAATGTAACATAGATATTCTTTAAAGAAAATAATAGCGTCAGTTAATATGTTTTTCTTTGTAGATGTTAAGGAACTGGTGCAAGAATGTGTTGGTGGCACGGAGCTGCAACAACGTAAAGCAAAGATTCAATCTTACTACGACCAGACATCTTCAGCACTCAAAAAACATGTATACGCAAATTATATGCAGTTTATTGAAACGGCAAAAGAAATTTCACGTGAGTATAAGATATCTAGATTGAAATGCAATGTGTAAAGGATTAGCAGCACTTTCCACTTCGTTTTCTTGCAAACATTAAACGGACCATGTGTGGCTATCCTTTGCATTCTAGGCCCAATAGAGACAAATGCATTGATAAGTAAACAGTACTATGGCTATCAAAGATTCACTAGCTAAGAGAATATATTAGATTTGGGCCCATTTGACTCCATATAATCAATGAATAAAAACAGATTGGACGCCCTTGAAGTTGCTTAACATCCTTACTTACAAAAAAGCATCATTTTTAAAATCGTATATTATGTCCTGCAAAAGGCAAATGAAGAAATGTTTCCATACCTAATCGTGTATGTGTGACTCATTAGTTCGCTACATTTGACGTGGGATATTCTTATCGTCGGTAAATATTACCTAGCAAAGCTTAAATGAAGTTCACATATTCATGGGTTCGGTTTCATATGTAATGGACTGATAAATCGTTGTATATTTTAATGCACTTTTCCCTATTTGCCGTCATAAGTATCGAGTGCAGGTTAAATTAGGTCGGGTTTCAGTTATTAAAATCCATCTTTGAATATTTTTATAGAGTAAATTATGTTAACCCTATGAGTTGAAACATTGCTCACAAGATGCATATCCATATAATAAAGCATTTTAAATCGTTTCCAACGGTTTAGCACTAAAAAAAAACTCTTTAGGCCTCAAATTAATTCTTTCCTCGATAGCTTCAGAAAAATTTCACGTAGAAAGAGTTTTTTGCGTAGAAAAAGTTTTAATAGCTCACAAAGAAGTCTATTCCCGTAATTTTGTTTTTCCTACCAATTGCCACAACCAAAATCGTATCGCAACTTACTTCCATATTCAAAAAGTGGAACAGACAGAAAATGTCGTTTTAGAATTCATATGTACACGATTACAAAGAAAGTTATGTTTTAACTTCTCCCTTCTTCGTAGCACTGCAGCCCTCTCGGGCCTTCCCTTCCTGCAAATATCGTGTCCAACTATCTCGGTCCATTGATCGCGTTCTCCAATTTCGAAATCCGAGCAGCGTTGAAATGTCTTCGTCGAACGAGGCAGACGAGCGTTTTCTCGGTTTCCCCACTGGTCTCCGGCCATTAGTTCTGCCAACGAATACCTTTTTGGGTATCCGTTGTTCATCCATACGATTCATGTATCCAGCTCCTTGCAGCTTCCGCAGTCTTACAATCGTTGAGATCTCCGGTTCGTCAAAAATTTCATACAGCTCATGGTTGTATCGAATTCGACATTGGTACACGTCTACGTTTTAACTACAAAGCTGAATTTATTTTGTTCTTTTTCTAACTAAAGAACAATGCTAATTTAAATTGTGTTCGCAAGCGTTTTTATACAAATCCGATGAGTACTTAGCCTACAAAAGAAAAACGAAAATTTTGGAAAAGGGGCAATTTATTTCTCAACATAATCTCCTCTCAGCTCGATACACTTGACCCAGCGATGCTCCAACTTCTTTAACCCGACTGAAAATTACGTGTTCTTGAGGTCCCCGTGGCGGCGATGACCCCCTCATTCGACTCAAACTTCTGCCCGGCGAGTGACTTTTTCAAGCTTGGAAACAAAAAAAAAAGCCGCACCGTGCTAAATCTGGAGAATATGATAAATGGGGTAGCAGTTCGTAGCCCAATTCGACTAATTTGGCCGTGTCGACGGCGGAGGTGTGAACCGGTGCGTTGACATGGTGGAGGAGCCCTTTTCTTCGCCAAATGGGACCTTTTTTCAGCAATTTGGCCCAATAATCCGGCATAGTAGACCCTTGTAGCCATTTTGCCCTTCTCTGGGTAGTCGATGCAGATCACAACTAGTGAATTCCAGCCGATATGACAGTCTTCGCTTCTTCGGAGTACGTTCGCCGAGTGAAGTCCACTGTTTTGACTGCTCCTTAGTCTGTGGTGTGTACCAGCCATGTTTCGTCGACGGTCACAAAACGACACCTTCGGATTGCGCTTAAACAGCGTCAAACACTGCTCTGATGTGGTCTCACGGTTGCGTTTGTTGTTCGGAGTGAGCAAACGCGACATCCGTCGTGCTGACAGCTATTTCAAATTTGATGCAGGATATGACCCACGCGGTATTTTGAGATGCATATTGTCTCAGCTATCTCGCGCACCTTCAATCGCTGGTCTGCCAAAACGAGCTGGTGGATTTTTTTCACGTTATCTTCCGTGGTAGCCGTTTTCGGGGCACCTGGGTGTTGTTTATCAAAAACTAAAGTGCGACCACGTTGAAACTCGTTAAACCAATTTTTTACGGTCGCCATCGCAGGAGCAGAGTCACCGTACACAGCATCCAAACGCTCGCTGCGCGATTTCCCTTCAAAAAACAAGAATCGAATCACTGACCGATATTGCTCTTTCTCTTTTTTTTTAAAATCCGCGGACGTACCCGCTTCTACACGCGGTCAAAACAAAACTATGAGTCCGATGCGGCTGGAATTTTGATAGTAGCCGTTTACAATAGTGATATTGAATCTCTCTTGTGATAGTGGCATCATTGGGCGGTGAGGCTAAGTACTTATAGGACCGCCCTCGTATACTCATGGTTAGAATTACTGAGTAGGAAGCATTATATTTCCTGTTGACTTAAATTCGAAGCTATCTCTCCTGTGATCAAAGCGATGATTGATGTCAAAAAGAACTGTGAGATCTTTGTGTCTCCAAGAATGAAATTTCAGAGTGAATAGTTAAAAAGTTGTAGGCCATAAAAACACTTTCCAATATTCAAAAAAAGAAAATTAGCATTACTCCAGGATATTACCTTTGCTAAACGGAGTACTATATTGACGTTTTTAGAACAAAGCATAATGTAAACATATACACATACACCTTAAAAACGTTGGGTGTATATATACGGGCCACAGCGCTGCATTCCTTTCATTCGTGTTGTCACAAGCAATCAGCCAGTTCTGGATACTCAATTACTTTAAGGATTTTTATGTTATCAGCATAGACAAGTAAACTTAATTTGAAAAAAAGAAACATGATCGTTAATGAAAACCAAAAATAGCAAGGGACTTAGAATGGAGCCTTGAGGAACGCCAGGTTGAAGACAGAAGGAGGAAGACTTGTGAGCCTTGAACTGCGATAGGATAAATCAGCTGAGCCTAGGCCCTTAAGTTTAGTCATAGAAAGAACATGGTTGTTCGAATCAATGGCTTTTGAAAGGCAGTGGACAGCATACAAAGTATGGGTGAAGAAAAAAAGATTAGAAAGTGTAGATTTGCCTTTGAAAAGTCCACGATGCTCAGAAACTGGATGAGAAAGGAGTAATGGAAAAGCTTGTTGCAAGGGATTCTTTTAAGGATCTTACAGATTGTGGAAATATTGATGATTGGATTGTGGGAAAATTCTCGAAAAGGAAGCATTACACTACATATCTTATTTTCTCATTAGTGATGATGAGTGCTTTCCAAGATATTAGGGACTCCAGTTCTAATATCCAATTGATTATACAGCAATTTTACACCAATTTGACTGGCATACGAGAGTGCCGATACATTTGATCAAGATAATGAGATACTCTATCCCTGAGCAAAGGTCCGAAAGAGGCTGCAGTGCTAAAATGAAAAAAAAAATAATGAAATAGCTGGAACAAGATGGTTTCGCATAAAAGGAAGGAAAATAAGTAGCAAAAAACTCATAGATTTCGTCATTACTTAAAGTTTCAATGCAATGAAGGTGCATAGAGCCAGAAAAATCACTAACATTTTTCATAGATTTAAGGTAAGTTATGAAAGGTTTTGATTGGTTACCCGCAATGTATTTCATGTAATTCTATTGGGATGAAGCTATAAGCCTTTTAACATCACCTTTTAGACTTTTAAAATGCATTAAAATTTTTTCAGGTCAATGGTAAAAAATTATCGTCCTTTTCTTGGCTTTTAAGGTATCAGCGATTTTCCGATTGAACCACGATAGCATATGTCCTTACTGTTCTTAATACGGACTATTGGGGTATATTTTGCTATGACACCGTCCTAGTTACAGCTCGACAGCCCCTTACGGGCTTCCAGTTATCTCGGTCCGTCGAGCGCGTTCTCCAATTTTTTAATCAAACTGGCGATGGGCTGTCTTCGTTGACAGAGTAGGACCAGCATTTCCTTGGCTTTTGTTCTGATCGCCATCCTTCAGTTTTTCCCACGAATATCTGTAAATAACCATTGATCTTGAGAAATGCAATATCAGCCTTTCATGTGCTATCCTTTTGCGTAAAGTTACGTATATTGCAATGGGCGGTCCATGTAGAAAGAATGGAAGAAAACCGGGTACCCAAAAGAACATTGACGGGTAGAGCACAAGGTAGAAGTCCAGCGGGAAGACCGAGGACTCGATGGGAAGACACAATAGAAGCTGACAGTAGATGCTTGTTTGGAGTAAACACTGGCGACAAGGTCGCGGAGCCGTGATGATTGGAGGAAATTAATCAAGGTTCGGCTTGGGCTGTCCGTGCCATAGATGATGATGATGACGTGCTACGAAGCATGAATCTTGGCGTGGCCTTTTGAAAATATTTTAAAGTTATAAGGATTTTTTCAAACAAGTAATTTAGGTATATATTGTTTTTTAAGTATTTCTGCTTTTGAAGAAAACGCTTAACTATTTACAATAATGAAACAGATTTAAAATGTATATTCGAATAATAACACCAATTTTTATTTTATAATTTGCACACGTTTTTCGGTGAACCAGTTAGCATTATAAAATGGAGTAAAATATCGGATTTAAGCAGAGCTTTTTACAAATTAAAATCCAAGAATGGAAAAGGTTTTTGCTAATGAATGAACGAATAATATACTTTATGGAATTCAACCTTAAAATGTTACAAACAAGCATAAGCAAATTTAAACATAAAAATTAATACAAAAATGATTGGCCTTAAAAGCACAAATTTAAACATATTGATGCAAAAATATTAAATTCCTAATTATCGTTAAAGTTAAATGAAGATGATTATTTATTATAAAATAAGTGGTTAAAAACTACGAAAAACAAGTCAAGTAGGGAGGAGCGTGCTCCTACTAGAAGGGCTTTATAATTATCCTAGGGTTTGAAACAACTTTTTTGATGACATGAAACAATGACTTGAACTATGCATCAAGAAGTAATGGATGCATAATTCACACCATGAGTCAATGCGTTGCCTTCTTACTCAGGCCCGAAAACGGAAACACTACGTCACGTCGCGTACTAACGTCTTCGAGTAGCCTTATCAGCGCCATCTAGTGCGTTTCAAATCAAACAAATTTTCTAAAGATGTTTGACAGTACATATGACTGTACGTTTGAAAGTTGATCAGTACTATGTCAATGCTATTTTACATAAGAGGGGTCGAAGACATTAGCGCGCAAATATATGTATTTCCATCTCGTTTGTATCGTTTCGGCTAAATTCCATCTGGGAAATGTCATATTTGACAATCTAAAAAGCCTACTTCCGGCCTACTGAGATGCTGCTTTTAAGTTTTCTAAACAGCTGTTTCCGGCACGCGAAGTGACGACAGGTACGTTAATTGATTTCCTTTTGGGCCTGAGTAAGATGGCAACGAACGGTCAATGTCATCAAAAAAGAAGAAATCGTTAAAATATATCAGGAAGATAGAGGGTTTATTTTATAACACATAATAGCTGTCATTTTTTTCCTTAAATAATTTTCCTGAATGCTCGGCCAATTTAATATATCCAAATTTGAAATGTTTATGAAAATTTGAAGGCAACAGGTCGATTCGAAATCTATATACATATGTCATAGTTTTTGTAATTCTATACAACTGAAATGACTACATTCCACTTGGTTATGATCCGATTTCAATCAAATTTTGTGGGCACAAATTTCTTACATTATTTTACATACTCTTAAGGTATTTATGGTTTAAGGCACCGTTTTGGTTTTATGGGGAAAAACGTAAAATTGATAAACTATTCTATTATTAATACAGTTGAGTGAGTTTTGATTTGTGAGGTATTTGCTACCCTTGTACCCATAAACAGCTACATTTGTGCTTTTTCACATTTTTGGGCCAAAGGTGTTCAACGAAAAAGGGGGGACAATTTTAGCATTTAGATTTGGTGTTTTGCTGTCGGGAAATTAAATTTAAATATGTGAAATTCAGGCACTAGTTTTTTAAATTATGTAGATTTGATAGCATAATTTTCAAAGATGACCATAGTACAATCTAGCCAAGAAACTGAAGTTTAATCGAATTTGAAGGAAATAACTTGGTTCTAAAAAAGTGAAATCAAAACACTTTTAGAAAAACAATAAAATGTGATTTTATAAACCCTATTAAATTTTGTTATTTATCATACATATTAACTCTGTTCACCGAAAAATTTCATTCACAAACTTTTCGTGCATTCCCCTGCCTCTACACTCAAGTAAGCTGGTAAACCTGTTGATAAAACTGTTTTAAGATCTGTTTTGGAAAGCTCTCATCAAAAGCATCTAGCCCCCCACACGACTATTTTTGGTAAAAAAATGTTTAAGAGTCCTGTTCTGAAGAAGATTGGCCTGCGGGTATCAAATTAACAAAATAATTGAATAAAAAAATATTTTAAAGTTTATAGGAATCCTATTATCAATACTTCGAACTGCTAACCTGTATCTTTCAAATTTACCTAAAGGGCAGTTTAAGTTTACTGCTTTTTGAACGGTGATACAACAAACTGAGTTAGAGATACATATCTGAGATTTTTTCGCCGAGTGGCTTTTGAATTGAGGTGATTCGGATTGTACCTTCCTCAGATGGGAGTTAAAACCCAAATTATGAACCGTTAAAATAAAATAGGCTTGAGTGCTCATTGGTGTGCGAAAATTGAGGAAGTTCGCTTGCAGAAAATATTCAGTTATTTGTGGAAGCTTGGAAAAAAGAGTCAGCTGATGATGTTCGTTCTTCGTTCTAACGCATACCTAAACCATTATTGTGTACAAAACCGGTGGTAACCTCGATGCCTTTGGTGAATTTAAGGGGAAAAAGTTGGAAGCAATGAACTTTGGTTTAAGAAAAAGGAAAAGTTGACATAATTTCGAGTGCTATCCATTGATTATAAACTTTATAAGGACTTCGGTATACGTTATTTTTTTCAATTTTTTTTTGCCCTTTTATACCATTCTTAATTTTCGTAAATTATTTCTTAAATTTTTTTTGTCCTATTATACAATTGTTAACTTTCGTAAATCTTTCTTAATTTTTTTTATGCTTTTTTCCATACAAGTACAATTATTGATTTTCTTGAGCATTTCTTAAAATTTGTTTATCTTATATTTATTTATATATTGCCTGAATATCAGATTTTATAAAATTCATATTATAAAAAGATGCGTGATTGAATCTAATTAGGATTTATTTAGAACTTGGTATGGTTGGGTGTACTTGTTTACGTATTTCTAATATTTTTGCACTCACCTTGAGAATTTTTGTAAATTAATTGAAAAGAAACGCGGCTATTGAAAAGTTGATAGTACCTTCACATTGAATTAACTACAAACATGTTCGCCTGTATGAACAGAAATTAATGAGGAAAAATAAAAATGTTTTATAACTAACGAATTACCCTCGGTCTTCCCCTTCGCTGAAAGCTGACCGGGTATAGGACCCACAACGATGGCACGCTCCTCCACTGAAATGGGCTAGCCATTGGGCGCGCTCTTCCCTTCTTTTGTTTATAGGGGCTCTTGCCGGGTAGAGTGGCCTTCCGCTCACGTGCCTTTTTATGGTTATGTGATTCCGTCGCATAATGCTATAAAATAATTTGGCCACGTTTGTATTCCTCGTTTGATGGAAAAAGTCATGCAAATTATGTTTGTATGAGTTTTTCATTCAAATACGAAATACATGGCCACGTCTACGTTTGGATCTTGATCCGGTTGGGAGGGTGCGAGGGGGCACCGCTTCCACCTGGATACCCCACACTTATTTGTGGGCCATAAGTGTCGTCGGTAACGACAAAGTCTCCACAAGACCGTCCGTTTTTACCGGGCTCAATTTGTTATTTGTACAAGCATTTCAACCCTTAGTAGGTTACCTCGGCCTCGACACCAGTCGATCGGCATTTTGACAGGTTTAATTCGTGATTGCGAAATTTTTTTGTAGTGGGTCATCCCACGACACCGCAACGCTAGCCTGCTAACGCATTCACGCGTCCCTAGACAAGGCCAATCTCGGCGGATCTCACCATCCTCTTTCGCCGAGGCTGGAGTCCTTCACGGACAGTCATCTACCCAATATCACTGCACGGGCCAAAAGAAATCGTTAGGTAAGTGCATCGAATCGTTTTAAGTGATCGTAAAGTGAAGTTGCGTGAATTAGCTGAGGTTGTGGGTATCTCAAAGGAATGGGCAGGATACATTATGCACGATATTTTAAAGATGAAAAAGCTATCAGCGTGATGAGTGATGGGTGGTCGCGTTTGCTGACCATTAACGAAAAGCAGCAGCGCGTTGATGATTCTACGGCTGCTGCCTTATCAAGCACACTTTTTCGGCGTTTTATGACGATGAATGAAACGTGGGGCCAATACCATACACCTGGGTCTAATAAGCAGTTTGAAAAGCTGCGAAAGCCAACCATAGTGACCAAATATCTAACGCTCAGCCGGGGAAGTGATGGCCTCCAATTTTTGGGTTGCGCATGGAATAATTTTCATCGATTACCTGGAGAAAAAAAAAACAGTTACAGGAAAGTATTATGCAGATTTGTTGTACAAACTGAATGACGAATCGAAGAAAAAATGGTCCCATATAGTGAAGAAAAAAGGTATATCTCATCACGTTGTCTAACGGTTACCCTGCTCATACAATGCGGGAAAAATTGAATAGATTGTGTGGGCTCTCTTCCTTATTCACCCAGCTTGTATTAAAGCTGTCTACGACGAAACACCAGTGGAATACCCACTTTTCACAAAGATGGAAGTGGAAGAAGTAGTGTTTTCTTTGAAGAAAAGAAAGGCTCCAGGACCAGACGGGACTCCAGCTGAGGTAGTGTAGATGGTTTACCAATTTTGCCCTGACTTGCTGCTCAGTATGTTCTATGCTTGTTTATGAAAGGGATATTCCCAAATAGCTGGAAGGTGGCAAGGCTCGTGCTGATCAGTAAAGGTAAGGGGAATCTCTTGTCACCTCTTGCATACCGACCGCAATGTATGCTAGACACACAGCGCGTAAATAGCATTTACCTTTGCTGCTGTTTTAGATGATTTTAATGTTTTTAATGATAATACGCGCGATGTCACAAGTATATTTAATACTAAACAAATAACATCCAAGCAGAGTACAAAATCGATGGCCTCCGATGCTAATTAATATGTTACACCGAAATAACGAGCTATATAAATGTATTTTTAGAAAGCAAAAAACCTCTCAAAGATTGCTATTTAAGTTGAATTATTTTTAAACGTTTGAGGAGTAAATAATTAAAAGAAAAATTTGTAATTTACTCAGATTTGGAATCGGAGATGTATCAACTTTCACATATACTCATGGAGCAAAGAAATATTTTAGAGAAACTACGTGAGGGTACAACAGAAAATAAAACTGGTTTAACTGTCGATGATGATGAAGAAGACGTTGAAGATATGCAAAGTATTGCCGCGATTAAGACTGTTAAAGAAATGGTGAACGGTTTTACCGGAAACTTAGAAAATAAGACATTTTTAAATGAAGGTGCTTTAATAGAACTGGACGCCAATGATTACAGACCAATTCAAAGAGTTTTTTTCTACTTATTCAATGATATCTTAATTGTATCAAAAGTTAAACATGATAAGTAAGTATGAATTCATTTTATTTAATGGCAACTCAAAAAGAAAACAATTTTACTTGAAGAAAATTGGAGTTCTTAACACAGTACGATCCTACTAAAATTGCGGTGATAAATATAAAAGATCTCGATGGTGTTAAAAATGCAATCAATATCATCACTCCGGACGGGTCAAAAATTTTCCAATGTGTTACTGTGACAGCCAAAGTAAGTCGCTATTTTTTGATAAGTATGGTATGTAAAACATCTATTTATATTTTGTTATTAGAATGAATGGATTGAAAAATTTGAAACGGCGTTCAAATTCAATCAAATCAAACAAGGAAAAAAGCTTCCGATTCCAATAAAGAAAGCTCCTGAGCGGCAAACATCTGCAGCTGAGACAAAGTCCATTATGAGCGATGTGGCATTGACGCCTTCCGAAGAAACAGTCTCTATTGCAGAAAATTTAGCTCCCGAATGGTTAGCAACAGCCAATGAAGAAATTCAGACCTTGATAGCACAACGCCTGTTTGAAGATGCGTTGAGTTTGATACAAAAGTCACTAGAATACATAGCAAACGATTCGTCATTTTGGAATGCAGCGGAAATCACTTCTAAAATAAAAGCCATGAAAATTGAATTGGGAACTGTTCTCATCAGCGAGTTGACAATGTATCAAAACCGAAATTTACAAGCTACCTTGCGATCAACAAGGCGACCGTTGAAGTTATTAGTTGAAATGGGAAAAGCAAGGGAAGCCTGTTTAACATTTTTAAAAGTGTGTACAAGTGGAATCCGAAGCTCACAGCGTGAAGCGAGACGAAATAACTTGGATGTTTCGGAAATATTCTTCTGTGATGTAGCTGAGGTTGCCACGGAATTTATGCGAGCCTTCAAGTCGCAAATTGCATGTACAAGTTGTAAGTTTTAAAATTATGTGGCTCAAATAAATTATGTGACTATTTATTCTGACTTAGGCTTAGTCGTTTGGAGTAATACGGAGCTGCGCTACTTTGTTAGTCAACTTATAAAACATTACCTAGCCAAAGGGACTCAGTTGGAAGTTGCCGCAAAATGTGTGGAAGGAGTACGAACGCCTTGCCAGAAGGTAAGACATCTTAAGGAATTTAGCTCTCGTTTAATTATTATTTTTCACTTCAGCTAACTGAAATTGGATTAGATATTTTATACCATTTAGAAGGTTTGCTTCGTAGTACACTAGAGCAAATAATTGAAGATTCGAGAGTTCGCATGCTAGATACTGTGGGTCGAACTGAGGACGCGTGGCAACCATATAATCTTCAAACCAAATCTAATTTGAAGAATTTGCTTCATGATATGAATAACCTAGGATTGGATATGAGCTCTCAAGTGACGGGTGACACGTGGATAAATTTAACACAATCAACCGTCAACTTCTGCCGACATTTTCTTTCCGTAACGGAGAGCTGTGGTCATTTAGCGAAATTAGAAGCATTAAAAATCAAATGTGAAAATTTACTGAAAGATTTGTTCCTAGCCCAACATGCGGTTAATCCAAATCCAACTGTCACTGTTGATGTAAGTATATGCTTTATATCTAGTAAAATCCTCGTTTAATTAGTTGATCCTCGCTTTAATCTTTAAAAATATTCATATTAGCTCTTTATTCTATTCTATATCTATTTCAATTCTATTTATCAAAGTTTGTAAAGAGTTGATTTTTTACAGCTTAATTTCGTTTCGCGCAACAAAACCTATTTGGTGGAAGAACTCCTTCCAGTGGCAATAGAGAAATTCGAAAGCATTTGCAGGAGAAAATGTGCGTCACTATCAGACGTTCACCGGCAATTACGTGCGCCACCAAAACCTAAACCCCGGAGTGTGTACCAAACCGATGTGCTTTAAGAAAATATAAATGCAAGTATATAGAATGTTCTGTTATTTATTCGACATAAAACAAATAATTGTAAGTAATTTGAAACTTTCATTGTTTACTTTTCTTTGTTTTCAATTGTCCAATGCGTACACTTATTTCTACGGAAATATCCATATACGTCCGAGTTTATCGAATATATCATCGGTGACTACTTGTGAATGGTACGAACAACTTGTGCATATTGCGCACTGTTTTGATAAAAGACTATAAGCGAATTTGCGAAATCATTAACATGATTGATAATAATTGGCGGACAAGAGCGGAAATTTTATGACGACGACATCGCGACGTGGTATTGATTCCCACACGCGTTTGTATCTAAATAGAATAAAATAGATGATTGGATCGAATTTCAAAACAGTTGCTACTTTATCTGAATACAAAATTGAAGCGCCACTTTGTTATATATTTCCCTCTTGTTATTTAATGACCCTGTTTAAAAGTCTTGGTGTCAAAATTTATACATAGTGAACATTTTGATAGGTAAAGCAAACTTGCATCTTTGAAAATAACATCATCGTCAACAAATTCGACGTATTGCCTTGAACTTCAGCTTTCTTCTACTGTTCCGTCCCTCTCAATTCTGCTACTTGTATTGCCAGTTTAAAACCAGCATATTTCTGCTAGTTTCTGCCAATAAGATTTTGTTCGAGTAAAAAATTTAACTTTCTCGATATAACACTGATAGGCGCAAGTAGATCGTTACATACGAGGTCTGTCCAAAAAAAAAATCCGACCTGCGTCAACATCTCCGCGTTGGTGTCGTTTTTCGTCATCCGGCTCATGGTATCCCTCAATATTGTGTTTTGTTAAAATTGCTGTACAACGTTCGATGAATTCACTTGCGCTTTATCGAGGTGAAGAAGCCAGTCACCGCTTGACCAAAAACTTGGTCGGTTTCTTCTAACCGCATTGCGAAACCTTTTCAGAACATCAACGTTATATGCTTGTCAGACTTCTCAGAAGATATTCATAGTGCGCAACACGTTCATAATCGAAACAAATAATAAACATTGATTTGAGATTGCTCTAGTTTTGATTTGTTCTTTGCTTTGGCCGTGTCTCGGATGGAAGTTCCCGTTGGGAAGATTGTTTGTTTTGGGATTCATCATGATCTTAGGTTAATCCTGTTTTCATCAGCGATTATGTTGCCGATGTCATCACGGCAGAGCGTGATTTGGGCTGATAACCACTTCTCAGGCTTTTCAAGAATTTACACGCTTGTTTTGCGTTGTTTATCGATAGAATTACATCAATGCTTCTCAATTGGTCGTCATATTATTTGCTTTCCTTAATTCTAATATCTTATTCGCTACTCTTCTGAGATTTTCATAATGTTTTCTCTTCGCCCCGGTGTTACCCTTCCCTCGAGGGCGCTCGCCAGAGATAGGCGTGGGCACCACTCGCTTAAATCCTAAACCCTCACTTCAACCGCCAACCGAGCGGACGGTTTACGGGAGTTATTCCGCTGCCACAACTAAATTGGGGACACCAAAAGAATCTTAAACACACAACCTGCTACCACACCTGATACGGAACGCCAACAGAATTCCACCGACAAAACCTATCCACGGAACTAAAAGCAAGTCCCGCTAAATTTGGAGGCAGGAAATATCACGAGATGGTACCCCGAAATGATACAGTAAAACACATGGAACCTTCAACTGGGCTTACCGATAGAAGCTCAATATTGCTTAATTTCTTGCGTTACGCGTGAGCCAAGTTCACCACGGCAAACAATGTAAAAACTTTCCCGCAATTCACAAATCGAAAGGTTCAAATTGAAATATGTAAATGTACAAGGTGTGTATGAAAAGTAAGGTGACTTTTCAAATTTCACGGGCAACGTACATTCGATTACCGATTTTTTTTTTATTTCTTTATGTTGGTACACTCGTCGCGAACATATGTTTACAGTTTTAGATATATAATATGTTTAGTTTGTTTGTGAGAAGCATAACGGCTAGAAGTATTTTGCGTGCTTGGTAATTTTTTGCTATCGAAAAAATGGATCAAAGATCAATCATTTTTTGGCCAAAAACAACATCACAATCATGCCTCAGCCACTATATTCACCGGATTTGGCCCCATGTGACTTTTCTTGTTGCCAAAACTGAAGAGACCTATGATAGGACAGAGATTTGCAACGATCGAGGAGATAAAGACTGCATCTCTTGAAAAGCTCAAGGCTATACCGAAAAGTGCTTATGAGAAGTGCTTCGAGGATTGGAAAAAGTTTTGGCGCAAGTGTATTGATTAATTTGAAGGGGACAACATCAATATTGACGAATAAATAAATATTTTCTTCTTAAATACAAAGTCACCTTACTTTTTGAACACACCTCGTATTTTCAATATTGGTTCAACAACAATTTGGATTATGCAATTCACGTATTAATTAGGTACTCGCACGTACGTAGAGGGGCGATAATTCCGCCGCCGACCCAAAATACTTGCTGGCCGCCTACTCAAAACTTTCTGCTATCCTCGATGGGAAAAAATCAGCGATCAGTCTCTTCTATGCTTCCTATCGTTTTCGTTCCGCCACCGCAAATGGTTGCCCTGCTAAAGAGTGAGATTGCTTTGTTCCCGGGTCCCTATTTAACTCGTTTCAAACGGGAATCCGCTAAATTCTTATCGGCGGAAATTAACTTCCTTCTGGCCGTGCACGATCCACCAGCGGCACATAAACTGTTGTCATATCGAGGAATTGGAATTTAAATTTCCCTTCATCTAGTACATTCGCCCATCAGGTGTAAATGCCAAAGTGACTGACATTCTATCAGTGTTGTTTTGTATATTTGTAAATATTTATTTATACGAGTATATCGAGAAAAAAAATGAAAAGCTGGTGGCATATTCCATCATATGCGGTTATATCCGTAAATTGGTCATACGTGAACAGAATATTTTCGATTGATTCGAAGTGTTAAATGAGTCTGATCAGTGAGTAGAACGAGTGTATTCATTCCTCGAATTTGTATTGATCCATTGCTAGTTGCAGCTGTTGTAGTTATCGTCGCCGTAATCTGTGCTGATACGCCGAAATCGGTCAACTTCGCATCTCCATGAGCAGGGTTCGTTTTACGTCCCTACGTATTTTGCCCATCCGATGAAAATACTCCAACCCCTTGTGCGTTGCACGGCACCAATAGGCAATTTGTCGTTCTGTTGGTGGACCCGATACTTGGTAGATATCCTGCAAACTGCTACTGTCACACTATCCCATACAGATCCCAAATTTCGCGGCATCGCAAAGCTACCCTATGACAGTTTCTGTATCCTGATGTCCAAGGGCGCTGAAAATTGAAGTTACAAGGTCAGAGGAATCGCAGTCGGCGGCCATTTGTTCCCGTTGTTCTGGTGTCGCATCAGAGGAAGGTTTTTCGGTGGCTAACCCACCCCGGTGCTCAAAATAAATTCCTCGTTTTCTTACGGTCTCGCGTGAATAGTATACGCAAGGGTTCCTTCCAGGTGGTAGGGTGGGAAACAGGGGTCACTCGTAACACTGGTTTTCCTGCCTAAGTATTGCTTGTACACCAGATTCTTCTTATCTAACGCATCCTGGCATTCATCATCGAACCAATCATTTCTTTTGCGCCGGGCTTGATGTCCGATCGGCTGTTCTGCCACGATTTCAATTGCCGCTTTTACTTCCATCCATAGCTCGTTGCTTGTTTTCAGCGATATACCTGATAGGATGGGAGCTAACTGGTTGTCGAGAGTCTCTGTGAAACTATTTACCCCAGATGCCGTTTGGAGCCTTTCGATGTCGAATTTCTGTAGAGGGCTAGTCTTCGCCAAATAAGCCTTTGACATACAAAATCGATAAGTTATGATAAAATTAACTTATCGATTTTGTATGTAATGATGTGAATTACAATTGACTTCTCGGTATATACGAACGTCAAGTATGCTCGAGGCCCAACGTTGTTGCATCAGAACATGGTCAATCTGGTTTTGTATATCTCCATCCGGTGATACCAATGTCATTTTATGTATGCATCGATGTGGGAAGCAAGTCGAACGTATGACTAGATTTCTGCTACATGCAAAGTCAATCAGGCGCTGGCTGTTGTGATTTGTTTCATCGTGGAGGCTATATACTCCAGTTGTTCCCGTTGAGATAGCTTATTGCCAACCTTAGCGTTGAAATCACCCAGAATTGTTTTTGTATCATTTGCAGGCAATGAGTCAACTAGTCTTTCCAGGTGATTGTAGAACGTTTCCTTAGTTTCTTCGTCCTTTTGTTCGGTCGGGGCGTGTATGTTTATCAATCAAAGTTTGAAGGATTTGGCTTTGATACTTTGATATGATGGATCGCCCATAATCGTTCATTGATTGCCTTAAAATCAATAACGTGCGATTTGAACTCCCTATCCACAATAAATGCCACTCTGAATTCTCGTTTTCCAACAGGCTTCCCACTTTTGAATATCGTGTGCAATCTCCTATCTTTAATATCACTTCCTGTCCAGTTCGGTTCCTGGATTACCAGTACGTTTAATTTATATTGACTGGTCTGTTATAAAAGGTCTTTAATAACGCCAGGGTAGTTGAGTGATCTGACATTCCAAGATCCAATGTTGTAGTCCTTTTTTCGTTTGAGAGGTCGTTGCCGTAGGTCCAATCCATTCCAAGGCTCTGTTGCTGATTCCGAAATAATGTAGGGTTTTTGTTTTACAGGGATGGGGAATCAGCCCATCACTCAACCTCCATTCTGGCGGCTTTGTTATTACCCTAATTCCGTTATTAGGCGCGGTTAGACTCGCTTTCACCCTATTACGTCACCACAATGGAGGTGTAAGTAGGATTTAGTGTTAGAGCTGCAGATGCCTTTGCAGGTATTGGCATTTCTTGGTATTTAGTGTCCTATCGTTGGGGAAGCAGTAACCTTATGTGCGACCCCGAGATCATTTACTAAATGGTAGTAGTGGTTTAGGATGAGAAATCACGAAAGGTGGAGGTGGGGGGAACAAGGGGATCCCTCCTCCTTTTTCAACTGGGCTTGGGGCCGTCTACGACGGAGTTGCTAAATTTAATAATTGCCATAGAAATGATTTTTATAGTAAACATTGTTTCCAGCCATCGCCTATACCCATAAGCGCTCGCGGACATGTTGGTAAGTATCTGATTTGTATTTTTTTCCTTTTGATGTATAAACTTCATAGCTGTCGTGAATTTAGCTGGACAAATATTTTTCGTGAACTTATTGTTTGATATAATTAATATATGCAATTATTTTCATTGTGTCACTATATATACTAACAGAATTGTGTTCTATTGTCACGTTTAGCTGGATATGATATTTTGAATGAGATGATGATTCCTTATATTATATTTTAATCGAGCAGTCACACAAGCAAACTGCTCGAAAACAAAAAAGATTTCATTACTTCCATCCATAGTTGTAATTTATAAAATAGTTTTTTTCTTATTATTGTTAAATGTAATTTTATATCAATTTTCCTTTATATTAAATTTAAACGTTTCCCTTTAACTATAATCTTCATGAGATTTAACTTTTATTACTATTTAAAATCTTTTTATTTTTTTTTACTTCAGTCAATTTTTTTTGAAAAATGTTAAATCTATAAATTAAAATTTCGGACATGGGAGCACTGGTTTAGTGCATCCCAACGGTGTATTACATTATCGAATGCAATCGAGCTTGGCTGAGCGAGCAGCTGATTGAATTTACCGGTAGCGACACGGCAGAAAGGAAAAAAAGAGATTTTTGGACGGATCGGGGGGTTGACTTACGACCGCGACACGGCGAGCACGCGAAGAACGGCCGGCAAAAAAATTAATTGTCTTAAGTAAAACAAGTGGTCGGTATCTCGTTTCCGCAAGTGAAATTTAATTTCAATGAGCGCCTAATGTTGTTGATAGTTATATCAAGTGCTTGGTCGGAAAATTTTCCGGTTGAATGAAAAACCTGGGAAGAAAAGTAATAGGAAGAGAGTCGCCTTCCTCGTCATTATTCATCTTCATTGTCGTCGTCGTGTATTTACTTTCGAGCGTGCAAAAATCGTGCAAAAAGTGTGTGAAACTTTCCGAAAACTTAACCAAATCTTATGTGCGGGCTCGAGTTTCTCATTTCGCACGAATATTTGTCGTTGATACAGCAGTCGCGGTCGTTTCTTGTTCATGAGTCCGTACTGATTTCGCTCTTTTTACCGTAAAGCAATGCGCTTGGTTGTGCGTGGACGCGAAAATAGAAAACTGGAAAAAGTGATTTTTGCAAGCGCGGAGATGTCTATCGATGCTTGTCGCTAACATTAACACATTACACGCATGCAAATTGAAAAGTAGTGTATTAAAAGATTCTAAGCTTATATAAATGTGTCCTTAACGTTGGAATTGCCCATAAACATTTGGGTATGTAAAAGTTGAGGTTCCATAAAGACAACGGAGTGAGTGAATCGTAAGGTTTCAAGACACGGAATCGACAAACGTTTCCCGAGAGTTTTTGTTTACAAGCGTGTGTAAAAGTTGACCGTGGTCGCAAAAAGCTCTATGGTTTTCCCGATTTTAAAGTTCCACCCTGCTCGAAAAGTCCCTGACGGTTGCCGTAAAACTCGAAGGAACCCAAATCCTTCGCGCTTCAACTAAAGATTTAGCATAAATCTTCGAAGTTATCGCGGTATGATCTATTTTCCTGGAGAAAAGAAAGAAATCTTTGACGGTCACGCACGGGTGTAATTCTTCACGCAAAATATAGTCAATCGAAATTCAGTTGAGCGAACCGTACGCTTTCACGACACAACCAACGACCAACGTTTCTTGACCGCCTTCTATACGTTTAAATGTTGACTGTCGTGTCGTCATTATTTATTGGAATCGATGAATTGTTCTGTGGGCACGGGCAGTGAATTAACAAAAACAAATCGAATTGTTTTCTTGTCCATTCTGCTTACGGTAGTCTCCAATGTATCAAGAGGACGTTGAAATACGGTTGGCATTTCACGAACGAGCACGTGTCACTTTTCGTGTAGAAGTGTACAGCAGTGTTATTTTTCCCCTTTCATGAACGGAGTGCTGTACGGTGGTTGCTGCGATTAAGACAGGAATACTGAAATTGAAGTGTCCGAGAATACAGCACTGCGGGGCAAATTCATTAGAAATTTTTGACGGAACCATATAAGGTTTGTTTACAAATAGCTCTTCAAATTCAGTGAGTCTTGACGTAAATGGAGAGACGATGGGATGCATCGTAATCACAGTTGCGCTTTCAACGGGAACTGGTGAGTGATCGATTTAAATTCGATTTTGCTGTAAGATATCATTGGGAGGAGTCCTTAGCCGAGGGCGTTCATGTTCGACGTCGTCAATTCGGAAGCGTGTACTTGCGTATGTGTGACGCTGCCCGATTAGATTTATTTTGAACTGAAACTTAGTGGCGTTAAGACCATGGATTGCGAACATTTACATTCCAAATAAGTAAAAGTTAACTCTCAGGCAGTGAATCGCTAATTATACATTTAAAATGTATTTGTGTTTTCTGTGGGTCTATCATGGCCTGAGAGGATCGAAAGAGTTAAATGCTCAATTATATAGAAATCAAAACGAAACCGGCAAAGGTATTACTAAAAATCATCCTGCGCCGTGTGGAAATTCTTGCTCAAGCCTCCATAGAAACTTACTTTTCCTATGAAAATCATCCTTGCTCGAACCTGCGCTACAAGCACTTCTTTCCAACGACATTTCATTTGGCAGAACTAAAAGCGAAGAAGTTGGGGTCACACTGCAGCGAATTCAAGAACCACTTCAATTAAATCTTTTGAAACAAGTAAATACAAAAGCAAAAATGTTAATCACGTCAGATATGGTTATTGGTTTGGTTATTGCGAACTTAATTTTCTTTCCTGTGTACAATACCAGAAAATGTTTTTAAAAATATAATTACTTTTCAAATACTTCAATAGGATTATTCATGTTTCGTTTTATGAATTCGTATTACGCATTAAAGTCACTATCTTGCTCATGAGATTTTTTTTTGGAATCGTTCGATGCTTCTTCCTTCTGTTCTAATTATTCATTTTTAAATGTTTATTTTTTTAACCAGAGTAAACTCTATTTAATCTACTAATTTGTATACAGCATTAAAGAAACATCACGATAATAATATAATGCTAAGCCGTTTCGTTTGACATACATATACAAATACAGTTAAAGGAAATATTCGACTTGGTGGATATAGGCACGAGATGATAAAAGAGCAAGAAGAATAAAATAATTAATTACTAATGCATTCATATGTGAATAAACAGTTGTTGTTAAATTTTAGCAAAGTCTGTTAAGTAAGAAAAACGTTTTTCTTATCCTTCAGAATAGCGATTACATTTCACATTCACACAATTTAATCAGGTCAGGTCAGGTCAAATATAGAATAATTGTAGATCTTCTTGTGTTAATATTAATTGCCATAAAAGTAAAGACATTGATACAATGTATTACTAAATCTATGCCTTCGGTCTTTTCATTTTGTTCAACCTGACCGGGTATAGAACCCGCATTGATGGCAGGCTCCTCCGCTAATATGGGCTAGCCATCGGGCGCACTCTTTCTTTTCTTTTGTTAACAGGGGCTCTTGCTGGGTAACGTGGCCTTTGCATATATATGGCATGGTGTTATGTGATTCCCTCACATAATACTATGACATATATTTGCCACGTTTATGTTTTTCATTTAAAGGAAAGATTCATGCAAATTATGTTTGTATGTTTTTCACAAATGAAAAATATGGCCACGCTTACATTTGGATCTTGATCCGGTTGGAAGGGTGCAAGGGGGCACTGCTACCATCTGGATGCCCCACTCTTATCGGTAACGACGAAATCTCTGTAAGTTCGTCCGTTTTTGCCCGGTCTAATTTGTTCTTCGAACGAACATAGCAACCCCTAGGAGGTTACCTCGGCCTCGACACCAGTTTATCGGCATTTTCCACGTTTAATTCGTGAATGCGAAATTTCTTTTGTAGTGGGTCCTTGTGCTAGGGGGGAAGAACCCGCCCCACGAAGCCGCAACGCTAGCCTGCCAGCACATTCACGCGTCCCCAGACAAGGCCAATCTCGGCGGATCTCAACATCCTCTGCCGCCGAGGCAGCAGACCATCGCTGCAGTCTTTCACGGACAATTTTCCATACCTTATTCACTACAATTACTATTACCTTCTACAGTTGTTCAGTTGCGCTTTATTTGCAAACAAACATACAAATTTAATCGAGTTCCTCAGTATGCATTATATGTTTTTGAATACGTTCATAATTAGTAGTCAAAAATAAATAATTTAGTAATTTCACTTTGGATTTATTGTGAATCCGCTAAATATATTAGTATGATTATAGAAAAAAATTGAAACGGTTGAGAAAAAATTAAAAATGAATTATTAAAGAGCCAAAACTGAGTATTCTTCTTTCTCCTTGAAAGGGATAAGAAACTACCACGTGAGTGCATGTATCTCATGATGTAGGCCTCCCAGGTTTGCTCTCCTTCCTCATTAGATTAGGGGTTGCGACGCCAAGGGATGGTAGGCCCCTGAAGAAGGGCCTAGTCATCTGGACTTCGTCCGGTCAGGAGGGTTCGCAGGGACACAAAATACACCCGGTTCCCATTTTTTAATAGGAGCTAACTTCCCCGTTGAATACAGAAGGAGGACTTCAGTCATCGGTAAGTTAGGCAGAAAATATTAAGACCCCCTTCGATTTCCGTCAGTCCAATCGTGCTCGTGAAAATAATTTTTTAGGGTAGACTTTGCGCTGGCGAAAAGAACCCACCCCATAACACCGCAGGAAGTTGGCTGGCAGCACGCGTACGCGTCGTCAGACAAGATAATTCCAGCTCAGCTCGAAATCTTAGTTTGTTGAGGCAGCTAACATCGCAGCTGTCATTCACGGACAAAACTCTTTTCTTGTACAACTCACTACAACAGGTTTAGTGGCACCCTTCGCCGATACGCTCCGGGAAGGCTCGCAAGGAACCATTGTGAATGAATGGAAAGGTGATGAAATTCCGTGCTACTACGAGTATATTTAAAGTATTCGCTTTAAGAGAGGTAACTAAAACTCTCAGTTGGATTATATATCGGAAAGAAATCAATTTATTACTTCTACCGCCACAAAGCATTAGCGATCCTTCACCACGTAGGAGAGAGTTGCCTAAGAAATCTGGTCTCAGCACACCTGCCATTCGAGTTGCATGGAAAAGCGAAATGCATATGAAGGAAACAGGTTACTATTGGATTCGACGTCAACAAACACTATGACTTACGAGGTAACACACGTTGCCACGAAAATTTATTAACACGAATAGGGCAGACGTTGATGATCTCTCTCGAATCACAAAAGAGGCACCGGAGAACATATATGACTGAAAGGTGTCATCAATAGGCAGTCTGCCAATAGATTATTTTCGAAGTAAGAAAAATTGAGAAGACCTCAATGATCAAACCACAATCCGCGAAAATCGAATCAGAATCAAAATATCGATGCCTAGAAACAAATAATTGGTTCACTTCCTGAAAAGTCATTATGATTTCGGAAGGATATTAGCAAGGGCGTGCAATATGTCACAAATATTTTAGTTGGTAGCTTCAGTGCCAATTTAATTTGCTATTTCACAGCGTATCAATGTTGTTTCCGTTAAAAATGGGAATGAGCCACAGGTAAACACTTTTTTAAATTCACTTTCTTAAAACGTGTGATTTGTGCCCCTTTCAAAATAACCGATTCAATTATAATCTTCGTACAATAGTCCCAAGAAAAATGCTAAACTTCCAAACCAATTCTATGTATTAAGGGTTTTCCATGCAATGTTTCTAGATTTAGTCTTTAACTTAGATTGAAAACTATTTCTCAACATTTGCACTTGGTTACAAGCGATTTTTAAATTTTCATTCATTCAAAAATCGCTTGTAACCAAGTGGAAATCTTGAGATAGCAGCATCCGATAAACAATTTTCAAGGCTTCCGAAGAAAAGAAAGAAAAATTCTGATTTTATTCCAAACATTAAAAAAAATTTATTGCTGACTTTAACAAACTAAATAACTAACATTTTCATTAAAAATCACAAGAATTCTTTGGTTTTCTTCCTGGTCTTATCACAGGATAATTTGTCAAAATAATTCCTTTCTGCCGACAAGCTGCCATCTTCCTTTCATGAACTTTCCTGTGTTTCGATAAATGGTCAGAGCGTGAAAAACACTTTGAACAATATGTACAATGATATGGTTTAACTCCAGAATGGGATCTTCGATGTCTTGCCAATTCATCCGATCGCGAAAACTTCCAAGTGCAATTGGCCCACGTACACACGTATGGCTTATCACCCAAATGCCTTCGAATGTGTGCCTTCAAATGCGCCGGCTTGGCATATACTTTCTGGCACGCTCCAAAAGTACAAGGAAACACTTTGTCCTGTTCACTGTCCTCAGATTGAGTCGATGAAGGTGCTTTGTCATCCTTGTCTTGTTTCACAGGACGAAACCTGTTCAAGTTTTCAGAACTTTCTTTAAGGAACAGATTGCACGAATCATTGCACAATGGAGTCCTTTCGGGCAACATTTCAACGGCATCAGGAATCTCAATATAATTTTCCAAAAATGCATGTTCCCAATCAGGCTCAGAGACATGAGTGCTGTAGTTGAAGTATCCACAATTATTATTCTCTATGTCGCTGTAGAAGGGCTCGAAGCTTTTCCCATAGTCACTAGTCAGTAACGTTGTTATTTCATAACTATCCTTGTTATCCGTTTGCAGGTTGTATGTTTCATGGGCATCACTTTTTGTCACTGTATCAACACTACTGTTGGAAAAGTCCCACAACAGAAAGTCATTCTCCAAGTCTGAATAGAGCTGCTGAAATCCACTCGAAAGGAACTCCATCCTTCCACAAACCAGACCGTTAATTGAAATCGATTATAGAAAACTGATCAATTTCTTCAATATCCGAAACTTTTTAAACCCACTCAGATAGGTCTATCTCACAGATTTTTTATCCGGATGTAATGAGACAGTCACGGATGGAACTTTCAAATCATTTTTCAATCAAAACTAGCTTTAAAAATATGAATGGGTAAAGAGAAACAAAACACTCATTAAGTACTGTCCATTTAGTTGCATTTTTCATGTACAAAAAAAACTTCCAATTAAAGCGTTCAAAGGAGAACAAATCAACCCTCTTCGTACATTTCATACTTAATCCTCGCAAGGATTTTTCATCAATATCAATTCTCCTTTTAGAAATCACGTGACTTCATTTATTTACTGTCCAATGTATTCCATCGACGATACTAAGATGATAAGATTTTTGCACTAATTTGTTATTAATTATGTTATGATTAGAAACAATCACCATCACATCACAACCGTACCATGTGGTGCGTGGTTCGTTTCATCTCGTCTGTTTCTCGTAACAGTGAGAAATCAGTTCTTTGAAGCATCAATGAGGTCCCTGGGGAGTCGTTAGATCGACTCCAGTCCAGTGTGTGTACCAGACAGTGTCAGTGTCCAGTCTCCGGAACCATATCAAGTTAAATGGTCTTCTCTGATCTTTGAATGCTAAACGGCGTCCCTCAATAGGGAATTGGATCCAAGAGACTTTTTCCGCTTATTGAGTCTGTGTCATAGTTCAGAGAAAACCGAATGCACTTCCGCCATTGCAGTCAATGATTATTTGATTAATTTGGTAAGGATTAAAGATACTTTTTATTTTAAAGATATATCAAAGAATTGTGCTTTGATTAGATGGCGCATAATCTTTTTACTTTTATGATTGAACGAAACAGATGCCTCATTTAAAGTAATTATGATAATCAGAAAAATAACTGGGCATGTTCTAACATTGATGTTATGGAATTTTCGAAGTAGACTCCAGGGCATTTTTCAAAATTCAACATTTACAAATTAGCAAAACGCAGAACTGCGTTCTCAAAAAAATTTATTTTCAGGCAGTCCTTGTCACATGAATACAATTTTAGAGCCTAACAATTTGAGTAGGCAGGAGATTGCTCCTACCAGAAGGGCTTTGTAATCATCGTATGGTTCGAAACAAGTTTTCTGGTGGCATGAATTATCCAATACTTGCATAAGAAATCATATCCAAAAGATGCAGAGTTTCTTTCATAAGCACATAACAGCGATCATTTTGTTCCAGCTTAAATAATTTTTTTGAATGCTCGGCTAATTGTACATGTGCATATTAAATACTTTTCCTTAAATTTTCATGAACATCCCAAGAAAAAAAGTGCCTAGACCGATTTGAAATATGTATCAATCATCAAAACGTGTTATCATTGTTGTAATTCCATACAGTTCAAATGGCCACTACTCACTTGATTATTTTCTGATTACCATGAAATTTTGTGAACAGGAGGGCTTAATATCAGTCTAACTAACTGTAGAATTTTTAAAAGTTTGAGAGTACTGTTTTGATTTTATGGGAGAAATCGTAAAATTTACAAATCATACTATTATTAGCAAATCGACTTTGCTGAGGCATAAGTTTCCTAAAATTTTCCCTCCTTCTACACTTCTCCATGCAAATATCGTTGAGTTAAGGAATGTTTGAAAAGTTCTCACCAAGACCTTTCATTTGATAACCCACAAAGTTATCTTTGGTCGAAGAAAATTGAAACGAGCTCAATACCAAGAAGCATTAACCTAGTTAGACTAGACCATGAAGACACAGGTGCGATATTTTGGATTTTATTTTGGGATGGAACAAGTTATAATTATCGAGGACTAGCATTCATTGCGTGCAGACCTGTTTTGAAATCGCTCCTGTGAAAAGTTTACAAAAATTAAATTAATTTTTTAAAACGTCAGTCCAAAGCTGATTTTTATTGTAAAAAGCTCATATCGCCGAAGCAATCGACCCAAGGAATTTATTTCGAATATTATTTTACTTTGATACTACAAGAAGAGGGAGAAGTCAAACTCGAACTGGTCACCATCAACAAGAAGACATGATCCGGAAAACTCCGCAGATAGCAGACGTAAACTTCGAAAAGAAAAGCATAAACTAAGGTTACGGCTTCAGATCGTCGAAAATTTAGTCAAGAAAGCAGGGTTCACAGACTTTCCCCTATTCCTCTATTTTCCCCTAATTAGTCCTAAAATGAAAATTTGTAGTAATCGAGGAGGATGCAGAAATTATACAAGTAAAAAATATAACGGAGGTAGTTCCGCAAAATGATTTTTCTAGCAATCCAGTTGTTAATCTATCCCAGAATGAAAGCGGCGAAGACAGTGATTCTGATAGCAGTATTGACTCTTTGTTGGATTTTAACGCTTACAGCATTCTAGTCAATGCATCAAGACTTGAACAATCACCTGTGCCCAGTAAAACCTCGAGCGATTCACAATCGAATTTGACTGCATTAGAAACCATTTCAACTAATCTAAATAAAGATCAATCGGAAACGGAGGATGTATCAGAAAACGAAAATCAAGACTACTAGCGAAGAAAACTGACGAAGAGACTATGAATAAGGCACAAAAATTACAGTATATTGATAAAAATCTAGAATTAAAGAACCTTAGAATAAAATTAAAGATTCTTTCACGTCGAGATAAGTCTAGAAACGAAAATGAATCTCTTGACTTAGCAAATAATGACGCCACACCTCGAAAACATCGAATGCCGCTAGAATTGTCGAAACGACTGTAAATCCCGTTGACCGTGTCAGCACTTCCATAGATACAACAAAAAGAACAACTAATGCCTCATCAAAAAGCGTTCGGATAAATCTCGAAGCAACAACAGTATCTTCACCGAATTCTATTCCAAACACCACTAAATCCAACCTACCAACACCTAATCAAACGACTATTACACCGTCGCAACGCTCCTTGGACGATTCAATTGATCGTGACGATTTTATAACGGCGATTACTCGAAATGCTACACAATTTATGAATAAATCAAGTGTTCGATTGATGTCTATGTCTGAAAATGTTACAAGTGCAACAAAATTGGACATTTCGCGAGAATGTGTAACGAAGAAGCTGACAGATGTTATCGTTGTAACGTTGTTGGACACATTGCTCGAACATGTAGTCAACCGGCTGATGAGCCCAGTTGCTACAATTGCAACCAAATTGGGCATTTGGCACGTAACTGTCCGGATCAGAACAACGATTCTGGTCGCAACTTAATCTGTTATAATTGCAACAAAACAGGACATATTTCGCGTAATTGTCCAGACAGCGCAAAATCATGTTACATCTGTGGCAAAATAGGCCATATAAAGCGTGAATGTGAGCAAAACGCTGTACGAAACTAGGAATGAGAGATTTTCGAAATTTTTGATGATGGGGAATCTCTCGATATCGTGCTGGTATATATTTTGAAATGGACAACTCATTTATTTTGTTTTCTATAAAATGATATAAAAAAAAGAGACAAAGGAAGAATTGATGATATGTTTTAATTGCTTTTGATTCATATATAAAATATTATATATATTATAAATACATAAGAAGTTGAACGCAGAAAGAAAAACAAGTTGAGATAAAATGGAAGTGTAGTAGCTTAACAAAAGAAAAAGAGATAAAAAAAAGAAAACAGAAAAAGGTAGCATGTACATGAATACCAATTCATCTAAATTAGTCGTTGATTGTATGACGATAACACTAGAGTGCAGTCGCCTTACACTAACCCTGATCATGTTTGGAATGAGAATAACTTGATACGAACAGGAACCGGTTCGCGCAATACTAACAAATCAAGATTATGGATCAGGTTTAGAATCTGATATGTGCACGGAAGAGTGGAAGAAATGGATTGCTGGATGGGTTTGACCGTCGATGTGCACGATCATGAAAGAGGAGTCGAGTTGCAACTGCGAACGCGCGTGGACGCGGGGAGTGCAGCAAAATTCAATCGATTGCATTTAATCTTCTCAGCTTAATTTTAATTTGTTCATGTGATAAGAATTAGCGTGAAAAGATTGTTTTAAAATAGTTAAATGAAATGGAAGTGTACAAAATAAATTGTAATCGAAATGGAATATTAAAATTGGGAGGGATATATTGAAGTAAAATTTAAGTTAAGAAAATGATTTATCAGACAAATTATCAGGAAGTGCTTTAATGTGTGTTGTAAAATTTTTGTACGTGGAATGATATATTGGCAAGCGACGTGGAAATTATTTTGAATAACAGCCCGGGTGCAAAACTAGTGGTTTGAATAATAAAAAGAGTTTTGAGAATAAAATACTCAGTGCAAGATATTTTTTTGAATTTTATTCGAGTGATATGAAATTTTATTGCGGTCTGATTTGAGTTCAATTTTTGAATGTTTCTGAATAAAACAAGTGTTGACCGTTGACATCAAGATTTCTTGTGACCGTTTAATATAACAGTGTGCCACTGCGGTCGATCTCTATCTTGACCCAAAATTAAACGTTTCCCTTCCTCGCCTGTTCAATGTTTGCGGGGTAAGGGATTGAGAGTTGAGTTACGGCGTTTTGAAGTGGATTTTACGCGTGGGAAATTGCAATTTCGAATTGTTCAAACATCAACCAGCGACACAGTGCAATAATTTACACGGCCCTAAATTTTAACGGATTGAAAATTTGTGACTTTCCTAGCATTTCGGCTAATTAATTCTCCCGTGAACCTAAACTATTTAAACGAAATTTTGGTAACAATTTTTTTCCATTTATGTGTGCATTGTGCAGCACGTTTCCTATTTCACACGCGTTTGTGCATTTTGATCGGCGCCCGAAAGAGTTTCCGTCTTTCCCACACTCGAATTTCGAAGTGTTTATGTTTCGTGTGGGTGCAAAAATAGAGCCACGTGCATCTCCGAGAGAAAGGAGGTTAGAATGCTGTAACGACGGATGAAAGTGTTGACTTGAAAGAGAAGATAATTTTGGCGTTTATATTTTGGAATCTAAAAATCGCATAAAATTTTTGTTGTTTATACAATTGAAACACTTTCGGAGAAGGATATAAAAATAAAATAGTGATCTAATTCGACGCTCTCTCTCAAAAATTTTTTTTATAGTGTTTAATGTGTCGATGTAATATTTATAAATAACGATTCAAAATAATAATGAAAATTTCAGTGGACCCCCCCCCCCCGCATGTGTCATCGAGCGCTCGGAGAACCCTGCGGGTAAGTGTCTTTTGTTACCCTTTTGGTATATTTGTATATATATCTTTTTTTGCATGTTGAATTGGTCAGAAAATTTAGAGGTTGTTTTTTTTTATTTTTTTGAATACCTAAATCCTACATGAGAGAAAGACGCGATTATTTAATTGTACATGAATATAAACAATAAATTTTAACGTAAATATTGACAAATTATGTATATAAAAATTTTCTTTGCTTTTGAATAATAATGCTGCATAACTGAAATCTTTAGGTCTTTCCTTTCCTAAGATTCTAACCGGGTATAGGACCCGGTACGGTGGCAGGCTTCCATCTCAAAACATGAGGCAGCCACCGGGTACTTATTAATCCCTCTTCTGTTTCAGGTGACTTCGTGGGTTGAGTGGCCCAAGCAGAGTGCCTCTTTATGGCATAGAGTTATGCAATCAAATCGTATAATTCTATGACATGAATTGGTCACCGGGGTACTCCCCTTCTGATGGGAAAGTTCATGCAATTCAAGTTGTATGAGTTTTCCACTCAGAAGAGGAATACCTGGCCACTTCAACAAGATATACATGGATTTATTCCGGTTGGGTGGGTGCGAAGGGGCTCCACCACCACCCGTTTGCCCCTCTTTCATTTGTGGGCCATGAACTTCGTCGGGTAATGACGAGGACACCCCAAGTTCGCCTTTCTTTTCAGGTTCCCCTTGTTCTCATGAAAAGCTCTAATTCCCTCTGTGAAGTTATCTACACTTTTTGCGACTTCGGTCGCCTCTCGATTTCCAGCAGTCCAATTCGTGAATGCGAAATATTTTTGTAGTGGGTCCTCGTGCTGGGGAAATGAACCCGCCCCACGACACCGCAATGCTAGCCTGCCAGCGCATTCACGCGTCTCCAGACGAGGGCATTCTCGGCAGATATTGTCATCTTCTTCTGCCGAGGCAGCAGAACATCGCTGCAGTCCTTTACGGACTCTATTGAAACTTTTATTGAACATGATAATTTCACTACAAATTATTCCCCTTTTCTACCCTAAAATTTGTTGACTATTTGACGCTTTAACTCGGGCACATATTCTCTTTCGCTACAGCAGGTCACACATTACATCCTGAGCTAATTTTCAAGACAATCGGTAGAAGATACCGATTGCATGTTGTAGCACGTGAATATTGTATATATCACGGGTACAGAGTGTGACCACATGTAATATATACACCATGGGCAAATCATAACATAAGGGTATCGAGCACTGAAGAGTGCGTCACTGTCCGAGTTAAGCCACCAAAGGAACCAAGTTAGCCTAAACAGCGATAACGGCTGGAGCCGACGCCGGGGGCCACCGATCCTCTACCAGCGAGGCTAGGCATTGAAGGTCCACGTCACAATCAGTCGGTTGCAAGAATCCAAGCCGAGTGTTCGTGCAAGGAAGTCGCACTGATATTCATATTTGAGAGTTGGAGATATTTCAGCCCTTTTGGCATAATTTTGAAGATAATTTATTCTTTTGAGCATCATAATTACTTAATTTCCGCGAAATGAGCTGTGCGCGACGCAGATACGGTCGCGAGCGTTTGCGCTGCCACTGCTGCGATGGCAAGTTCGAACAAGCATTAGTTAGAACAAGAACATACACAGCCGCGATTGACAGGTTGACTCTTCACTCGTTGTTAGTTTACATCGAACTTCTCACCTGAGAAGAACTCTTCGAGAAGAAAGTTCTTTATCAAGTTGTGTGTTTTAGTGAAAAAAATACGAACCTTTTTTATTACACACTGGGAGGTAAGTGAATACTATTTTGAAAAAAAAAAAAAAAAGGATAGCATTGAGCTCAAAATTTATCAAAATTATGTTCTATTTGAGAATTAGATACGAGTTAGAAATGAGCCAACAAAAAACTAGATTTCAAGATAAGTGACTAAACCGTCAAGATTCCAATCAATGTTTAGTTTCTTCTTGGGCTTCGCAAATCGATGGACATATTATTCCAAGCCATGTTTCTGGGGCCTGTCACAGATGCACTAACTATGTCACCGACAAAAGATGCTCTAGGTCCTTATATTCATAGTTTACTTTCAGAAGAATTAACGAAACCTTCTTTACAATACGATGAAACAAGCAATGTAAAGCAAAAAAAGAGTTACAAATCAGAGTGAACTATTGATCGAACTCTCGAAATATTTTCATAAATTGACAGTTAGTAACTTATTTTATCAATAAGGGCGATGCTCAAACATTGTTTGGTTTTTTTCAGAAAGCAATCGAATTATTCAATTTACAAAACAATTGTTTACTACGACTAGCAAGCGATGGTCCTAATGTGAACAAAAAAGTATTTAAACATTTCCAAGACAATTTGAATTCATCGGGACATAAAAGTCTAATAAATATTGGTAAGTGTCTCATACATATTGTGAACAATGCGTTCCTAATGGGTATGAATAAATTGAATATTGATGTTGACGATTTCATAATGAAAGTAAATAGATTTTTTTCACAAAAATGATCTTAGAGTTGCAAACTACGAAAAAATTCAGTTAGAGCTTAATTTGCTGAGACACAAATTTTTTCAACATGTATCTTCTAGATGGTTTACTTTTGGACCTGCATATGATAGACTTGATGAGCAATTACCTGGACTGGAAAAATATATTTTAAAGGAAACAAAGATAAAAATACTCTAAAAAATCAAAGTTATCAGGAAATAGTTAAATTTTAAAAGATCCTAAACTGAAGCCAACTTTAAAATTTATACTTTTCGCCTCCAAAATATTCATGATAGAATGTACTTTATTGATGCAGAAAGAACAACCGCTGATTCAAATTCTTTATACACAAATACAAAAACTTATTTTCATTTTGTTCTCTAACATAGTCAAATCACAAAATATGCCAAGTAAACTTTCAGATTTGGGATTCGATGTAATTATTATCAAAAGCGATGTTCGTAGGGCTTTGAAAGATATTCATTGTGGACAAGTCAAAGAATCATTAAACTCTTTAAAAGATACACACCAATTAGATCTTTTACTTCAATTTAAGAATTTTTATGTAAAGGATGGTCCAACCAAAACGCACGATGTTAATTGTAAATAAAACAAAAAGTTTTCAGAGAACTATGTAAATATTTTTTATTATAATAGAAGGATCTATGACAATTCATATTGCCCAAATGCTCGCCAAGGCTACGGTGGCATACTTCTATCCGATGGTCCATATTTTCAATGACTCTGGGACATGATTGAGGTTCAATATCGTTAATGTGCTGAATTATCTCATCCTTTAGCTGTTCTCAGATGGTGTTTTCATAAAAGTGAATAACTTATTTAGTAGTCCACGTGGTGTATCCCGTAAGCCGAAGATACCTGGTTCGAATCTCGTTGGTGGCAACGAAATATAGTTCACGTGGTTCTTCGGACGGACTATAAGCCCGTTCAGTTATGATACGTGCTGGTTTAAAATAGCTGAAGTGTGATACTGACCCTATCACCTTGTGGAGTACCGATAAATTTGATCATGATAGTCAGATACTCTAACTATCTCTAAGTGATAGCCCGAAAAGGGCTGTAGCGCTACAATAATAAAAAAAAAAGAATAGCTTACTCCGTAAGAAGTCTTGAGTGCAGGTATCGAATCTTGAAGTCGCTAGTGATGAGATAAATCTTCAGATAAGCCTGGTATCGAAATTTAGTACGACTGCAGACAGAAATGGAAACAGAATTATATATGATGGATTGCAGACACTTGCCCTGATTGGAACATCTTTTGAATTGGTTCATCTACCAAACCCTGAGAGAGGGAATAACTTCAAATCAATCCTGAACGGTGAATCAATTCTTCATTTCAATGAAACATTAGCAACTGAACTCATCTTCTTCTTCGTAGCACCACAGCCTGCACAGTTCCTGCGAAAAGCGCCTCCAACTGTCTCGGTCCATTGACCGCGTCCACCAATTTCGAAAACCGCGCAGCGATGAACTGTCTTCGTCGACCGAGTCAGACCAGTGTTTCCTTGGTTTCCCCACTGGTCTCCGGCCTTCAGTTCTCCCAACGAATACCTTTTTGGGTATCCGTTGTTCGTCCACATCGATTCGTGTGTCCAGCCCATTGCAGCTTCCGCAGTCTCACAATCGTTGATGCCTCCGGCTCGTCGCAAATTTCATCCAGCTCATGATCGTATCGAATTCACCATTGGTCTCCGTCTAGCTTTGCTCCGATTATTCGCCTCAGGACCCGACGCTCAAAGGCGTTCAATATATTTGCGGATGCTTGGGTTAGGGTTAAAGTTTCACACCCATAGTATAGCAAAGTCTTATCACAGATTTGTATACTTAGAGCTTTGTTTTCCTGTGTATACAGCGGGTCTTCAAGATCGTCAAAACTGAAAAAAATATTTTGTTTTCGAGCTGTATTCTTCGGCGTATTTCGTGTCTTCCATTACTGGTTCTCCTTATTTTGGCGCCTAAATATACAAATTCACTCACATTTACGATACTGTATTCGCCAAGGGTGATATTTTGTGTGCTTGAGGTATTCTTCGTCGACTGCGTCATGAGCTTTGTTTTATTTTAATGGATTTGTAGCCCTACTAGTCTAGTTCTTTGGCAGTTGTTAATGGCCGTGACAAAATGTTGATGTTGTCTGCATAGGCTACTCCTTGGCCCGTGTATTGACAGGTAGCTTCCGTATGACGTACTCCAGAGCCAAATTGAATAGCAATTGGGCCAGCCCATCTCCCTGCTTCAGTACGATATTTGTGTCAAAGAAATCGGTGAGTTAGTTATTGATGCGAACTTGGGAGGTCGTCGACGTCATTGTCATTTTGGTAAAACGACTAATTTGGCTGGGATGCCAAAGCAAAGCATTATTTGGTACAGTACGTTACGATCAATACTGTCGTATGCTTGCTTAAAGTCAACGCAAATTTGGTGTACGTCTATATTGAGCTCCCAGCATTTTTCAAGTACCTGCTTAACTGTGAACAATTGGTCTATCGTTGAGCTGCCTGCTCTAAAGCCACCTTGATACTCCCCAATAATACTGTTGGCATATAATCTGACTTTTATTTTCTAAAATCTTTGAAGTAGTGATATGCCTCTATAATTTTCGCACTGTAGCTTGTCACCTTTTTTGTGGATGGGGAATATAATTGATTGGCTCCACTCTTTCCACATATGTTCTTGTTGCCAAATGTACTGGATGACTTTGTGAATAGCTTTATGAATACTGCTGCCATCATATTTGATGAGCTCCACTCGAATCTCATCGATACTCGGCGCTTTATTATTCTTTTGGGCTTTGATGATGGAACAAACTTCATCTAGAGTTGGTGGGGCGGATGGAAGCTCTCCACAGACATCTGTAGGCTCCAATGTTCTGGAGCTGTGCGGAGGATTAAGGAGGTTCTTGAAATATGATGTCCATATTTCCTTAATCTTGGTTTCATGAGCGATGATATTGCCGATGTTATCACGACAGAGCGTGGTTTTGCGTTGATAACCACGTTTCAGGCTTTTCACTTCTTTGTATGCTTGTCTTGTGTTATTGCTCGCTAGACTTACATCGATGCTTCTCAATTGATCGTCATAGTATTTTCTTTTCTTAATCCTAATTATCTTATTCGCTACTTTTCTGAGATTTTCATAGTGTTCTCTCTTCGTCCTGGTTTTCCTACCTATGTAATCTTTGTATGCCTGATTCTTTTTGCCTAACGCATTCTGTCGAACTATTCGCTGAAGTAGGTATTCCACTTGCCGATCGATCGCTCTCCGAATGGTGCGTTACAATCGTGATCGACGAACTTTTTTGTATATTTCACCCATTTTCCAATCCACTTGCGTCACACCTGCACATGCTTTTTCAAACTGATTCTTGCTTGCTGCTTCATTTGACATCAATTCCGTTTTAAAAAATTTCTGTTGTATAATAGGAGGCGTCTGTTGTTAAATGATACATCACTTTCAATCTTGTGAACGAGTAGTTTGAACACTGATTTAAAGACTTTGCAATTTGACAAAACAATCCGCAATTCACGCGTATTTTCCACCATAGTTTTCGTTCACATCAATCTCCGCCAATTCTTGTTTCCGTTTCCTTTGGATGTTCATGAAATTTCTTTTCAACTGGCGAAATCACTCACAAATGAAACAACAGAAGTGCACTTTGCAATGATGGCAGAAGATACGGCAGAATCACTAATAGCGATTTTATTTCACCACTCTTAACGGGGGCACACTTTCAGACACCGTATAAATTAATTTCCTTAAGTAGCCGTTAAGTGGGCAGAAAAGACACTTCTGAATAGTAGTTTAATCGCGCGATTCTTGGATTTGCGGTTTGCTTGCACCACTTTTAATTAACCACAATAGAGAATCTCCGTTCACCAAACAAAAACTTGAGCTACCCCGTCAGCCTATTCGTACGCGAATCGTTTTATCCAAATCAAGAAGTTAATCATCTGATTTTTGGTGCTGACATTCCACTCCACCCACTAACGCGACGCTTTCCCGCCCGCTGTCTCAAAACGAGTCCCGCTTCGTATTAATTCCGCTTACCGCCTCTCTCGACGACAATCTCGCAATTGCTTCACTAAATAGTGTAGTCTTTAAAAACTGTCTGAACCGGTGTAATATTTCTCTTTTTCTTATAATTTTATTGTAACTTCTTTTTTATCTCTCTTTGTTTTATGGTATAGTATAGGGTTATCCATTTTACGCGTGGGAAAGTAAAGCTAAAGAAAACACATAAAATATTCAGATGTAAACAAAATTTTTTATTCAATATGAAGATTGAACCTTGCCATTATACGTGAAATACAACATTATTCAAATGTCTTCCACGGGACCTCTTACAGGCCTCAATCCTTTTGAGGTCATTTTCAATGACTTTTCGGCACATTTCCGGCAATATCTCGGCCAGAACTTCACGAATATTGGTTTTCAATTGCTCAAGATTTTGAGGATTAGTCGCGTAAACACGATCTTTAGCATAGCCCCATAAAAAGAAATCCAAAGGTGTTAGGTCGCAGGATCTTGCGGGCCAATTGACATCACTCAATCTCGAAATTACGCGTCCTGGAAATTTCTCTTGCAAAAGTGGTCGATTAGCCTGTGTTGTGTGGCTTGTGGCTCCGTCCTGTTGGAACCACATGTTCTCCAGATCATAATCATCAATTTCTCTCCAAAAATAATCGGTTAACATCCGTCCATAGCGGTCAGAATTGACTGTAATGGCTCTTCCTTGATCGTTTTCAAAAAAATACGAACCAATAACGCCACCAGACCATAATGCACACCAAACGGTCACTTTTTCCGGATGTAAAGGCCTTTCTGCGATCAGCTGAGGATTTTGAGAGCCCCATATGCGGCAATTCTGTTTATTTACGTAACCACTGAGCGAAAAATGAGCCTCATCACTAAAGAAAATTTTGTTCGAAAAATCGGTATCAATGGCTTGTTGTTCAATCACCCGGTTCGCATACATTCTGCGTTGTGTATGGTCTTGAGGCTTAAGTTCTTGAGTGAGTTGGATTTTGTACGTAAGAAACCACCGTTGCGACACACAAGAGTTCTGTTTTTGATCCCCACATGTGGCAGACGTCTCGAAGAATCGGTTCTCGTGGCAGATTAAGCTAGATGATGATCGTGAGTGAGGATTGGGCGTAGTATTCGCCTGTGATCTGCGGATTTGATTTTTGTGTGTTTCCAACGTTCCCGGGAATAATTTTCTTACGGTATGTGAGGAGGTTGGAAAACGGTCAACAAAAAGGGAATCGTATCGGACGCGGTCCTGATGTAGGGAATATTTTGATTGCGTGTACCCGTGTACCCCCACATTGTACTTTCGAGCTTTTTGTGTGCGAACAGAGCCGCAGGGGGCTTGCTAGGGCTCCAGTGTGTATTGCTGACATATTTCGTATCGTCGAGCTTCTGGGAATTACCGCAGAATGAGTTTACGAGATATCCGCATCCGGGCGTTGTTGCGTGAAATAATTTTGCGTTCGACTTGTTATCGCATTTCCTAGAGCATGTTTTCGAGCTAGGAGAAAGTTTGAAGCCACTCGTAACGTCAATATTGCTGAAATAAAGAAAACTGAATGCTAGCTAGTACGCCCCATTTAACGTTTCGCTGATTGTTGTGCTGCCTGTCCTCGCCGTGCCGCCAAACACCGTACTAGGTTGTGAATTCAAACAGTATTCGTCAAAATCTCAATGAGCCACACTCCCCCAAATCTACGGAGCGGGCTACACTGCATTCGATTTGTATCATTTATTAGCCGCGCTGGCATCGAAATCGGAATGGAGAAGTGATACCAAATGTGACTGCGCTTGCTGCAGTGCAAACAGCAGCGGAAGCGGTTCAGCACCGAAGTCGTGAACAGAGCGTTTTGGTTTTGTGAGTTGAATTGAAAACTAATCGTCAGCAATCTTTGTTTAGCGGCCAAACCAGAAAAGACCAAAAAGAATCAGCATGAAACCATTCGCTGACTTGTTGCTATGGAATTCGTAACATTCGACCGCCGCCGCCTGATTCTAATTGGAAAGGTGGTTTAATTGGAGTACAACAACGATCCAATTGGACGTCTATTGTAGCGGTGCAAATTGATATTTGCCTGTAATCCGATTGGAAAACTACCTAAACAAGATTGTCATCAAATTTGGATATTCTTTAACAAATTAGCTTAATCGTTCCCTTAAAAGAGTACTGTTGTGTAGTGCTTTAACCACAGATTATCAAAATTCCTTGCAACTGTATAGAGAAAGTGACTCTAGTTTAGATTTGGGTGAAAATTTTGTGTATGGCCCTGTTCAGTGGCAATTCTATCGTTTCAATAATATTGGTTTTTGTCTTGAATTGTTAAAAGAACAACGATTTTTACAACTTGCTTCTACCATTCACGGAGTAAGTGTGTAGAACTGCAGAATATTACAAATGGACCAATAATCCTGGTATTTTTCAAGATAAATTTAAACTAGCCTCAATGGTTCTTCACAAAGAAAATTTTTATTCGCTCTAAAGTGTCTCTAGGATAGAAACTATAAGCTTACCCACCCCAAAAACGAGGTAAGTACCCGTTGTCTTTTATTTAATTAAATTATTTTTTTGTTTGTATTTGATATAAATGATTTTTCTACGGTGGATTAAATTGCTGGACAAAAACTTTCATACTTATCAGCCATTCAGAGATTTTGTTGTGATATTACAATACAATAACTAAGAAATATTTCATCATCGTGATTAAGCATCACTTACAATATTTTAAGAGGAAAAAAATAATAGAGTAATTAAAATTGCCGAAATAGCCAAAATACACATCAAACCAAATCACACATAAAAATGCATTTTGAAGTACAAGTAGCATTGAATTTTGCCATATCTTATTTATATAATAAATTGCCACGGAGGCGAGTGATAAAATTTCTTTGTTTTTGTAAATTTTTCGGTCATTGCATATAATTTTTAATTAATCACTAAAATATAATGGCAAGTTAAATTGTCAATATCGGTCTTTCCATTCGTTTGAAACCCGGACCAGGTTTGGGACCCGCCACGTTGGCTGGCCCCTCCACTCATGAGCTAGCCACCGGGTGAGCTCACCCATTATTTACTCTTGCAGGGTAGAGTGGTCTTCCGCTTGCATGCTTATTTAACTTATAGTATTATGTTATTCCATCATATAAGACTATAATATAAATCTGAAATGTTGATGGTTTTCATATTAGGGAAAGTTCATGCGAAATTTGTTTGCATGGGTTTTCATTCAAATGAAAAACATCTGGCCACGTCTACAATGGATTTTGATCCGAATGGGGGGGGGGGGGGAGTCTATGCGAAGGAGCACCGCTTCCACTTGGATGCCCCACTCTTATTTGGGGTCCATAAGTATCGTCGGTAAAGACGAATTACTCTCAAGTCTCGTCCGTTTTCGCCAGGCCCAGTTTGTTGTTTGCTTAGGCAATCTTCTCCTTTATTAGGTTACCTCGGCCTCGACACCGAGTAGTGTTATCCCCTAATTCGTGAATTCGAAAATTTTTTTGAAGTGGGCCCTAGTGCTGGGGAAAAGGACCCGCCTCACGATACCGCAATGCTAGCCTCACGATACCGCAATGCTAGCCTCTTAGCGCATTCACGCGTCCTCAGACAAGGCCAATCTCGGCGAGCACCAACATCCTCGCTCGCCGAGGCAGCAGACCATCGCTACAGTCCTTTACGGACATTCAATATCCACTCTAATCACTACATGTTCGCGAAATATTTTAATCACTGACATCAGCTTTCATAGAATTAAAATAGCAAAGAAAAATTATTTGAATCGATTTATTGGCTTCAACTTACAGAAACAATCTATTATGCTGAAATTGTTTTTTTTTTAAATATACATTTCGAATCTACGACCACATTCAATTTATCTATACATTTAAATTATTCATAACCTGAAAAGAAATCGCTAAATATTTTATGGTGAATGAAACCGATTCAGTTCATACGAAACCACTATTATTAAATAAACAGGAACTAACAAATAAACTTAAAGATTAAACGTTCTAACTAAATTTGAGCAGTATTTACTTTTTTCGAATTTTATTTCTCTGTTTCTGTTCTAGTTGCTATTTTTTTATTTAATTAAAATTTTGCGGGAAACTTAAAATAATGAAAAGTTAAGTCAAACATGCAATTTTTAATAGTTGCTCATGTTTTGTTTTTTTTTTTTGCTTTTTCCATTTTCACTTTCTTTACAATATGCGTATTTCTTTAATGATTACATCCATTTTACATTAGCTGCTTAAATAAATTACTTTTGGTTGTACACTGCGTCGATTTTACGTTATCCTATGAATCCCGTATTTCCGTTATTTTTTATTTCATTTTTGTGTACGTATTTTTCTTTTCGCGCGATCTATTAATGCATTACTTCGTAAACAGTTGCCTTTTTGTCACCGGAACCAGTTACAATGTATTTGTCGTCTGTAGATATGTCACAGCTAAGCACCGACGATGTTTCTTTTGACTGAAAGCGGAGAATAGTGATTTTTAAGGATTCGATAGATTTTTGTTCAATTGAATTCAGATTGATTTATCATCATAGAAAGGAGTATAGATTGAGGCAGTAAAGAAATATATTCCGACTTTTAAAACCTACCTGGAATATACTAGCGCCGTAAGGTGTCCGCCACGCGTTCAGCAAATTATCTTTACCCGTTGAAACGAACCACTTTCCGCATGTGGCGAATTTCAGCGACAGAACACAGCTTTCGTGCAGGTGAAGTTGATACTTGTCGGGTTTGCTCGTATGTAACACCTCGACATGCGAGTTCTCCATGCCAACTGCAAGCCAATCTCCTACAACAAAAAAGGAAATTAGGATCCTCCACAATTTGGAGCTCTTTCTCTACATGGTCATACCTGTCGGGCAGTAGCCTAATGAGAAAATTTGTGAACTAAAATCATGCTGCTGTAGCTGTCGTCCTTCCCTTAGATCCCACGAGCGAACCGTATTATCCAAACCACCCGTCCACAATCGACAGCCGTCAGGACTAATATCAATGCAAGATGCACCGTCTGTATGCCCTTGGAATTGTCGGACCAATGTCTGATTATGGAGATCCCAAACGGCAATGTTCCCATCGCTGCAACATGAAAAACAGACTTTTGCATCGGGGCTAATTGCAAGGGCATAACAGGCGGGAGCAGAAGATGTTAATTCGGCTTTGATTCGAGGCGTAGGACTCGCCAAGTCCCAAATTGATAGGTTTGAAGCTTCACCACCAACAATAAGTGTTCGACCGTCGGGCAGCAATTTCACCGATCGAATGTAATTATCACGTTGCTGCAATGGGGAGTTAATTGACTGCAATGAGTTCATCATCTTTCTAAAGTAAGAGTTGATTTCAAATCTTACCAAGCAATCCAATTGATTGACAAAATTCTTGTTTCCCGGCTGCGATATATCCCAGACTTTAACACATCCTTTGCCTCCGGTGTAGACATACTTCGTTGGATTCGATATCGTGACCGCACACACAACTTCGCCGTGAGCCAAAGTACTAAGTGGTCGTGCATGCCGCGGAATGCCTGTACCTAATAGGGCATCATGTGGAAATGGTACAGGTTGAAGGGTTCCTTCTCCGTTCATGTGAAAAGAATAAGCACTGCAAAATAGATAATACAATGTTTAATGAAAGGATTGCGGGTTAAGCTCTAGCCAATTTCATCGTAAGATAGTTAATTTTACACTCAAATAATATTGTGGGTTATGTGTATGGAATTTATGATGACTCGTTATACCTTTTTAAAATATATCCATGTGGGAGTTAATTGTTGAATTAAAAATTTAATGAGATTTGGGGTAGTCAATTGAGTCTATGATTGGTATATTTAGTGTGAATTAATATACTAATTAAAATCCATATGGTTCGCATGTCAGGTGTTTTTTTTGAGGTTTTCTAAAATGCGATTCTAAGTCGCAGCCTGCCTCTTCATGCATCACAGCAAGTTTATCAGATATTGTAAAAGTTACAAACATATAACTTTGTTAGTAGTTCAAAAGTGATTTATAAGGTTCCCCATTATGGAAGTGAACCTTAACATATTTTTTTTTTGTAAAAGGTTGATAAGTACTCATGTTACAGTATTGTTTCGCTACATTTATGTACACTCTTACTATCACAGCCACTTGAAGTTCAAAAGAAATGTAATTTATACAAATCAAGCTTTCCAATTATTCCAATAAAAACACAAATAAATTTTATTTTAAACAAAACATATTTGATATGTATTTTGTAGTAATCAAGCAGTCGCCGAAGCCAACTGCCCGGAAACCGGCATAACACTGTTCCGAAATTTCAATTGCAGATTTGAAAAATTTAATTACTCAAATATAAATGTTTGTAAACTATAAAATTAGAAAATATTTTTTTTATTTTTTTATAAATATAACTTTATATTATTTTTTGATATATTAAACTGAAATTTCTTTTCACATTTATATTCTTTATAATATTTATCTATTATTATGATTTAAACTTTCAATATATTATTATTTTTTATTAACTTTACTATGCAAATCTGCAATTGAAAATTCTAACATGAGAATACTGCTATAATGCATCCTATCCATGTATTGTATTGCCGAATGCAATCTAACTTGGCTGAACTAGGACCTTGTCTCAATTTACCGGTGCGGAATAGAGATTAAGCTAAAATATGCTTGGGTGGATCGAGGAGTCTGTGATTGAACGTCACTGCGAACACATCGCGACGCCTAAGTAGTATCCGACTTTCCTACTACTTTTCGAAACCGTTATCGGGATCGAGGTGTTCTGTTTTATTGATTTCGCCGTGCGCCTATGGTGGTCAGCGAGCGGATATTCAACTTCAAGGCGCCACATATGGATCGGTCGGTGGTGTTGCATCAGAAGTGGTGGTGTGTCGTAAAAACAGCGGAATATTAAACTTCTTTCAAGAACTGACACCCTTTGCCGCGAATCGTCAATACGCAGTTCAACCGAACATAACGATTCGAGAATGCCCAGAGTGTTAATGAGTGTTAACCATGCGATCAATGTGAATGATGCAGAGAATTTCTGTCAGTGATCCTCGGCCCAGCGAATACTTGTAATGAGGCAAAAATACTAATCCATTGTGATATGAAAATGTCAAGAATGTACTCCAGTGACTTACTTTTTTCGCGAATATATTGCAAACAAAACATTCCCATAGAACTGCAAATAAATTGAAAATCTTCAATTTCTCCCTAATTACTGTAAACCCATTTGCTGTTTTTGTTCGATTTGCCATTTCTATGCAAGCAGTTTTCCCATGAAAACTCCTCTTCCCCTGAAAATTAGACAAAACTATCTGCCAGCTAAACATTGAATTCTTTAATTGATCTCTTTTAGCATACAAATTCCCTCAAAATGCTTCGAAACGATAGAAACTAAACGGAGTGTACTTGTATGTGTGTGAAGTACGAAATTTTGATTTCTTGAAATCGCTCTACATGAAAATAAATTTCCCGAGCAATCAACGACAAACTTTCACTTATTTGTTGCTGACGCATTTCTATTTACTTGGTTTGAGACTCGTTACATGAAGGTTTGCATAAATGGACGAACGCGCGAAACAACCACCAGCGAGTTAGGTCGTGCAGAAACATGTTGATTACGATGTTGGAATTTTTCAGACACTTTTCATTTGTGACATAACTCTTCACGGTACTTTAGTATCATTATCTTTTGCACTCAATTCAATTTGCTTGCATTGAATTTGTGGAATTGTATCTTGGTGGGCTAATGTACTGATCGGCGTTTGATTCGCGAACTATTATGGGCAGTTGAGTGCGGCTTCAGATGATAAATTAGCTTTTGATGCAAAAACGTTGCTTGAAAATTAATTTACATTCGCTCGGCGAAGTAGATACAAATCCCAGTTAAACTAGTTTAAACAATTATAGTTAGTATGAGTTATATTTGAGTAGTGGCTTTAACAGACTTAAATATTGCAGCGATATTGTAATACACCCACATCACCAGCGTCGGGTAAGTACACTTTTGTATATTTTTTGCATATCATTTTTGTATATTTTTTGCATATCATTTTTTATGTGTATATTGATTCAATTATTATCTATTATATTCTTTAAAACAATCTTTTAAAAATAATGTTTGATGATCCCCTACGTCCTCTGATAAGTGAAAGGCAATTGTTTTTCAAGTAATATTAAATTAATTCTAAATAAAAGAAATTTTAAAAGTAAACAAATGTCAGAATAAAATTGTTGAGACAAAAGCAAATGTTTCAGAACTACTTTAAAATGTTTAAGAATTAAAAAGTACCTTCGGTTTTTCCATTCGGATCTCGATCCTGACCGGGTATGGAATCCGCTATATTGGCCAGCCCCTCCGCTATAATGAGCGAGCCATCGGGCGAGCTCTCCCCTTTTTATGCGTTACAGGGGCTCTTGCCCGGGTAAGGTGGCTTGCGTGCCTATTTATGACAGTGTAATGTGATTCCCTCACATAATATTATGACATAAATTTGCCATGTTTATATTTTACATTTAAAGGAAAAATTCATTCAAATGATGTTTGTATGAGTTTTTCACTTAATATGGTCACGCTTACATTTGGATCTTGATCCGGTTGGGAGGGTGCGAAGGGGCACCGCTTCCACCCGGATGCCCCACTCTTATTTGTGGGCCATAAGTATCGTCGGTAAAGACGAAGTCCTCTTAAGTCCGTCTGTTTTCTCCTGGCCCGGTTTATCTTCCGAGTCAGCAATTTAATGACCTTTGGTAGGATACCGCGTTCTCGACTCCGGTCGATCTTCCTTTGACCCTCGAAATTTATGGATGCGAATTTTTTTTTGTAGTGGATCCTTGTGCTGGGGGAAAGAACCCGTCCCACGACACCGCAACGCTAGCCTGCCAGCGCATTCACGCGTCCTTAGACAAGGCCAATCTCGGCGGATCCCACCATTCCTCATTCGCCGAGCAGCAGACCATCGCTGCAGTCCTTTACGGAAATTTATATCTACCCGTTTCAATACAATTTCGGAAATAAAAGCACCTGTAATGATACTGAAAAAAATAAAAAATTAAATTTCCTTTTTTTAAGCGCCATTTATTTTTAAATGTACTATCCAGATATCGGTATTTCAAAGACAAGTTATCCTCTTCATCAGTGGCGGTATTCTGAAGCTCTTCTTGCAAAATGCGATGATTGCAAGAAGAGCTTCAGAATACCACCACTGATACATCTGGATAGTACATTTAATAATAAATAGCGGTTAAAAAAAGGAAATATTATTTTTATTTTTTCAGTATCATTACAAGTGCCAATATTTCTGAAATGCAAATCGTTGATGAGACGACCAGGTCTAATTCGGAATTCAATAGATTCTTGAAGCTCAATAAGTCTACAGGACGGTTGGCAGTAGACATCAGGTTTCTGGGACTGTGCCCTACGTTTAACGTGACACCGAAGGGTCATACGGTTTGTTTGAGATCATCGATATATGGAACGGGAAAGGAGACTTTAGTCATTGAAAGAATTCTGATTAAAAAAAAGTATCAACAGGTTGTATTCGAAACTGGAGTCTGCTAGTTTGGAAAGCTACTCACTACATTTGAAGATTGCTAAGAGCCTAATTGGAAGAAAAGTCGATATACTGGATATCATAGATAAATACAACGGGCCAAAGAGTGTGAAAAGGAAGATTTTAGACAAAAAGTTGGCTACTTTGCAGAAAAAAAATTCATATGAAACGCGATTAACCGGGAAAGATTGATTTTATCCGCAACTATGTCATAATCAAATCATCAGAAACCTTCGCACAGGACCAAATGAACCTTTTAAATAAGGGCTTAATATACGCGCTCGCTAGCAACAATTTTCCAGCGGAGGACATTGTCATGGATATTGAGGCTGGAATACGATTCATGGATTTTGATGTTAAGCAATTTGTACAGAAGAGAGCGGTGGAGATAATTGAAGCAAGTCATAGTCCGCGTGGTTTAGTGATAAGAGCACTCAATCTGTAAGCCGAAGGTCCCTGGTTCAAGTTCAAGCCTTGTTGGCGCCAACGAGATTTAGTTCGAGTGATTCTTCGGACGGACTATAAATAGCCCGTTCAGTTATGATAAGTGCTGGTTTAAAATCAGAACGTATCGCAGCTGGGTGGACGGATACACGGCTAAAGCTTGATACTGTGGAGTGCCGATACATTCGATCATGATAATGAGATACTCTAACTATCTTTAAGCGAAGGCCTGAAAGGGGCTGTAGTGCTACAAAAAAAAATTGAAGAAGTCGAGCAGGATGAATGAAGCAAAATGCCGAATGGAAGTTGTTAAAAGAAGTAAAAGAAAACCCAGTGTATTACGTCAGGGCAGACAAAGTGAATTCTGTGGTAATAATGAATAAGAAGCAGTATGATGGTGCTTGAAAAACTGAATAGCGGAGATTACCACCAATAAAGAGCAGACCCCCTACCGGACTTGATAAACAGAGTGGAAAAGGCCCTTAAAGAATGATTGGTGACATTAAAAAACTTAGAGTGTCTAACCCCTGCCTACCAAGAATAAAGTGTCTGCCTGAAATCCATAAGGAGGGGAATGAATTAAGGTAAATGATCGCAGCACCTAATGCACCTTCAAGGAACATAGCCCAATGGCTTTTGAAAAAATGCGCACAACTTCCGTATAAATCTAGCACGTGATCAGTGAAAAATACGGACGAGTTGGGGGAGAAGCTTCAAAATGTGAAAGTTGAGGAGGGCTATTTGTTGATTTCCTATGATGTAAAATCACTGTTTCCCAGACTGCCATTTAAGACTTTTGCGCTGTTTGAAGAATGTCTATTGAAACATAGTTATTCAATGGAATGGAGTAGACGGATTAAATGCTAAGCTAAATAGTGGAGATTATCACGAATTGAGGAATAACCCCTTACCGGACACGATCGAAAGAGTGGAGAAGGCCCTGACGGGTTGCCAGGAAGTCATATCTAGCAAAATTGCGATAAGGGTGACGAATCCAGTACTTCCACGAATTAAGTCTCTACCGAAGATCCATAAAGCTTCAAAAAAAAAGTTAGGACAGTGGCAGCCGCCTCATATTTGGATGTTTCGCGGATATCATCTCGGATTGCGGATGCCTGCCCTTCCACCTAAACCATCTGCCACAGACGGAAATCCTGCAGTTCCCTACGACAAGTGAAGCCCTTTTAACTTTACAAGTAAGTTCTATTACAGATTTTCAATACAGCTCGTCTAATGTTTCCGAACCCAGCGTCAGTGGCGTGGAACTCCCACCAACTGGTCCATTGGCTGACAAGTCTATTGTGAGTGGAACTTACCTAGCAAGTCTGGGTAGAGCCACAGCCATCAATATAATGAGGAACGACATCGATCCCTTGATATTGTTTCTGGACGCGATAAGGAAAGTACTACTTTTGAAGACTTTGCAACTAGAGTATACAATTCAATGCCTTCATCATTTTCTACGCTTGGAGTTGGCCAATCGACAGGTAGTGCTCTTTTGGCTGCAGCTTTAATTGATCATCATCGCTCATCACCGCTCATCACTGAAAGATGCGCAGGCAGACACGATTGAGAATTATGTCATACACACTAAATTTTGGGAGGCATTAACGACATTAAATAAATGGTTGAGTTAAACATTGAAAGTTCATCACCTCGTCCACTACGCTAATTACGAGTACATCCGTTTAATGCAGTACCAAGAAAGATGACCACTCATCAACATCTCCTTATAATCAAGACCTTTCATTTGATACCCTACTCGACTACCTTTGAATAAAGAAAACATTTTAAGGGCCATTTCGTTATTAGGGCGGACCCCCTTAAACAATTTTGAAATGTTTGATAAGACCTAAACTTTTGAGAGATCACCACCTGTTCATAAAGTTTGAGCTTTCTAGGATCTGTAGTTTCTCAGGTAACTTGCTGTGACGCACGGACAAACAGGTCGCGAAACTAGTGTCTTTGTAAAAAAAAATTGTTTACAAAGACCTAAAAAGTATGTAAATTAAGTGACAATGGGATAAAGGACAATGAAAATAGTTTAAGAGGAGAACATTTAAAATGTAAGGGATATAAAAAGCTGAAAATAATTGTAGCTAAATCATACTAAAAAAACACTGAAGGAGGAACTCTTACCTATATATGTTTTGTTTAAAATTAAATTTAATTGAGTTTTTATGGGAGTAATTGGAAAACTTGATTTGGATAAATCTTTTGATAGCGCGACAACACCGAGATAACGAAGAAATGTAATTTGTACGCATCGAGTTGAACATAAAGAATTGAGGGTGAAAGTATTTGAGAAGAACAGAAAAGATGTTGATATCGTTGTGATTCGAAGCATCTATAAATATGCAGATAAATAATGGGATATCGCTTTGTTGTGTCTTAAGAACATTTGAAGAATACGACGTTGACATTTTTCTCAATTGTTTCACACTTAGTTTTATCGCAGGCGCACTCCATCGATCGAAAACTTTGCTTGTGACATACTGCATGAAAATCTCGTAGACTTTCGATGTTTGGGAGCTCTGCTTCTTTTTCGCCATATTTGTCATGACGGAATCAAGTCGTAACTACTTATGGCGATTATTGCTTTATGTGCTTGTCAGATAACATTCCACTACACTTATTGCAACGTGCTCCGGAAGGCAGTAACTATTTATGCAAGAAAGGAAACCCTTTTTGTAAGTCTTCCGTAAATTTACACCTACGCGTCACCACGGCTGGCAGAATGAGTGAATAAACAAAAATATTTTTCTAGGAAAACACACACACATATACAGGCTATAAATTATGGTTGCGGCCCGGTCACGTTGTGCCATGTACTGACTTTGAATAATTACGATTATAATCAATTGTGGGTCGTTTGCATGCATAACCATTAGCAGTACACAGGCTCTCTGCACTCTTATGCAATAGTTTGACATTCATGACAATGTCAACATTTTACGTCTCTCACCTTGCCGCACTCACCATCAGAAATGCTTTCCTTCTATTCCGCCGCAGCAAAGTGAGGATCAATTGAGAATTTTCACTGGATCGTTAGCGTTGTATGAGAGATACCGAGGCCTGTATATTTTTACGTTATATAATATTCCCTTGCATTTGCTTAACGTTTGACACCCGAAAGCAAACAGAGCGAGCACTCTCACAAATTGACATATCGCCTGCACATAAGTACATATATAGGGTGGGCCAAATACAAGTTTCTTTTTAACACGTTTCATGTCCTGTGAGCCACATATGTTTCACAAAGCGCGCCATCTTAACGTTTTACTACGTTCGTGACACACATGTGGTTCACGAGTCGCATTTGTATGAAACTTCCTGAGACTGTATTGTTTTTGTTTGAGCTTACTAGGACCATGTTTAGAAATAAAGTAAAACATACCATCAAAAAATACAAAAAATGGAATTTTGGCGACAATGGTTATAATTATATCTTATTATACATATGTTTAATCTTAAACAATAAGTTTTCTTACATATTACACATTCTGTATCAATTCTTTTCACTTTTTTTGCAGCACTTTCTCTATTTTCACCTGATTTTCGTAAATTATCATAGCACCCCGAACAACGTTTTCTTACAATTTCGCCATCATCTTTCCGCTCAATTTTCGAAAGAAAATCATCAGATGAAACGGATCCAGGCCATCGTGGTATAGATGTACTGGCACCAAGTTAATGATCTAATTTTAGAAATTCCCGTAAGATATTTTGTTACGCCTGCATCACGGTCATTCCTGTTTTTCTGTTTGTTGACGGGTACAATTGTTGATACAATCCACAGATCAGTACTTCAAGGGCATTTTTTTTATATCGCGTGAGTGACTTCCTCTTTGGGTCGTAATAGCTAGAAAGTTGGTCTGATGCATCTATACCTTTCTCTCGTTCATTGTAGTCAAGCACAGCCTTCAGCTTCATTTTTGGCTGATATCCACCTGACATTTGCATTTCAGATCGTGGCAAGTAGAAATCATAATGACATCTCTTTTGTCTTTCCACTTCAAAGCCGTCATATTTTCTTTCTGACGTGCAATAACTTCGCCCTTTGTGGGCCCCATTTTCTTTAGCTTTATGGCCCAAGGAAGATCCACCCTATTTGCGCGCAGAGTGCCACATAAATCTGTTTTTCGTTGTAATAAGTAGTCCGCGTGACTTAGTGGTTAGAGCAATAAGCCCGTAAGCCGAAAGTTTCTGGTTCAAGTTTCGTTGGCGTCAACGAGATTTAGTTCGAGTGGTTCTTCGGACGGACTATAAGCCTGTTCAGTTATGATACGTGCTGGTTTAAAATCAAAACGTATCGCAGCTGGGTGGAGGGACACTCGGCCAAAGCGTGATAATGATCATATCACCTTGTGGATTGCCAATACGTTAGATCATGACAATGAGATACTCTAACTATATCTAAGTGAAGGCCCGAAAGGGGCTGTCGGGCTACGAAGATGAAGAAGAAGTATTAAGCTAAACCAACGCTGTTGTAAAAATTGTCGCACACAATAATGCGTCCTGCTTGTAATAAATAAGTCATTGCACAAATCGCTACTACACTTCCGGGCTTATCCAAATCCTCAATATCAGGGTCACGTCCTACGTAGACTATATAATCCCAGACATATTCTTGTGTGCACAGTTTGTATATCTTGAGACCATATTTATGAGCTTTCGAAGGATTATACTGTCGAAAAGATATTCTGCCTCTAAAAGGCATCATAGATTCATCGATGACTACACATTCTCCTGGTGTTAGTAAATTTTTCCAGTTATTGATTGGTTGAATAAGTGACTTTATTTTGAAAAGTCGGTTTGTTACATCTCTGGGTGCTGTATTATCAACAAAGTGCCAACAGTAAAGTATTGTACTGAAGCGATTACATGGCATGTTTACGTTGTGAAATATTGGATGATAATATATTGGATCTAGTTTCCAATATGATTCTAAACTAGGAAATTTCACAATACCCATTAGCATGTACAAGCCTTTAAATTTCAGCATTTCTTCGTGTGTCACATTTGTCCATCGGTCCATACGGCTAAATCTTGAAAACTCGTTATTCTGTTTCAGTTGGTTTGCGTACAAGTTAGTTTGCGTTATCATAAGATCCAAAACCTCATCAGTCAAAAATTTTCTATAAATTGATACTATAGAACGTTCGCCCTGGAGATGAATGGTTGGAGTGCGATATCATGCTGCTGTCGCGACAACGGTTGTATTATTTCACTCCAGTCATTTCCTTCGTCTATTTGATTTATCTCTTGCACAGTTAGTTGGATGACTTCCTTAGCTGTCAACTTCTTTGAGCTAGTAGGTCGTGCAGCAAAGTTTTCAGAATGATCGCTCCTGTTTGCTTCTGCAATAGAGGCATTTCTTGTTTCATCAACAAATGGCATGTCATTTGTTGACATAACACTGTCTGAATCAGAAACATAATCCGGAACAAAAAGCGGATCGGCGACGTCGCCATCACAAAAAATACTTTCTTCTCAAACATCTTCATCTGAAACCGAATCGTTTTCACTAAAGTCAAAGTCGCTATCCTCTAAAATACGTGTCACTTCTTCATCCGTAAGACCACGATTACGAGATATCTTCAAACAAATCATATTCGACCACAAAACCGTAAACCACAATGCGCACCACCAAAGCACTTAGCACACAACTGACAACTACAAGCAATGTATCCCGTTGTAATATTTCTTATAATAATATTTAATTATAATAAAATAACGACACAAAGTATATATAGTATATAGAATATTAAAATTAAAAAATAATGATTTGGACTTTCGAAGCAGTTCTAATATTTTCTTCGGGACAGGGAACGTGTCAAAAGTGCAATAAAGTTAACAAAAATCTAATTTTTTTCTTATATTTTGGCTTTATTCGCAAGAACAAACCTTCCCGTTTGATGTGAAATATAATTTCATTCATTTTGTTGCCACGATTGGCGTGACAGTAGGTCATCCTCTCAGCCCAATTTTCCATGACATTATTGATGGTTTCGGGCCCTATCTGAGCAATGGTTTGTTGAATATTCAATTTCAATGCTTGAATTGTTTGTGAATTTTTTGCATAACATCGATCTTTGACAGCGCCCCATAAAAAGAAGTCCAACGGTGTCAAATTGCAGCTTCGAGGCGGCCAATTGGCATCGCTAAGGCGGCTGATTACACGATTTCCGAATTTCGTGCGCAAAAGATCGATTGTTTGATGAGTATGGCATGGCGCGCCGTCCTGTTGAAACCAAAGATCAGTCAAGTCCAAATCCTCAATCTCCGGCCACAAAAAGTCGGTTATCATGCATCTGTAGCGCTCCCCATTGACCGAAACAGTATTTCCAGCCTAATCTTCAAAGAAAAACGGTCCAAGATGCCACCACTCCAGAATCCACAGCACACTGTCACTCGCTGAGGATGCATTGGCTTCTCGACAATCACGTGTGAGTTTTCCGAGCCCTAGATGCGGAAGTTTTGTTTCTTCACATAGCCGCCGAGATGAAAACGTGCCCCATCAGAAAAGATAATTTTTTGAGAAAAATCAGCTTGGGTACATTAGGCGCAGAAGGTGCTTCATTTCGGCCAAAACTTCTTTGCAAAAATTGCACTGTTTGAGCAACACAGCACTCACTTTCGAAATAAGATTTCAATATTTCCCAACGATGTACAAGCGTAAATCGATTCATTTCGTTCTGCGGACGATTTACTGACTCACGAACATAATTTTGAGCGGGAAACAGCTGTCAGTGTCAAAATAACATGATTTAAAAAGAAACTACTATATGGCCCAACCGGTATATGCAATATACATCAAAATATAGATGCTTCAATGCGTGATTGACTCTGAAAATTACCTCAATCTTCGTTTGGGTGTTATTTTTTGCTATACATTGATTAGACTTAGAAAATGCGGGACATTCGGAACCCATTCGACATTTTGCGGGACTGTTTTATTAATTATTTGAATGCGGGACTATAATTGCTATCATGGGACGCCCCCGCAGAATATGGGACGATTGGCCGCCTTAATCAATGACCAATCTAGTAAAATATAGATTGGGTTAGTGAATAAGACTTTCTGGTTCTCTGACAGTACAGTAGAAGTCATCTGATGCTACTTGGGTAACCGGAGTCAAATTGCAACAGCAAGCGGCTGTATTCGAGCGTCGGCGGGGCAACCCACCGATACGGCAGTCATGCAAGACATCAATAAATCTTAAGAAAGATTGCGAGAGGCGATGATCGAAAGGAAAAATCCAAAAAGATGTGTCAAGCATCAGCTACTTATCTCGAGGCACGTTTAGGAGGATCAGTCTCTTTACAAGGCATTTCCTTCCAATGAAACCACGTCACCACAAATTTTGCCTACATTTTGCCTTCCCCTGGACCCCCTAATTCATAAAATGATTTTTTTATTTCAGATTATAAGAGTTCTAATCAAGACCTTTCATTTGATATCCCACTCGACTACCTTTGATTAAAAAAAAATTTTAAGGATTCATTCGTTATTAGGGGGGACCCCCCTTAAACATTTTTTAAATTTTTGTTAAGTCCTTAACTTTTGAGAGACCATCACTTCTGACCTTTTCAGAAAGTTTGAGCATTCTAGCTTCTATAGTTTCTGGGGAAATCAGCTGTGACGCACGGACAGACGGACAAACGGACGGACGGACAGACGGACAGACAGGTCGCGAAACTAGTAGGTCTTTGTAAAAAAAATTTTTACAAAGACCTAAAAACGGAAATGGATGGGATTAGCGATGTAAATTGTGGTCTGTTGGCAGTAAGCAATTAAGTTCTAAGTAAGATAATTAGGGGGAAAGTGTGTGATATAAATAAAATGTAATCTCTTTGCAAATAATATTCAAAAGGAAACGGCCGAAAAACGTAAAGTAAGTGAATATTTTTTAAAAAAGAATTTTTCTTGGTTGAAAAGCCTAATAAATTTACCAAATTAAGTTTTAAATCTAAAATTGTTTAATGTAAAACATCTACATATAGTTCTTTAGGTCAGAAGTTCGATATGTCCTGAGCGACCGATCTGCCGAAAGATCGTTTAGCATGGTGCAATAGAGAGTTTGTGTGAAACCACGACCAACAACATCTTCATCTCAAAAATAGCAAGACACCATAGGAACTAGTAAGTAAGAGGAGTCATTTACATTTTCAAATTAAAATTGGTAGCTCAAATGATTTTTTAACAGAATTAGTTGACCTTATGAGAGCTGCCACAATTCTCTTGGAGCGAAATGAACTCTTATCGGATAATAAAACGATTTAACGATACTTACGGTTTTCCGCCGGTTACGCCGGTCAATGGTATACCATTTGTACGCAGGTTTGTATGCGGATCGTAAGGCATTGGTGGTCGACCGTAGGCTGGATCAGGTGGTCTTTGGTATGGTGGTTGATATGGTGAATTTGGATAGCCAGCTGGCGGTGGTTGTGGTGCAACCACTTTAGGGTTGCCAGGTACTGAGGCATTCGGTGTGGGTGTTCGCGCCTTAGCGCCAGGTGTTCCGGGTTTATCAAGCTAGATTTGTAAGAGATTGATTAGTCAACTAAACAGAACAAATTATATTAACTTACATCTTTTGTTTTAAGGCTTGGTGTTGAACGCGATGAACTTGATCCAGATCTTGAGGGTGGTCGGTCGCTTGATGGTTTTGAATTACCTCCGCCTGGCTTATCAGATCGATCACCATTTAGGCCAATACTGTCACGATCGCGAGATTCAAGGGAAACATGATCACCATTGGGTCGAGGTGATGGAGATTCCTAAAATTCATTTCAACATCATTCATCAGCTTCAAAAAAAATTTACATTTATAACTTAACAAAGCTAATCAAATTCAATTTTTGAATTAGAGACATGAAAAATGTTCTTTTCCATTTCTTTACGTTTTTTATAGGCACTTTTACCGATTTTTCCCCCATTTTTGTATCTTAACTTTACTTACACACTCAACTCACCATTTCATTAGCAACATCTACGACTAAATCCTGATCGCTTTTCTCGCCATCACTTTCCTGCAATAAAATATTGAAGAAACAATATCAATCTTCTCAATATTCACAAAGCAATTCCTATAACGTATTGTTTTCTTAATTTAATTTTTAACAATCTATTTTGGATAATTCTAATCAGCTTAATAATGTGCCAATGATACACGTTTGTAGTGATTTTTAGTAAATAGAAATGGTGAGTTGAGTTTTTGCTTTTTATATCTAAGCATTCTTTAACAATGGTTTGAAGCGTGAGAAATAGTGGCCCCTTAAACGAATGAAGTGCAATATGGACGGTGAATGATTTAATGAAATGGATTGTGCTTATTACTGTGATATAGGAGAATGTGAAAATCATCTATATGTAATTTCTAAATACAAATAAGATAATGGAAATTTTACTTACGTGTGTAATTTTTTCTTCTTTTCTTCTCTTGCTTTCACTTTCAATCTCGAGAGGTGATCTTGTGCGATATTTTTCCCGTTCTGCTGGTGATACGGAGTTTCTCTATAATATAGTAAAAATTTATGAATCGAGTGAATGAATTTCTTATTGAAATACGCTAAATACAAAAATCTATAGTCATGTAGTTTCCTTAAGGAATAAAATCATACATTATTCTTACCAATCTCTCCTCAGCTGATGGACCTCCCAATGGTACTTTCAACTCCTCTCGGTGTAAGTCTTGTGGTGCCTTAAGCAAGCCTTGTGGTCCATGTGGTAAGCCCATTGGGCCGCCGAAAGCACTTAGAGGTCCTGCTAGAGCACCAAGTGTTGGTATCGGTTGTGGTGGGGCTCCAGGAATTTGTTGTGCGTGAATCTGTTGCTGAAATGAACCAAACTTATTTGTAGTTATCAATTCGTTAAAATATTCAATTGATTTGAGTTTGTGTTATTTGGAATGTTTTCTTCTGTTGTTCAAACTTGTTTTGTATTTTTTTACTATTTCAGAAGCAATGTACGGTGGCTACTATATTCAATTATACAGGGTTATCCATTTCGTGGTTGGGAAAGTATAACCCTTCCATTTGACATCTGTCAAAATCAAATGTCATCCAAAACGTGTTTTTTTTAGTTGAAGATTTGCCATTTAGAAATATGGATCGTTTAACAGTCGAAAAATGCGTTAAAATTATTAAATTTAATTATAAAAATGGTGATTTAGCTGTATCAACATTTAGGGCTTTACGAGCCGATTACGGTCGACATAATCGACCTACACAGCAAACAATTTCGAGCACAGTGAGAAAATTTGAAGAGACTGGATTGCCTGTGCATAATCGCAACATTCGTTCTGCTGAAAATATCGCTGTCGTTGTTCAAAGTGTGGAGGAAGACCCGAATTTGTCGATTCCTCGACGTGCTCAACATTTGGGCTTGTCTTATGGCTCATTGTGGTGGATTTTGCATTTGGATTTGCATCCAGCTCACTCAAGAACTTAAGCCTCAAGACCATACACAACGCAAAATGTATGCGAATCGGGTGATTGAACAACAAGCCATTGATAACGATTTTTCGAACAAAATTTTCTTTAGTGATGAGGCTCATTTTTCGCTCAGTGGTTACGTAAATAAACAGAATTACCGCATATGGAGCTCTCAAAATCCACAGGTGATCGCAGAAAGGCCTTTGAATCCGGAAAAGTGACCGTTTGGTGTGCATTATGGTCTGGTGGTGTTATTGGCTCGTATTTTTTTGAAAACGATCAAGGAAGAGCCATTACAGTCAATTCTGACCGCTATGCACGGATGTTAACCGATTATTTTTGGAGAGAAATTGAACATTGTGATCTGGAGAACATGTGGTTCCAACAGGACGGAGCCACAAGCCACACAACACAGGCTTATCGAGCACTTTTGCAAGAGAAATTTCCAGGACGCGTAATTTCGAGATTGAGTAATGTCAATTGACCCGCAAGATCCTGCGACCTAACACCTTTGGATTTCTTTTTATGAGGCTATGCAAAAGATCGTGTTTACGCGAACAATCCTCAAAATCTTGAGCAATTGAGAACCAATATTCGTGAAGTTATGGCCGAGATATTGCCGGAAATGTGCCGAAAAGTCATTGAAAATTATCTCAAAAGGATTGAGGTCTGTAAGAGGTCCTGTGGAGAATATTTGAATGATGTTGTGTTTCACGTATAATGGCAAGGTTCAATCTTTATATTGAATAAAAAATTTTGTTTCCATCTGAATATTTTATGTGTTTTCTTTAGCTTTACTTTCCCAAGCGTAAAATGGATAACCCTGTAGTTTCAAAGCAAACGCTTATTGAATAATTGTTAATGTAAAATCAGGAGGATAGGACTTGCTGGCATTCAAACTTTCATAAAACATGTGCAATACAACACAACATCTCAAACATATTAATTCAAAAATAAATAAATAAATAAAACAAATGGGAGTTAAAAAATTCAAGCATTATCAACAAATAATAATCGACACGTAATAAGACATACATTGTTCAAGATATTAACAAAAAAAAAAAGATAAATGTGATAGCAGCAGTATGCTCCTATTAGAAGGCTAAACTAAACTAGAAGGCACCTACTTTCTCTGGAAGTCAGTCATGCATGATCTCTAATAGTTTACTTTATACATTTAATGCACACATTGAGTAAATTACTTAGCTTATCAGCTATATTAAATCAAAAATAGGCATTTGGACTATAGTTTATTCAATTATTTTGTTTATTTTATATCGATATGCCAATTCTTTTTTTTCCTTGAAAAGCCTTCTTGTGTTGCATTTATTCATTCCAAGCCTCTCTAAAAAGTTGTAGTGCCTTAAAGAGCAAATAAATCCTTATAAAAATGTGCAAAACGCAAGTTATACGTGGAGGGTTGTAACATATGAGGAGCTGTAAACCACTCACCACTCAGTTCTGGTTTTTTTTTGGCAAATTATTCAACACGACATCTTCTCTGACTTGCAAAATTTTCCAGTTTGAAGATGTCTAGTCGTAAGGGGTGCTAATAAGACTTGAACTTTTGGAACAGTATACACCTCGTAATTTTCCATTCCGTGCAAATATTATTTTTGGACCTGACTTAAAAAGTTCCGCTCAAAATCTTTTATTAGATCTCTATATGGCTACCCACGATAAGAAAATTCTTGAGAGGATTCCTTTCTTACATAAGACACAGAAGAGGGCGATCCGATAATTACTTAGCCTCACCGTCCGATGGCGCCACTATCTCAAGAGAGATTCACTATCGTGCAGCACATTCTTGTAGACGGCTACTGTCAAAATTTCAGCCGAATCGGACCCGTAGTTTCGGTTTGGCCGTGTGTGGAATTGGGCGTGTTCGTAGAGTTTAGAAAAATTGAGAAACAGCAATATCGGTCGATGATTCGATTCTTGTTTTTGGAAGAGAAATCGCGCAGCGAAATCAAAGAGCGCTTGGATGCTGTGCACGGTGACTTTGCACCTGCAATTTGACCGTAAAAAATTAGTTTAACGAGTTTGAACGTGGTCGCACGAGGGTTTTTGATGAGCCACCCCCAGGTGCCCCGAAAACGGCTATCACGGAGGAAAACTTGGTAAAAATCTACGAGCTCGTTTTGGCGGATCGCCGATTGAAAGTGCGCGAGATAAGTGAGACAGTAAGCATCGAAAAAGACCGCGTGGGTCATATACTGCATGCAATTTTGGGCATGAAAAAGCTTCGGTACGATGGGTACCGCGTTTGCTTACTCCGGATAACAAACGCAACCGTGAGACCACTTTAGAGTAGTGTTGGACGCTGTTTAAGCGCAATCCGAAGGAGTTTCTGAGTCGTTTTGTGACTGTCGACCAAACATGGCTGCACTGATATACCAGAGACCAAAGAGCAGTCGAAACAATGGACTTCACCCGGCGGACGTACTCCAAAGAAGGCGAAGTCTGTCCTATCGGCCGCAAAGTTAATAGCCACTATTTTTTGAGATTCACAAGGTGTCATCTGCATGATTAATTGGTCCTCTAATTTTTACTTAAAATGTTTATTTTCATGTAGTTTGTACAAACGATACTGTAAGTTTTAAAAATTTTATTTTTTGAATAGAGGTGTATAAGTTTAGTGTCTGTGCGTTCTTAAATTTTTTTATGTTTAAAATTCGCTTTGTTAAATGTTAAGGATGGTTTAAAAAAGTCATATTTTAATTTCAATTTTTCAACATATGGCCATATACGAAAACTTTTATGCATCACTGTATCTCAATGCCAATGCTCTACCTGAATTTTAGGGTAATTTATTTACAGATTTTATTGTGGAATTTTAAGGATTGGTACATACATGCAAATATAAAATAGTTAAGTAACTTATTCGTTATCTTCTTAATTCATTTCATTTGCAATGTGTTCATCTTGTATGTTGGTGGCTCAGCACGGGCAAATATGTATTTTCTTCACGATCCCCATAGCGGAGAGATAGTACGCCTCAATTTGCCATCGGGTATTCAGAAAGTTTTGAATACTGCTACAGGGGTATAGTGACATCATGCTTTCCATAATCCAAGATAATCGGAGCGTCTATAAACCATAGACGCTTATGAAACTTTTTGTAGCAAATTGCCGAACAGTCAAACCCGATTAATTTCTTTTATAGAACCCAGAAAACCGAGGAATTACTCCGGTGGATTTTTAGTTAAAAACAAAAGCAATAGTTAAAACTAGTAATAGTCGACCAAGTTGCTTACTTCCGAGAACATGAAAGGCAGCCTCAAATTGATTGATAGGAGTTAATATCAACATATTCAACCTCAGAAAACGAACAAACATTTTCATAAAATCCTGCCGTGAAATAACATAATATCAATTAGTTAAAATGATTAATCAACATTCCGTTTTCCAATTGCCCGAATCAGCAGCAACCAAATTAAATCCACTCCAATTTTTCATTACTACAACACCTCATTTAAACACATGATACGTATATCATTACTCATCTCATTATGGCGTTTTCAGATAATTAAATCGTTCCTGTATAATATATGCGAGTATATTTGTATGTAAGCAATGAAATAAATCTTCTCATTTTCCATATTATCGAATTTTCTATGTGTGAAATGATTTTAAATGCCTCATTGGCCCCAAATTGATTTGTATCGTGTCATCATCATCATTCTCCACCGAATACTCGTACAACATCAGCCTTTATGATATTCAACAACACATTTTGTGTCCTAGGTTGCTGCAGGCAGTAGTTTGGTGAGTGAACAGACCTGGAAGGGGGGAGAGTGCATAATTGCAAGCATTACACAATCTGATAACTGACAGTGCATTTCGATTCAATACAGTTGTTGTTTGTGTTGGAGGTAAAATTATCCTTTACCACCCTCAGCATTCATTGAAATGCCAGACCGGTTTCAAAGGGGTAGAATGCAACAACACTAAAAATTTGAATTAAATTATCTGTTGTTTGTATAAAGCAAAATTGCATACAATCACTGAACTTAGAAGTAGATTTTGTTCATGTAACACGATTTGGAAATAATCCGGCAATAAACAGAACTAATATTGTGGTATACCGGGTGGACTAGGGTAAACTATGGCCCACCTGTAATCATTGAGGTAGATGTGGGTAGACTCTACAGTAGGGAAAGGATTCGTTTTGAATTTGTGTTGAAAAAAGGCTGCATTAGTGAGGTATGAAATGCAATTTGCTTAACTGGAAATGTGTAAATGTGGCAGGACAGTTAGTGTGGTTCAACTTGATGAAAGTTGTATCAATATTGGTTTATTCTTAAGCTTCGTTGAAGGTTTGACAGTGGTTAATTTTGATATTTTAAAACAAGCAATTGGATGATTGGGTCTCATAAAATTCACCAATTGATAACAGCCGGTCTTTAGGACTAGAGTCTATTAAAATGCAAAGTGGAAGGTCTTAAAATTTCATGGAAACCTGTACGTAGCTGAATGTAAGCAGACTTTGCTTTCTTTCGATATCAGTCTACCGCAAGTTCCATAAGATAAGGACAACACATATTAAAAAATTTTGGCTGTTTGCTATGCAAAAGGCAACTGATATACTCGTAATCCCGGCTCAATGAAATTAGTTTCGCGGTTTGGATCGTCCCCACGATTGTTGCGACCATAGAATTATTGTGGGCCTTTATCTCAAGAATTCTTCCATAAATAGCAGAATTGATCCCGGAGCAAACAGACACTGTTAGAGTATAATTTACCAGCACCCACTACCGGCTCCAAGCTAAGTTCTTAGGTTGACAGGGGAAGTATAAGAGAGTAGACCAGAAGCCTTTCTCGTCTGAGAATCTTATATCATTATATCATATCATAAAAAAATGCTTATTTCAAGTAAAATGTTGAACATACCGTGCGCTGATAATAACAAACTAAAACCAGAAGACATGGAAGTCCCACTTGAAAGTGATCGAACGATACATCCCCAGAGTTTCAAAGGGGGAAATAGAGATCCGTAAGTTCACGCTTCAGAGCGACTGACCTGAATCTTGATAACTACTTTTCGTGCCTATGAGCCGGCGATCTTTTTTGCTCTGTATCTTTCAATCCATTACAACCAATTACTTTTCTCAATTTGACACTTTTGCTGTAGATCACATGCGTTGGTTCCGCAATTAAAGAGTTTTGGAGAATCTGTGATCGCTCTAGAGCACGTAAAGAAACTACTAATACTCCATAAGCGCCTACGTTAGAACATTGAGTATGCTAAATACAAATGAAACTCAGTCAATTTAAGAGCCATACTTGCAGGTTGGAATGATAGGCCATTTTCAACGGGAATTTGTACATATTGAAGTTTTAGTGGTTCTAATAAGTAATACGCTGATATATGTAGGGATTGGGGAGGGTGAATTAAATGACAGCCTCTACTTCTGAAACAAAATCAACAACTCCTTGTCAGCTATATTTTGCCAGCTCTCTACACAAGGTGCGTTCAAAAATAAACGAGACTGAGCTAAAATAGAAACGTCAGGAGCTTTGTTCTGCTAAATTCAAGTTTATTTATTCTAAATAGTCTCCTTCGGCCTCGATACACTATTTTGAGCGATCCAAAAGCTTTTCGGAAGAGTGTTTCAGATCATTGACCGGAATGTCCTTCAGGATTTCGGTACAAGCCTTTTGGATGCCCTCTACGGACGCAAAGCGTTTTCCTTTCATGGCCAAATGCAATTTTCCGAATAGGTAGAAGTCACAGAGAGCCATATCAGGCGAATGCGGTGAGAATTGATGGTTAAAATGGGATTTCTAGTCAAAAAATCAGTCACAAAAGTGGATCGATGAGATGGTGCATTATCATGCAATAAGCGCCAGCTTCCTCTTTCGCGGTATTCAGGCTGAATTCGACGAATGCGATACAACAAACGCTTCAAGACGCCAAGTTAGAAAATTGCATTGATGGTTAGGCCCATTGGCACGAACTCTTTGTGGACAATTCCATTGGAATCGTAAAAACAAATGAGCATCGACTTAATTTTTGATTTTTTTGGGGTGGTGGCTCGTCTGGGGCCTTCCACTTGGCACTTGGTTTCGGGTTCATATTGGAAACGCCACGGTTCATCACCAGTTACAATGTTGTAAAGGAAGCTCTCGTCTTTTCTCGCCTCTTTAATGATGTCTTTCGAATGTTGAATTCTGAGCAATTTTTGGTCATCAGTTAACTTGTGCAGAACAAAACCTGCACAGGCCTATCGTAAGCCCAAATGATCGGTTAAAATGCGATAAATCGATGTTTTGGAGGTATTCAACTCCGATTCCATGAATTTCAACGATGATTTCGGTTCATTTTTGATAAATTCACGCACAATTTCGATGGAGTTTTCGGTGATCACTGATTTTGGGCGGCCCGTATGTTCATCGTCCCTTTTGTGTCCTCACTCACGACCATCTCTGAAACGCGTAAATCACTCATAACTCTGGCACGAGATAGAAAATCATCGCCATAAACCTTTTTTATCAATTCAAATGTTTCGGTAAACGTTTTACCGATTTTAAATCAAAATTTGATATATTTGTTCGAAACTCATTTTTGTACCGTTGGCACAAACATACTGTCACTTTAGACGCAAAAACTCCGCTTCCACTGAACCGAATGTCACCAAACTTTCACTGGAAATCAGGGAGGGATGTAACTTTCCAACGCACAAAAGTCTCGTTTATTTTGGAACGTACCTTGTATACGATATACACTACTTGTCTCTCTCTCCCTCCATACATTATACATTTTGCAGAGTTGAAAAATTTGGCGGTTACACATTTGCAACATAAAACTAAATGAAATAAATCGCTCCTACATTTCAACCTTTCTGACACAAGCATCGTCTTTGATGCTGCCGATTTTGTTACTCCAAAGAGACATCACGATTTTCGTTTTTGCCGACTTTTTCCACCAGATAGCGGTCGTTTCGAAAAAAAGGGAAGTAGCTTTATAAGGTGCATGAAATTCGGGACAGACCTTCAAACCAGCTCCAAATTGAGTCCTTCGTATTGTACCAAATCTCCGACTTCATACTTCTGCTGGTCTTTACACCTTCTGTTACGTTTAGAACTGCTTCTTTTCGCAGAATTGAACGATTCTGTTAGAACCTGTTCATATTTTCTTCATCAATGGTAGCTCGCAATTCATCGTCGCACAGAGAGGTATTTGACCGTTCTAGCCGGCAAAAAGTCTAATTTATAGAACTACCTCCAGGTAAAAACTAGCGGCTCATTATCGAAGGTAAGTAGTCCCTCTAAGCCCTGCCCTTTGTCAGAGATTACTACCGCACGTGATTAGGCCATGGTTCAGCTTGTTATCAGATGTCATTTAAAGTGTTAGTTGTGATTTGTTTCAATTTTGACATTCGGAGTTGAAACCAACCTATGAGTATGGATTCTGAAATACCAGGTAACTACCTTTGTTTTAATATATGTTTCATAAAAAATAACTACCTGACATTTTTTTTTTACTAAGTTGGAAACATGTCCTAACTTTATCATTTTTATCTTAAAAATTTTATGAATTCGAAGGGTTTTGTAATACTGCTGGACTCAATAGGGTTGTCTTGCGCATACTAAAATAAAGTAGACTATCTATAATTTCTAAGCTTTATAATATTTGAGCCAACTTTTGCTGAAGCCTTGCTCCAACGTGCAACTTATCGTTCAGACCAGGGCTATGGAGTGTCTTCGTAGACGCGTCGAATACGACTATATTTTCATCGTGGTACTGCTGTCTTTGAATACTGCATGGTGTGGTAAATAGTAAACATCCTTGCTGTCGCCAATGTATGGAGGCATGCATGTTATATGCCCGAGTTCCAGATACTCTTCGAGGAAAGTGTTGTACTCCGCAGCCAGCTTCTCATCTGTGGAGAGTTTTTCTTGATTTGCCTGTAACTTAGGAGAGCTCTGGTCCTTGATTTAGTGACTGATCTTCTTGAAAAGGAAGGCGAACTATGTATCTGCCATCATCGTCTTTATTGTAAGTCGTTTGGAAATGATTTTCAAACTCCGTGTTAATATCACTTTGCTCATTCTGGTTTTGTTCGCCATCAGTTTCGAACTTTTTTTTCTATATTTCTGTAAAATTCAGCCATAGACACCAAGCAGGTTATTTTTGTTACGTATCCAGCCAAATTTTGTTTTTTGGGCAAGTAAAGGTTTGCCTTTAATCAAGAAATCCTCTACTATTTCCTCAAAGACGTGGTGCTAATTATCATGTAGATGGCTCCTGGCAAATGAAATTGCGGATCTGCCAGATTAAACACCTTCAGCCCGCTTGGTAAACTAAACGTATTTCGATCAGGAAGCATCATTGTTGACCTGGTCATGCTTAAAGCCTCGATTGAAACTCTTAAAGTCCGAGGGGAACCTGGGCGTTATTGTTACGAAAATCTTCTTCCGGACAGTTTTGGCGTAAACTCCTCCAATTCATGTATTACCTGCTAAAATACTTTCCGAGGGCAGACCTTCGCAGCTTTCGATCATATAAATGATGTTTTGAGACCCAGACTCAATTAAGGCTCGTAGTGTCTGCTTTAACTACTGCAGTGGCAAGAAGGACGGTGTAAGTTACGCTCGAGGAAGTTGTGTTCTTTGTGGTTTTGGAATGGCTGGTGGCGATGTTTGATGTGGTAGTCTTACGTTCAGTGGTTGAATAATTCAAAAATTTATGGAGCGGTTTCTTGGATTCAAAGCAAGTATTTTCGCTTTTGCATTTAACGCCCGATTCATGTGCTAGGCAGTTCTTGCCCAAGTTGTTACCAGCAACAAATCGATGTCGGTCATTGACGCTTAATTTTTCAATTCCATGGCATCGGTGAATGGCATGATTGTTTGGATTGCAGACCTTGCATAGGTATGTATAACAATCAATTCTAACCATTATTGCCTCCCAATGCTCCTTATTATAATCTAAGCCTTTTAATGCCGCTAAACAATTGCGAAGTGTGTCCTGTGAAGCCAAAAGAGACGTGGAACACCTATATATATTTTCGGCATCCAGAATGGTATCTATGTAGGTTGGTATCATCTGTCATTTATTGGAGAAGCGCTCTTGCAATATAGCTAGAGTAGTTTCGTAGTTGGCTGTACTCAGCTGCAAATGCGAGACCCCGCCCCCTGGCATCTCCCTTCAGATACGAGAGAAGGTACTACATTTTTTGCGTAACCCCGACAGAATTATTATTGTGGATAGTGCTTTTTCCACAGCTGGTAGTCGCTGCTGAAGTCCATATAAGGTGGCCAGTTTTTTGGCGCTGTGACAGTAGGTGTAGCGGAACTTGATGCTGCTGTCGTAATTGTTGATGCAGAAACATTCCCCGATATGGTTGTATTTACTTGGATCATTGGTGATAGAAGCCGCATTTTGATCTTGCACTACTGCTTGTTGACCTTTAATGAGTCGATCCTTCAGTTGTTTATAAACTTCTCCGTTGTAGCGAATATTTTTTGCTCAAAGTATGGATATCGTTTTGTAAAGCGCTCATCAGCTTTTAGTTGTTGTCTAGAAAATCATTCCAGGGGTTTTTGATGTCACTCAGCCAATTGGAAAAATATTCTTCCGTTTTTCTAGAGCTTGAGTCCTTAAAGTTCCTGGCTTAGTTTTGCGGCGCCTCGGCGATGTTCTTCTGCTCTAATATGATTGCCGTAGTGCCAATCATGTACTTTTGACGCAAAATATGCTCAGGACTGATATCAAGAATAGATCACTTCAGCCTTTGTTGGTAATCCTCGTACAGGTTGGATCGACGAAACACAGAATTATCAAGAACAGCCACACCAGCCGCGGTTGATCAAATTCGCCGTGAATTGCTCGACGGCCACACCAGCCGTTGTTGATATATAATTACAATTACTAGTCATCAAATGACGAAGATGAAGGAAAATACGTTCACTTGTCGGGTGTATAAATGAATGTCTCTATTTTTCCTCCCATGGATTCCTTTTCCTTGGAGCTGGTGCGATTTAGCACCCTAGCTTCCTTCTCTCTGTGAGCAATTATTTGCTCACCATGATTAACGAGATTGTGATATTCTGATTATTGTCAATTATATTTTCTTAAAGTTAGCGCGGATAATTGGATAAGTTTCTTTTGGTAGTACTTTGCGTCTTAGGATTCCCAGGGTAGTGTTAGGATGGTTGTCTACTTTGTCGAGCATTCCGAAGATTTGACGGATGCTTTTGTTTTGGATGGATTGTAGTGCCTTTTTGTTGGTCTCTGTCGTCTGGTAGAAGGCTGTACTACCATATAGTAGCGTCGGTCGTATTATTTGTTTGTAGATCAGCAGACGGTTCTTGATGTTGAGTTTCTTGGCCTTAAGGAGTGGAAAGAGTTGGGATAGTACATTGTAACAATGTGCTCGTTTGTTGCGTATGTGGTCGTTCCAGGAGAGTTTGTTATCGAATGTCAGTCCTAAGTATTTGGCTGTTCTTGACCAGGCAATGTTTTCGTTTTCAACAGTCAAAGTTTTCGAATGTTGTTGTCTTTTTCTGGTTATAAATAATGCCTGGGTCTTGTCTGAGTTGAACTTGATCTTCCACTTGCCAAAATACTTCAAGAGTATGTCTATGGAGAGTTGCAGTTTGGTGGTGATGACTCTTGCTTGTCTGGATGAGTATAAAACACAGGTATCGTCGGCATATAGATACTTGTGGACATTCAAAGGCAGCCGAGGTAGGTCTGCTGTAAAGATGTTGTATAGTATGGGGGGGGACTCCAGCTTGAATTGGCCGCATGGCTGAGAGGTGGTTGTCAATTTTGACACGAAATGATCTGCCTTTTAGAAAGGAGCCAATGATTTGGATGAGCTGCAGTGGCATGCATTTCGTAAATAAGTCATGCATGCCAGACTTTATCGAAGGCTTCGGCTATGTCAAACATAACCAAACCCGTTGATTTCCTGCGGTTTAGCCCTATTCTGATGGGTTGGACCACCCTAGTAAGCTGGAGTTCTGTGGAGTGTAATGGCTTGAAGCCAAATTGTTCTTCTGGAAGTATTCCTTGTTCGGTAACAACCTCAGTTAGTCGATTTAGTAGCACCCGCTCTACTATTTTCGACAGAGAGGATAATAGGCTAATAGGTCGCCAGTTTTGTGTGAACATGAGGTTTTTACCAGGTTTTAGAAGAACAATAACTATTGCCGATTTCCATATTTTGGGGTATTTTCGCAAACGGAAAATTTCGTTTATAATCGCTGCTATTGCATCGAGAATATTATTTGGGAGCCATTTTAACATGGTGTTTGATATTAAATCAAATCCCGGTGCTTTCCGTCTGTTCAGTACTTGTATGATGTCTTTAACCTCTTGAAGACAGATGCATTGTATTAGATCGGAGTCTGTAATGTCTGACCTCATGAGCCTGTTGGACAATCGATTGACGTGGTCTTCGTGTTCGTCAAGGTCCTCCTCGCCGGATGAATTTTCACAGAACTGTTCTTCTAGAGTATCTGCGAAGGCCTCCGCTTTACCAGAAGTGTCGAATTTGATACCGTAAGGGCCGTGAATTGGTGGTATTACAAGTTTGTTTTTAATACGAAAGTATTTGGAAACCCTCCAGAAAGCGTCGCTCCCAGGCTCCAGACTTTGCAAGAAACTTTCCCGTTGTTCATTGCGGAATTTCGATATCCGATCACGAATTTTGTTCGTAATTTGATTTGCTTCCTGGCGTAATCCAGGATGACCTGTGTTCCTAGTCCTTCTCCGAACTCGATTCCTTCTCCTTATTAAATTTTTGATGTCGTTAGGGAGTTCATAGGGGTTTGTCACCCTTGTCAGAGCTGTGACTGTGTTGTCCTCTTTTGCCTGTATTATTTTGTTCTTCTATCATTTTCTCTGTGTCGCTGGCTGTTTCAGGTGTTTGAATAATGGTTTTTTTAGCGAGTGCGACTTGGAAAGCTTGCCAATCAGTTTTCTTCTTTAACTGTATGGGTTCATCTATGTATATTCCACCTATTAAGAAGAGCACCGGTTTGTGATCGGATGAAAGTTCGTCGAGGACTTCATGCGTACATCGTGTTCAAAGGTACGTGATATACCAATATCGAGAGGATAACTATTTCGGTAGCCGTAAAGTATTGGTTCGTTGGGGATATGCAGGCTTAGTGGATTATCTGTGATGAATCGGTTTAACTCAGTCCCAGCTCGATTGCTTCTCACAGCTCCCCAGCTTCGGTGATAGGCATTGAAGTCTCCGGCAAGGAGTATGGGAACCTGAAAGTCCAGAAGTTGTTTAATATCTTCAATGAGCGTAGCTGCCTGAGGGCGGCTGTATACGGAGACTACCATAAATTCAAAAGAATCCGTCCGCACTTGAATTGCACTGGCTTCTAGTGTTTGTAACGTAGGTGTCAATACGAGATTATGGTTCACATTCCTTCTCACAAGAATGGCCGTTCCGCCTCCTCTGCCTGTTGTTCTGTCATTCCTGTACAGAAAATAGTTAGGGAAGCGTAGGCGGTTTCCTGGCTTCAGAAAGCTTTCCTGGATGAGAATGATGTCAAACTTATAATCAAATATAAGTTGAGTCAACTCACCAGCATTATGAAGCAGGGAATTTGCATTCCATGTGAGAATGGTTAAATAATCCATAAAGCTCATTGTTTCTTTGTCAGTGTACTGTTGAAACTGTTTTGTGATGCAAACATTCCCTGTATCATTTTCGCCATCATGTCTTGCATCATGGTTCGGAATTGTGTTTGCATGGTGGCAAAGAGTGTGTCCATGTTGTTATTTGTGTTTAGTGGAGTGTTTGCTTGTTTTTGTTTTTGTGTGTTTTTATTTTGTTGTTGTGTAGATGTTGTGGTGGTTTTGTTGTTATTAGCACCTGCAACTTGTGCAAGCGATTTCCTGACATCCACTGGGTTCCGAGGACATCCACCATAGTTGGCTGGATGTTCTCCACCACAGTTCACACATTTTGGCTTTTCCTCTGCTTTTTTAACGCATTTGGAAAAATGGTGGAGCCCATCGCATTTAATAAAACGGGCCTGTGCGTGACAATTTCTGGAGGATTGTCCAAACTGCTGGCAGTTGTGGCACATAACTTGTCCTGTAGGGGGCGTTGCGCTTCAACAGTGCATATGAGGTGACATATTGCCCTTATATTGTATATGTCAGTCTCGCTTTTGGGAAGGAGGACCTTCACCAACCTGGATGACCCATCTCGTAACTTTATATAGTGGATTTCAATGGGGTGAAATCCTTGGCTCTCCAGATCTTCTTTAATGTCGTCAATCGACAGTCCATACAGACCCCTGATTACCACATTTAGATTCCTTTCTTCAGGAAGGTACGTATGGTATTGTATCAAAACTGACGATAGATACAAGCCATATGGCAGCAGCGCTTACTACCACACACATGACCATTAGTAGGCCGACTTTGCTGGCTAACTTACATGGCGTTATATGAAGAATTGTGGAGGTGCCAACAAGAATTCGAGGTTTTGTACGGTTTAGAGACGGATTTCTACAGTGAAATCCAGATGATCCGCGGAGAACACAATAGCGCTCCTAGTGAAGTGAAAATTATTTCAGTTCTTATACCCGTTTAGTTTTTATCGCCTTTCAAAGTGAATTTATAGGAGTTTGTTTACATCTCAACGCTGAGCTATCAGTCGAAGGTGCAAAACGTGTGCTTCATTTGCTCGTCTTGGAAGTTTTAGGAGCACAATGAGCTATACAAGGTGAATTTATAGCATGCACGGAATGCGTTCGGCACGTTTTTTATTCGGAAAATAGTATATATGACGAAATATAAGCATTTGCTAATGCCGCAGTTGGGTGACAGCTACCGGAAGCTTGTCCATAGTAGGCCGACTAATACATATGCAAATTGCTACCATATGGCTTGTATCTATCGTCAGTTTTGTATTGTATCGTCATTTCTGTCAAGTATCTTGTAAGTTTCCTGTGGTCTTGTGGTGTCTCTGGAATTATCTGGATCCCCAAGTAGACCCTTTTGGCGGATTCGTGTTTTATTCCGAGGTCTTTCATGTCCTTTAGGACCTGGGTACACTTTTCAGGCTCTCGGAGGATGACAGGTACCGTTGTCCGTTTCTTGTCGTCGTCTGGGGATTTGGATGTGGTGGGCGCTGTGGGATTGGCTTTCTTTTTTGGTGGGATGGCCAGCTCTGGTAGAGCCCGGCGGTGGCAGAGCAGGAAATTCTTCATCCTCCTCAGCAGAGTCTTCCTGCATCGACTCATTTTCTTCTTCTTCTTGGGTTGCTTCCTCTTCTATCGCTTCTTCTTATGAAGAAGGAGGAGAGGGCGGCGGGCCCTCTGATGAGCAAGATGAAGACTCCACTTTTCTCTTTTTGTTTTTGGTTTTCTTTTTTGATTTAGCCAGCGACAAATCCCTCAATCGCTCCATGAGCTCTTTGTTGACTCGGCGTTGTTCCGCCAACTCCGAGCTTACCTCAACCAGTTGCTGTCGAGCCTACCTCAACTGCTCTATTACTTCGTTAAGCTGTGTCTGCACAGCTTGCGAAGTTTGCAATTGCCCAATCAGCAGAGCGATCTGCTGATGTTTGTCCATTGTGGATATGTCTGTCATATCCACAACCCGCCCAAACCAAACTCACACACTAAGAAATTTATCCAACTATTTTCACAATTTCTATACGAATCAACAACAATAATGAAAACAACACGCTCTCACAAACAAGGAAAGCAAATATCACTCACCCAGAAGAATCCGTGCCTTTTTGCCAACTTGTTCTTTTTCTGATAGTTGAGAATCTTCCCTCCTGCTCGCACTTTCACTTTTCATTCACTAAGTGACCATATAATAACTGCTTATATTCACTCACTCACTAATTGACAACTTCGACTTTCGAATGTCCGCAACGATGCACGGCTTCCACAAGACTGTGTGTCTCTATTTTTACGAAACATTGAACTTAAATACAAAATGTTTGTATGACTAAAATGCATACTACACAAAGTCAATGTCTATTCAAAACAAAAATGCATACTATGCAATAATAACTTTCTTATGCTAATAATTGCAGTCAATGTCCATTCAGAGCGTAAACATTTTCTTGCTGACAAGCTCCTGTAAGCCGCGGTCATTATTGCCGCTGAAAGTGTGTCGATTATAGTGCTAAGAGGAAGAATGACCGGGTAAATTGACATTGATTACTCGTGGAATCTCTGTTCAATTGTTGAACAACTACAATTACAAAAATAAAAGAAACTATTTGCATAGCATTTACTGCTTAATTAAATGCCGGAGTCATTTTGATCCCAGTGCGAAGCAATGATAGTCTAAAATGTTTGTAGACATAGGGTTAAGGAACCTGTTTCAACAAATCATCCATTTTTAAATGAACCAGCACAAAACGAGTAATATCATATTCGTATGAACGACATCTTCTAAATTTATAATACTTTTCGACGGAGGATAATTGAATGCCATGAAAACCAAAGGCTGCACCCAAGGTACGAAAATAGTTGATGTTTTTACTTGACTTGTAGCCTTAATAAAGAAAATACAGTGTATCCTAAATTTATAGGGGCACCCAGTTTTTTAGTCAAATTTTTAATGTTTTTAAACCATACAAATCTTAATTTGCACAAGCTATTTCTACTCATAATTCACGATTTCTGTCTTTTTTTGGTGAGCCTACGACAATTTGTTCGTTTACTATGCCATTTTTAAAAAAAAAAATAGTGTCCAAGTTTATAGGGGCAGTGAAAAAAAAACACGATTTTCCATAGAAAATTTTTTATTATTGGCAAAATCCATTGATTCGCAACAAAAAATCAGTAGTTAATAACGTTACCATCGTTTTTAAATAACATTTTCATCCGTTTTTGCATCGAAGTGTTGAGATTTGTCAAGCTGCTCATACTGATGTTTTCCCAAGCTTTTTTGACGCCCTCCTCCAGTTCTGTGACTGATGAATACCGACGAGCGTTGTCATAAACGTCGCGGACCATCATGCCCCAAACATTTTCTATTGGATTTAGATCCGGAGAAATGGCAGGCCACTGAAGTACAGGAATTTTCACTTTTGACAACCATTCCTTGGTAGATTTACTGGAGTGAAATGACGCGTTGTCCTGTTGAAAGATCAGTTTTGCAGAGCGGTAACGGCGGAAATAGGGCTTCAGATGCTTTTCTTCTTTCTGCATTTTCTCGCGCACCAAATTTGGAGATTCTTTCAAAGCTCTATGAACTGTGCTTTTTGAGACGTGAGGCGTGTATTCATTTCTGATACGATTACAGCCTTTGGTTGATTGAGAGGCAGCAGCAATGATTCTACGTTTATCTCGTTCGAAAGTTTTGACGGTGGACCACGTTTCTTCTTTTCGGTTTCCTTGATTTTCTTTTTTAAATAACTATCAACGGCATTACTCGAACGGTTGATTAGCCTAGCCTTTTCTCGATTACACTTGCCGCATGTCTTGAATGCATCAATAGATGCCTTTTCTTCTCTCGATAGCTGTTTTCCTCTACTCATTTTCACACAACACTCCACGTATAAATCTTTTCTGGCGACTAGCACGCAACTGAGTTTTCTAAACAAGCGTGGTATAAATACATACCTGAGCTGATTGTTTCAGAAAATTCCAGATTATGCTGGTCGTCTAGAACAGTCTGAAATTTTCTATTATCCTAAACCAGCCAATTCGAAACTTCTACCACCATCAGTTGCCGCAAACCACGAGTTTATCTATGATTAGGGCTCAAACCGTGAGCACCAAACGAAAAAAAAATGCAGGTATACAGCAACCGGACGACCGAAAAGAAATCCAGTTTTTACAGTGCCTCAAAATTTCAAGGTGCAAAGGAGTATTTCCTTTATACTTGTTTAAAATTTGTTGGTAAAGTGTTCAATTTCAACAGGAACGACAGTATAGACACAATCATTTGTAGTTCACGATAGAATTTCACCAGCAAAAGTAATTTTCGATAGAAAATAGTGTTTTTTTTCACTGCCCCTATAAACTTGGGACACTATTTTTTTTTAAAAAATGGCATAATAAACGAACAAGTTGTCGTAGGCTCACCAAAAAAGACAGAAATCGTGAATTAGAAGTAGAAATAGCTTGTGCAAATTAAAATTTAAAAATTTAACTAAAAAACTGGGAGCCCCTATAAATTTGGGACACACTGTAGTTGTAATCTGAAGTTTTACATCTTTTTAGCAATTTAAAAAAAATAGTTATACCTTTCTTCCCGTCCACTCTGTATGTGCACAAAAAAATCTATTCGTTTAAGGCTGCGTGCCGAACGGGACAGCTTCTTTTGGGACGAATTGTGATGCCAATATCAGAAAATTTCTCGAAAATACCCTGCACAAAATTTTCGCGCATTCTGTCTCTGCTTAGACCACATTACCTAACGAGGCTCTGTCGCTGAATTGTTGCTGTCTGATCTATTCCACGGAGGTTTCACACGACATTTCGATTTTAATTATAAGTTTTGCAAAATACTCTAACTACCACCGAAACATCACCGCCAAACCTTGCTACCACCCGAAAAGACCAATTTGTCCATGTATCACACTGAAAGCACTTCCAGTAGAATACCACAAACAAAATTTCCCTGCCATAGTCCACTCCCCTCTCCTGCCTCTACCACCAACATGAAACGGTTATGTTGACTCGCCGCGACAAGGATACACCCATTATTCATGGTGCGTTTACCGTTCAAACGGGAAATTGTTAAAATTTGGTGGCTTTGCACAATAAACGCATTTCCAGGCCGATGAAAATGCGGAAATTCGAGTAGACTAAAAAGCTATAATATCATTAATGACTGCGAAATGAAAACACTTTTTGAATAGTTGGTGGTTGTAGGTGGTGGCGGTGGTGATAGTATCAAGCCTTGTTGCATCGTGGCCGACGAGCACGGAAGGACACAATGTCGAGCGGCGTGCAGGAGTTTGAGTGGGCCGCACTGTATGAGGTGCGTGCGGTGACGCCATGTTGTCCTTTTAATTGTGTGGTCGATTGCAGCGATTTTATACGTAAAGTGGTCCTTGATTTCATTATACGAGTATAGATAAATCCGCTATTTACGCGGCGATACAATAAAAATTGCTGGTCCATGTTTGAATCGAAACGTTAATCGAAAATACGGTTTTCAACCCAACACGAAATGAATGCGTGTGACGTCACACGTGAAACCGCTTGATACATGCTCGTATATATAAAATAGATTTTAAATAAAGTGGAATCAATAAGTGCTTTTAACGAGTCACTGGCGACGGGCAATTTAAGGGTAGCGGACATGGGGATGCACTCGAGTGCTGCCAATGCAGGTTAATGCGATTTCAGGACGCAGAGATTTGGTTGAAAATGAGGCTGAAACATACTCTAATTGAAACTTGCTGTTGCTGTTGTTTTGAGCGCGGAGTAATCTCGATGATACTCTCTCCGAGGATATTCATCCACTCGGTACCTCTCCCCAAATGAAAATTGGTTTGCAGATTTAATTAGGCTGCGGTGCGATGATTCACTGCACTCACATTTGCACGTTGGCGCCATAATGAGCTGGAGGCGGCGATTGAATGACAAATGGACTCTGACGAGGGAGAGAGGAGGTCGCCAACAAGAGAGCGAGGGCAGGGCAATGGTAAATTAAACCTTATCAAATGAACGCTTTACTAATTAGTGAAATAAATAAAATGAATGTTGATAGGAGTATTATAATTATTGCTTGATTTAATTCATTTATTATAAACAGGTGAATGAGATAAATGTGTTTGGAAGCTGTTTGTGGTTTCGCGGTTAATTAATTCAGTAGCGGAATGAAAAATGACAGCATATTTTCCTCTCGCGTTTGGAATGCAATGCAGTTTTAATTGACGGTATCGCGATTTGAAATTTAATTTATGTTTTGATATTGCTGTGGTTCCCTGATTTATGTCGGGTTCAATAATTTTTGGGGTTTTATAATGATTTGATTGAAATTCTTTTTCTAAACTTTATTGGTGGATTATAGTATTTTGGGAATAGAGTAGAAGTAATGTGGGTCAATATTCTGTCGAAACCAACCAAATAGCGCTTTTTTTTAAGCGGACATGTAGCAAATGTTAATCGACTATAAATAGGAATGCGGGATGTGCAAGCAACAATAACATCAGAATTCTTCAGACTTAACCTACGTTTTGTATATCAAGCAAATTTAATTGACAAATAATGCAAGGCAATAATTGAAGCTTACTCTGTATGATATATTAATATTCTTTCATAGCATGAAACATACTTATACGCTGTTTAATATTTTTTAAGCAAAGAAATAATAAACATTTTGACATTCGCTGAACATTCCACTATGATTTTAATAAATGAAAAAATAATACGCAATTGTGTTAATGTGTGTTTAAGTTGAACCGTATTGCAAGAAATTTGTTTTATTTTTTTATTTAATTTCAACCATGAAACTCAACTTACTATGAGTTGCTGGATTCCCTGTTGTTGATGTTGCTGCATGTTTTTTTTTTTATTTTTTATTGTTTTGTCATACATACAAGAGAGGAAGAAATAAAGGAAAAAAGGAATGATTTTACCAATGGGTTCTTATTGTTTTTGAAAAATAAATAAATTTATTCGAATTCAAATTATCTAAATTACGTTCGTGGTAAAATTAAGATGAAAACTATAACACGAGCACAATTTCATACTTTTATTGTTTATGTATTTTTTTTTCTCTAAATTTCATATTTAGGCAGGCAAAAAATCGTATTTTGAACAAACACTTACATTTGAAAATAACTGGAAATCCGATTCGTAAGGAAATAAGAGTAAAATTCAAAATGAAATAAGATTATTAAAATAGGATTCGACCGACAGACGAATTTGTTCATTAAGAAAAAAATATTAGGAATCATTATTTTTCTTTCTGAATTAAATTCATTTATTTTATATGTTGAAATTCAACTCACCCCAATGATAGCATTTAATTCTTGCATTGTGACTTGTTTTGCACGATCAACTGCTTGTAAAACTTGTTGTTGATGTTCGGCTGCTAAAAATGGCAACAATTGGCTGATTAGAGCATTTAATCGTTTTGCTATTTCTGTCTGTAATTAGAAAGAAGAAATATATGGTTAGTTGATATTTAAGGAATGCTAGAAAGTATTTAGATTAAAGTGGAAGTAAAAGGACACTCACTAAGCAGCTAAATTTTGACTTTATTAGACTCAAGGAAACGAAAAGTCATTAATTGCACTTATATTCTGCCCTTAATACGAGTAGAAAATAAAGAAAACTTAATTTATACATGTACTCGTATAGTACGTTATTGAACATATTACTTATGGCTTGATGCATAAGCAAATGTATGAGTGGATCACAAATTCTTAGAAACTGTTAGAATTTTAGAGTTGCCCTGCATCCAGACACAGTGTAATAATCGAGCAGTCGCCTAAGCAAACTGCTCGAAAACCAACATATTGCGGATCCAAATTTCAATTGCAAATTTAAAATAATACTTCCAACGGAGCTCTTCCACGATTGCATTTTCGCCATGAGAAGGAAAGTGGATGGAAGGCTCGCTGACTGGTTTTTGTAGCGGTCCCGTAAGGTGACGACGAGAACAAACCGGGGAGTTGGACACAGGATCTTATGCTGGTCGAATGGCAAGTCGTGCGTACAGAGTGGCAATCGAAATTTGAAACTAAACGTTTTAAGCAACTGAATCGGAGCTCAAACTTCTTGTTATATAAATTGAAAAGGAAGCTATAGTGCTTGTTGAATCTCACCCCTTTTCTAATTTAAACTTAATCAATAATTTTGAAATCTTAAGTCCATCTAATTTCATTCATTGGTTTTGAAGTGCAACAATGTATTTACTTTCAATTGCAACAAAGTTATTGTAATTTTATGCCACTTATATGTCGCTTCTATTGTTTATTTTAGTCATCACAATTCGGCTGGAAATGTAATCCCTATCCAAGCATAGACTCCACGTGATCAGCAATTTATTAAACAAACTATCAGATCCGTGATATCGCTTCCATACATGCAAATGTGCATACGCAGCACTTTTCACGCGCGCGTGGAGCTTATGCTTGGATCTGGAAGCCAGCTCAGCTAGAGATAGAGGAATAAATTTTAATTTTCTGTTCAGTCAAATGGAGATCGTCGTTTGAATTAGTTGAACTACTCGGTAGTGGGCATCGTTTGTATAGGAAGTGTTTGGTCAAGTCTAAGGTGGTTTTTCTTTGGTGCCATTTCTTCCAGGGATTAGCGAGTGTGGTGCGGTGTTTTGCAAAGTGACTATAAAGTGCCCGGAATCTGGTGGTGGACCAGAGTCTGAACTACCGTGTTTTTAGGGAGCCAGCACAATTGATAACAGGCTGCCGGACCCGACGCCGACGAGGACGAAGACGTGCCGGACATACTGACTTTGAGCCTAGTGCAGGACTAGGACTATCCCAACGAACAGCTCTGGTGCAGAACTAGAGCGACTCACTCCGGTCATATCGCGAGGAAAAGCCCTCTTGATTAATATTGGTGACCCCACGTGATCTTCAGCGTGATCCTCACCACACACGCAAAATCGAACTTGTGCAATGTCGGAGCCGTCCGAACTACAAGAAATGGCAGATCGCCAGGATCAATTGAGACAGGAGATACAAGCTGTCTTCGTACGTTTAAAGAAGGATCCCTACACGAGGAAAACGCAGCGGCCATATCTGGAGAAGGCATCTAAGGAGCTGGACGAGGTTATCAAGGAAGCATTGCCCGCGGACCACCCTTACGTGCAAAAGGATTTCTTCGCATCGATCGCCGCAATCTACGCAAGAGCTGAAGAACTCATTGAGCTCTAAACGAGGCAAAGCTGCCGGCTTCAACTTCCCGACCGTGCGATAAGTCCGAAGTTTCTGCAAGTGCAAACGACGCATCTTCGGCCCTGAATAGGGATGGGCTTCGGCAAGCGCTACGCAGGCAAACCGCCCTAATGGAGGAGGTGCAACAGTTCGTTGCCGATTTGAAGTTGGGAGCAGATGAAACCCAACCAAAATCTTACTACTCGCTTAATGTTCGCATGCTGGAGGAATATGGAGTCAAATTGTCGCAGGGAAATGACCAGGTCCTTGACCACGCAGACTCCTCGAGCGTGAGCGGTTACGATGTCGCACAATACCGCCCCTTAAAGAAAGAATTGCTACAACATGTCATCCAAATGCAGCAGCAACTAGATAGGGTGAATTCTCGAGAACCGGAGACTCTGGTCAGCAGTGGGAGAGCCATTGAACTACCCAGAATAACAAGATCTGTACACTTGGCTGATTCACAGCCAAACGATGAGCAGTTCGGAAAAAATGTTTTATTTGGTGAGCAACTTAAGTGGAGAAGCCTTGAAGCTGATTCAACATCTGCCAATATCTGACGCCAATTATGCTGACGCTTGGAAACTAATGAACGATCGCTACAACAATCGACGAATCCTAATCCTAGTCCTAGTCCAACTGTCCGAGCGACTCGGCCGCGAGTATTAGGGCTTTCCATGACACGAGCAGTGAATGTTTATTGGGACTCAAAAACCTGGGAGTCTCCACCGAAGCGTGCGACCCCATCCTTCTGTTACTGCTCCGGCAAAAACTGGACCGCAAGAGTATGGTTTTGTATGAACAAAGGGACGAATCACCGCGAGAGATCGATGCAATGAGCAATTTTCTCGCTTTCGGAGCCTGGAATCCATTGATGTAAAGCCAGCAAGCACGAAACCAACGCGATCAGCCGCGCTCACCACCACGAAGTACCAAAAATGTGCAGTATGTTCGCAACACCATCCTGTATACCGCTGCAATAAATTAATCGGGCAACCACATCGAGATCGAATAAACACAGTCAAGAAACTCAAGCTGTGTACCAATTGTCTGCGGACCGGTCACTTTGCCCGGCAATGCTCTTCCGGCACCTGTAGACGATGCAACAAACAACATCATACTCTCCTCCATGCGGAGGAACCAAAAACGACAAAACCCGTGTCGGTCGCCTCAAAGGTACCAGCATCATCCGTCCAACCTGCAACTAGCCTTCCAACTAGCACCAGCCTAGATCCCAGGAATTCGAGTGAAAATTATATACTTTTGGGAACCGTCCGTCTCAAGGTTCGAGCAGATAATGGTTCTGAAGCGGAGTGCCGGGCGGTATTGGATTCGGGCTCCCAGGTCAACTTCATTACAAAACGACTGGCAACCAGACTTCGGCTAGTCACTACCGAGCAAGCGCTTGATATACCTGTAGAAGGCATCGGATATGGAAAACAAAGCACCCAAATGAAAGGCATTATACGAGTAAGCTTCCGGACGACCGACTATGATTCTCAGCTGGAGGCTTTCTTGCTGCCTAAAATAATCAACCGAGCAGACGACTTGACGTTTCATTATGGCCTGTTCCTAACAACGTAAAACTGGCAGATGCAAACTTCTAAGAGCCTGGACCAATCAACCTCCTCATCGGAGCAGAAAATTTCCTCCAACTGATGGCAATAGGCCAAGTTCAATTAGGAGAGGGCCTCCCCACCTTGCAGAATACGGTGTTTGGTTGGGTGGTCTGTGGCAAAGTGACAGATACTCCAACAGCTGAGCCAACAATTTCGGGTGTTTGTGGTGTGTGCGCCGAGGAGGTGGATCAAATCGAGAATCGGATGAAGGAGTTCTGGCGATTGGATGATGTGACGCCCACCATCCCTCTTACTGCTCAAGAGAGGAAGTGCGAAGAGTTCTTCTCGAGAACCACCATACTAGACTCAGACGGTCATTTTGTGGTTCAGCTTCCATTCTCGAAGGACCCCGCCTCGCTTGGTAAATCTTAAGATATGGCCCTGCAGAGATTTCTATCACTTGAGAGCAAACTCGCAAAGAACGATTCCCTGCGACGTCAATATGCGGAATTTATGCATGAGTATCAAGCTCGGGCACATGACGACAATCAGCGACCAGGACCCACAACGACCATACTATTTTCTACCCCACCACTGCGTTCTGAGGCCCGATAGCACCACCACTAAATTAAGAGTTGTTTTCGACGCCTCTGCTAAAACATCTACCAATATATCTTTGAACTCCGTGATTCATACCGGACCGGCACTTCAGCAAGACGTATTCTCGGTGCTCCTGCGATTCCGCCTGCCCAAATTTTTATTCACGGCGGATATAGAAAAAATGTACCGTCAAGTGATACTCGACGAAAGGGACCAACCCTAACAGCAAATTATCTGGAGAGACTCACCTGACAAACCCCTACAGTGCTTCAGGCTCACAACCGTCACATATGGTATGACTTCCGCCCCTTATCTGGCCATCAAATGCCTGAACACACTGGCCACAGAAGCGCAGGGCTCCTGCCCTCTAGGCGCAGCGGCCATCAAACAAAACATTTACGTAGATGATAACATGACCGGGGCGGACAGCTTGCGAGACGCCGAAATGCTTAAACGGCAAGTGATAAAGCTACTTAGGTCCGGTGGATTTCACCTAAGGAAGTGGTGCTCAAATGCACCATCAATACTACGGGAGTTGCCCATTCAAGAACGGGCCCAGCAACTTGAGATCGAGGCTCGTGATTGTCATGTCAAGATCCTAGGACTAACGTGGCTTCCTGCCACCGACGAACGAACAGTGTCGTTGGATATAGCCCACTTATTCGACCCCGGCTTCTTGAGCCCAGTGACCATCCAAGCTAAGATTCTGCTTCATCCGACGACACCTGCTTCACATCAAGGCGACGCCAATTCCTGGACCCCGGCGCAACTCACAAGCAACTTTCACAGTAGATCCTGCTCTACATATTTGAACGACACGTTCAAGGGGGGAAGTTGTTGAATCTCACTCCTTTTCTAATTTAAACTTAATCAATAATTTTGAAATCTAAAGTCCATCTAATTTCATTCATTGGTTTTGAAGTGCAACAATGTATTTACTGTCAGTTGCAACAAAGTTATTGTAATTTTATGCCACTCATTAAACAAACTATCAGATCCGTGATATCGCTTCAATACATGCAAATGTGCATACGCTACACTTTTCACGCGCGCGTGGAACTTTTGCTTGGATCTGGAAGCCAGCTCAGCATATTTCACCTTTTGTATCAAAGATAGAGGAATAAATTTTAATTTTCTGTTCAGTCAAATGGAGATCGTCGTTTGAATTACTTGAACTACTCGGTAGTGGGCATCGTTTGTATAGGAAGTGTTTGGTCAAGTCTAAGCTGGTTTTTCTTTGGTGCCATTTCTTCCAGGGATTAGCGAGTGTGGTGCGGTGTTGTGCACAGCGACTACAAAGTAACCGGAATCTGGGGGTGGACCAGAGTCTGAACTACCGTGTTCTTAGGGAGCCAGCACAATTGATAACAACAGGCTGCCGGACCCGATGCCGACGACGACGTGCCGGACATACTGACTTTGAGCCTAGTGTAGGACTAGGACTCTCCTAACGAACAGCAGTTGAAATTGATATTTCGAGACGGATACCTCCGAATCGCGGTTATAGTTCACGTGCATGACATTCCGCAGGTCCCGTTCCACTTTTCAGTAGTAATTGATAGAAGTTTTGATATAAGAGGGAGACTTTTTTTTGTTTTCAAAAACGAAATGTGCAAAATAGCTCATGTGGTGCAATATTCTTGTGACACATTAAAAGACTGATTACTGCTGTAAGCAATGGATTATTTCAGTAATAACCACCAAACGGTGCAAAGTGCAATCAAGTAAGCTTCGTCCGACCATTTTTCTGAGACATCTTTCGCTTGTGAATTGTCGTCTCGTGAAATTTTTTTATTGATAGAAAAAAACCAAATCAATTCCTTGCTACGATAAAGGCAATAACAGTGCGAGCATCGTCTGCTATAGTTTTGTGTGTGACAAGACGAGTCCCGGTCAAGGAATTTTTACTGCTCATGCCATTCGGTTGATTATGCGTAGAATTGACTTGGAGCATGCATGAAGTGTTAAACGAAAAATTAAATCGTGAATCATCTTATGCATTGAGTCGCGCTAAATAATCAACTCCTCATCAACATCAGTAGCATGGTTAGCGACCCGAATAATAAGCGCTCTTTGTTTAAGCTTAGTGCGAAGGTCGTCCAGTAGTTTGTAGAAAAACGTTGAAAATGTTCGCGGGGGGTCAATACATTCCGAGAATAATAGCTAGTTCGATGCAGTTATAAGTAAATTTTTCGTTGCCTCTGGAGAGTTGAGATCGGGAAGGACAAAATATTTATCCGAAGCCATTTGAATGGTTTCGAATGGTACTGATGATAAACAAGCGAGGCGAACTATTCGATCATGGTATGGATTCAGTGGCGGATCTAGGATCTCGACGAGGGGGGGGGGGGTCCAAAAAATTTCTGCCTAACCATAACCTCATTTTCTAACATAACCTAACATAACCTCATTTTCTAATTCTCTCATTACATCCCGCATAAAACTATGATAATGTCCCTTGTGTGTACATACGTTTTAATTCAGAACATCCTCTTCACGACAGAGTATATAATTTTTTTTTACATATATGTGCATACATATATATACATACGGCGCATATATCTATAGATATATGCGCCGTAATTGAAGGTATAAACAATCAAAGCATATATTTATTATGCGTTGTAGTCACAAAAACGTAAAATCACGAATATGAAAATATGCACATTCAAGAAATGTCGTTTTCTGTATTCTACATATCTCACGTGTTCGACATTTTAAATAGCGCGCCAACAATACTGCGATGGCAGCGCCTCGGCGTGAGATTTTCCCCGAACTTTTACTGTAACAAAATGCATCTGTCATTCAGTCATTTTGTCGTGATCTGTCGTAATTTGTGATCAACTGTGTCAGTATTTTGAGGAGATACGAAAGGTTGGAGAATTTCATGATGAAATGACCGATGAAATTTTCATCGGTCTCATTCCGTTTGAGTCGAGCTAAGAACATGAAGAGAAATTTATTCGCTTATTTCACTCGTCTTGATCCCGGATCTGAACCAGAGAAGAAAAAAAAGGAAGAATCGGTAAGTTAAAAAATTCGGGTATTTGTATAGTTTGGCTGCCCCGGCCCAAAATGAGAAAAAAAAAATTGAAAAAAGGGTGTATTTCAAAGGGGAAGGACGTCCCGATGCGATTTTTGTTGAAATTGAGAGTTTGTTCAAATGAATAATTATTAAAAATGTGTTGAAAATTTGGTACCTTGGACTTGTTAATATCCGGTAAATCCATGTTTTCTCACATGAAAAAAGTGGCCGGGGATGAAGTTAGTTGCTTAAAATAAGTTCGGACTTGACGCGGAATTGGACAAACAATTAGAATTGTTTCAAAAAATGATTTTCGAAAAACACATAAGTGAGGTTATGTTGTAGCTGTCAATTGGTGTTGATTGTGGTTGACTGATCCTCGCGGTGACCGTGTTGTGCTGTGGTGATTGTGGGTGGCGTGTTGACAGACGAGATAAGGTGTTTTTGCGTGCGCGTCGTCATTTCCTTTCAATATGGTGGACAATTGATGTGGGGTAAATACCGCAATATAGAGGGAGTTCTTTTCCAGCGCCGAAGTGAGAGAGAAAAGGGGAAATACTTGCTTTAGCTCGAAACGTAACCTGTAATATTGTTGTTGTTTACATTTGTTTGAAATTCGCTGACAATAACAATATCAAACAACAATATTACAGGTAAAGCAAGCTAAAGCAAGTATTTCCCCTTTTTTCTCCCACTTAGGCGCCGGAAAAGTATTCCCTCTATATCGCAGTATTTTCTGCACATCAATTGTCCACCAAATTAAAAGGAAATGACGACGCGCACGCAAAAACGCCTTATCTCGTCTGTTAACACGCCACCCACAATCACCACAGCACAACACAGTCACCTCGAGGATCAGTCAACCAAAATCAACACTTATTGACAGCTACAACGTAACCTCACTTATGCGTTTTTCGAAAATCATTTTTTCAAACTATTTCAATTGTTAATGTACTAGATCAATCGTAAAATATGTTGTTAGGAGTAATATAAAGTTTACTCATTTGGAAATAATTATCTGATAATATAATATAATATGAATGAACCGTGGATCGTAAATGAAAAACGAATTGAAGTTTTGTATACTTTTCAGAATAAGATTGACGAATCGAAGTTGAATGCTGGAGAAAGTACTTTTGAGACAGTCGAATCAGCAGAAGATTCATTTTCAAACAACACTACCGATTCTCATGATGTGTCAGTTCCCAGCGAGCGACTGACTGAAAAAAATGCATCAACTAAAATTAATAACGTGCATTTTCCTAAAAACGACATAGGCGTCGTTGCTCGAAATCTGCGGAATGCACCAAATCCAGACGAATTACTCAAAATTATCGATGATTCATGGAGACCATCGGCCACATTTCAATTTCCGAAATCAAAAGCTGGTGTCAAAAGTTTATCATTTCAAACGAAATGGTTGGAAGAGTTTAGCTGGTTAGCATATTCTGCTAAAGAAGACGGTGGATATTGTAAGTACTGCGTAGCTTTTGGTGTTAAAGCCGGTGGGACACATGATGTCAAGCTAGGAAAGCTCGTTACTAAACCGTTCAATGTTTGGAAGCATGCGAAAGAAACCTTCCGAAACCACGAAAATCTCGATTATCATAAAAAATCTTTTTTCGGTATTGAACACCTACGTGATATTAAACTTGGAAGAAGTAAGCCCATTGATTTGATGATCGACGAGCAGAAGGAAAAAACCATGAAAGAAAATTATGAGAGACTTAAACCCATAGTTGGCGCTATTGTTTTGTGTGGCAGGCAAGGGATGGCTCTTCGTGGTCACAGAGACGATGGACCTTTGTATAAGCCTAGGATTGGCAATGAAACTGACAAAGAATCCTCGAACGAAGGGAATTTTCGTGCAATTTTACGATATCGAGCTGAAAGTGACAATATTCTGAAGCAACATCTCTTAACAGCTCCGAAAAATGCAACGTATTTAAGCAAAACAATTCAGAATGAAATAATCGAAACTTGTCACATACTGATCAGAAAAAAAATTGTTGCCAAAGTGAACGAAGCGAAAGGATTTTCAATTTTGGCGGACGAATCGACTGATATTTCTAGCATAGAGCAACTTTCCACGTGCGTACGATACTTGGATCCGAAATTGAATGTCTGCGAGGATTTTCTTGGATTTGTTCCAGTGTTCGACGTTTCTGGCAAAGGCTTAGGAAACACTATAAGGAATTATTTACTTGATATCGGCGTTGATTGTTCATTCATGCTTGGTCAAGGATACGACGGTGCACCAGTTATGAGTGGCGAAGTCAATGGAGTACAAGCCCATATCAGGTCTCATTTTCCTCTGGCAATCTACGTTCATTGTGCCGCCCACAGCTTCAGTTTGGCCATCAATGCGGCTTGCGGAGTATCAGGTATAAAAAATGCGTTAGGAACTATCGGAACAATCGAAGCATTTTTCCACTGGCCCAAGAGACAAAGCATTTTGAAGGAAGAAATTTTGAAAATGCCGAAAAAGAGTGACCGGAGGAAAGAAAAATTGAATTCTTTCGCTGTTACAAGATGGGCTCAGTCTCATGAAGCAGTTTCAACTTACCTGGAACTTCAACCGGCCGTTATTGAAGCTTTGGAAGAAATAAAAAATTGGAAAGATCGAGATACTTCACAAAAAGCTTCTCAACTTTTGACCGCGATTTTGACAATCGAATTTCAAATCTCCTGTCATATAATGGAATCGATCAATTCTATCGTCTTGCCTCTGAGTCGGGAATTGCAGACGAAAAATCAAGATCTAGGAGAAGCCACGAAGTTAGCTGATGATGCCACGAATGATATCAAGGAAAAGCGGGAAAACGTTGATTCAAATTTTCGTATCATTTACGACAATGTTGCTGAAATCTGTTCCGAATACGAAATTGATATGAAATTGCCTCGTCGTTGCAGTCAACAAAAAAACCGTTGCAACATCGAAACACAAAACGTCGAAGATTATTACAAAATTGCCTTCTACATTCCATTCCTTGATACTTACATTTTCCATCTCGAAAGTCGGTTCGAAAAACACAAATCGATCTTCTACAGTTTCGGACAACTATTTCCTTCCAAACAGGAATTTGATCAGGAAAAATGCGCAGATCTTTACAAGTTTTATGACGAAATATTGGACTGTTCAGAAAGGAATTTTATCTCAGAGATCAAAATGTGGAGGCAACGGATCTCCGATCAAAATATTCAAAATGCGCTCGATGCATTATCAGTGAGTAACTTTAGATCGGAATTTTCACTTCCAGTATCAGTTTATATCACCTATCGAATGCTAAATATTCAATTTTTACGTTATTTTTTAGGTCATCAATGAAAAATGCTTCAAAAACGTGAACACGATCTTACGAGTATTGGCAGTGTTACCCGTAACAACAGCAACTCCAGAACGATCATTTTCGACCCTGAGAAGAATAAAAAACTATCTTAGAAGTACAATGGGACGGGAGCGCCTGAATGGACTCGCTTCTTTGAGTATCCATCCACAAATTGGACTAACAGAAGACGAAATTCTGCAAGAATTCTTCAAAAAACCGCGGAATTTCAAAAACGATTAAGATTTTTCCTAGTTTTCGCACTATCGCTAATATAATGTAGTAAACTGAATTTAATAATAATATCATGTATGTCAAAATACGATAAATCATTCATTTGCACATTACAATCTTTTTTGAATTTTCGAATCGTGAAATATAATATATATAATATATATAAAATATATAATATTGGCGACAGAATATCAGGATTCAAAATTCAGGTCCAATCGGGCCCGGACCCTCCTGGGGGGGGTCCGGACCCGAGGACCCCCCCCGTGGATCCGCCACTGTATGGATTTATATTCTACAAGCTTGGTGACAATTTAAATGTTCTCATTGTTTGGAACTCATGACTTACCACCGATAAGAATGGATTTTAGCCCAGTCATATTAGGGCTTTCACCTCGGATTAAATAGTTAAATATGAATAATTATATATAAATAATCAAGTTACTTACTTTAATTAAATATAAATAATTAATAGTTAGTACATAAATAATATATATAATTATTCATATTTAACTATTTAAGTATAAAATATTATTAATTCTGGATTATATATTTTAGTTTTATTTTAAGTTAACACGACATTATATATCTTTTCTTTAAAACGCGTAAATTTCTCAATACTTATATACCTGGAAATACTTGTCCCTACCCTATGCCCTTTTCTATTCATTGCCGGGACAGATGTTCTATAGTATTCAAGGCCACTCTCTCCACTTTGTATGAGTCAAGATTATTCGTTAGTTTTAAATTGTACCGTTGCAAATCAAGTTACTTACTTTAATTAAATATAAATAATTAATAGTTAGTACATAAATAATAGGCATTGTTTAATAATTATAATTTCCAAGTAAATAATTGACTTTATAACGTACTGATAACCATAACTCACGCTTGACCTTGCATTAGGCCGTATATGACTGTACGATGTGCACTCTTCGCGCTCTACCTTCGAAACGGTTGGTCGTATGAAAAAAAAGTTTAAACAAAAGTTGTAGGGAATTTTATAGCCTACAACTTTTATAATAAATGCAAATCTCATTTAACCGATAGGAAGCCAGATATTCGCGAAAAACCGATTTTTGTGACCTTTGACCTTGAATATCTTGAGACGCGGACACGATAACGATTGTGACTTTTGAGACAACATTTAGAATGACAAAACAAAGGTTCATACCAATTTGCAGCTTATTATCTTTCATTCCGAGGTTGACCCCTTTTTTTACCTAATATGACTGGGCTATTTTGTGATATGGAATGTGTTGCTCAACTTTTATATATTGCATTTTGAAAAATATGATATCTGTGTCATAGACAAATTGAGACCTCAGCGCGATTCCCTGGTTGATCCCTTTATGTAAGCTACAGTACGGGTGAGTTGTTTGAATGTTATAAAACCACCAACAGAAGAAGAAGATTTGAAGGACGAGCTTTAAGCTGAAAACAAGACTGTTAGATTAACTGTCGTTTAATAAATTAATTGATCGTAATATCTTATATCGTAATTGTAGAGCAAATGATTCCTTTAATTTATTTGTTGAATTTGCATTGCATTTACTCGCCGCCCTCTGTAAATTATTGTTTGTTTTCACCGGGATAATTTTTATATGGAATATTTATTGTTGAACAAGACATTTCCAGTTGGAAAAAATTTAAAAGCTTTCGAAAACTGAATGAAAGCATTAAAAAAATAAATTTAAGAAAAAAAAAACAAATAGGAAATGTAGGTGTATAAAATCGTAGATTTTTTGATATTTAAAATTTTTCTTGAAAACAATTTCACATTTTTTTACTGAGATTATCCCTATTGAGAGGTATCGTCGCATATAAAGTCCAAGAAAACACGTCGGACCTTCTTTTCTTAACCAATCCACGATCCCATTCAAGCTGGCCGGCGACACCTAATCTAATTTCATTTGCTAGAAGGTTTAATTTTATACTCCATCCTTCCCACTATCAACCCGTTTCTACTGATTAATTCAATATTCGTCATTTCCTTCATAATTATTTTTGTTTATTCCTTGAATCAATAGTTTTATCGTTGTGCTTAGAAGTAATGTTTAATTTTCATTAGGGTGTATGCGCTGAAAAAGATGTTTTCTGATTATACAATGTATAGTTCAATTTATTTTAAATTAGAAACAATAAAATTATGTTGAGATAATGTTAAAAGAAATTCGGTCTTTCCTTCCTGAAAACCTGACGGGGTACAGGACCCGCAACATTCCGCCCGTGCATTCACGCGTCAACAGACAAGGCCAATTTCGGCGGATCTCAACATCCTCTTTCGCCGAGGCAGCAGCCCATCGTTGCAGTCCTCTAGGGACATTTTTATATATGTACCTACTTTCACTACAGCAGTAAGTGACGTAGAACCAAAACGTAGCAGGTCCTCAGGCGAATTACCGGAGCGAAGCTAGCTGTAAACATGTAAAAGTAGCAGGAGAATCAGAATCAAACTTCTGATTATCAAAACTTGAATCACACGAGTACATAAATTCCATGAATTGTGCTCGGAATATTAACATATGGTTATTATATATTTTGGTTCACCACCATTTTATTTTCAGGGTGCTAACCTCTATGTACGGAGCAGAAATATGGGGCGACGCTCTCAGTAAGGAGGTATACCGAAAACGCTTGGCACAGGTACAGCGAAGTGGAGCACTGAGGATTGCATCTTCTTATCCGACAGTCTCCGATTCGGCGGCGAGACTTATTGCAGGCGTGATACCTGTTGCCCTCCTTGCTAGAGAGCGCCGCGCTATTTACCTGCGTCAAAACGAGAATGCGAGCGAGATGGATGTCTGCGGGGAGAGACAGCGCTCACTCAACGATTGACAGCAGTCTTGGGTGAAATGCACGAAGGGAAGATGGGCTGTTCGTCTCACCCTGGATGTGAGACCGTGGCTAAATCGAAGGTATGGTGAGACTGACTTCTATCTGACCCAGCTTTTGAGTGGCCATGGGTGTTTTCAGTGTTACCTACGCAAGATTGGTAAGTCACGGTCCCCTAATTGTCGGTTATGCCCAGGGCTACACACATTTTTTGCGTGCACAAAATGGGACAGGCTAAGAAGGGACCCCGGATAATATAGTCGCGGTGTAGCGTGAATCGGTTGACAAATGGAACCAGCTGGCATATTATGTTCGGGCAGTCCTAAAAGATAAAAGCGACTCACAGCAGCCGGGAGCGTTTGGGCTGGGGGATCGCTTATCCGGCACTTCCTCTCCCCTGCCGTTAGAAGAGGGATCCCCCAGCTTGAAGATATCTCACGGCGTAAAAAAACGAGACCTGACTCGAAGTAATGCGTCACTCGGTCCCAGGCTGGCTTCTCGGGTTGACAGGGGAGATGTTTAGTGGGTAGTCCAGTGGCCTTCTTGCGAGAATGGGAGTCCCACATTCTCACCTAAATGATATTCACCTCCTAACCACAAAACAAAAAAAAAAATACAGACATTCGTGTTGCCTTACGCCACAAAACTTTTCTTGATAAGTTGTCAAATATATTTAAAGTACATGTGGCGCCCCTATACAGCTAAGCATTTATATGCTAAAATCAGTTACCAACTTTCCAAAAATAAATCTTTCGTTTTCTTTAAGTGTTAATTTCATTGCGCTAAAAATAAGCTTTTGTTGTTTGGTATTTATTTAAAGTTATTTCATAATTGCTAGCCAACAAATATATATACACACACACACATATATATATATATATATATATATATATATATATATATATATATATATATATATATATAATGTATATGAAGGGTGTTAATTGTGAGTCCCGTCTTAACGTCAAGTTTTTCGCCCAACGTAATTTGACATTGCTTTGTTTCAGTTTCATTCAACCATGGAGAGGTACACAATTAAGCAGCGCGTTAAGGTTGCTGAAGCCTTTTACGAAAATGGGCGTTCAAATCAAAATGCATTTCGTGCACTTCGTGATTTTTTTGGTCAACATAATCGAAAAAATGCGTCCACATTCGAGAGAATCGTGCACAAATTTCAGCAAACCGGGTCTGCGGGAAATGTGAAATCACCTGTGCATACTCGACCAGTTCGTTCTGCGGAAAACATTGCTGTTGTTCGTGATAGTGAGGCAGAAGAGCCGTCAACCTCGACTTGTCGTCGTGCCCAACAATTGAACATCACACGAACATCACTGAAGCGAATTTTGAATAAAGATTTGAATTTACACGCTTACAAGGTTCAATTGACTCAAGAGCTGAAGCCTAATGACCATTTCAAGCGTGGGTAATACGCCGAATACAGACTTCTTGTGGCCAGAAATTGAGGTTATGGACTTGGACGATATGTGGTTCCAACAGGATCGTGGCACTTGCTACACAGCCAATGAAACAATGGCTCTTTTGAGCGAGAAATTCAGTGGCCGTGTTATCTCACGTTGTGGCGATGTTAATCGGCCGCCACGATCATGGTCCTTTTGAGATTTCGGAAAAACAATACTAACCGCCGATTTCCATATTTTGAGACACTTTCGCAAACGGAATATTGCATTAATAATGTCAGTAAGTGTTTGTAAAATATTGTCTGGTAGCCAAATAATCATTGTGTTTGTAATAGGGTCATGTCCAGGTGGTTTGTGTTCATTAAGTGTCTGTATAATGTTTTTGATTTCGTCTAGGTTCGTTGGTTTAATCCTATCCCATGTTAAGTATTATCCATCAGGAGTCTGTTGACAGAAAATTAAATTCTTTCCGAAGTTTCAAAGTCCTCCTCGCTGAAGAGTTTTCACGGAACTGTATTTCTAAAGAATCTGCAATGCGTCTGCTTTACCTGCATCGTAGAATTATATCCCATGCAGACCATAAATAGGCGGTACCACAATTTTACTTTTTATCTGAAAGTATTTGGTCATTCTTCCGAAACTGCCTTACCCAGGTTCAAGACTCTGCAAAAAGCCCTCCTATTGCTCGTTTTGGAGTACCCTTATCTTTTCATGGATTTCATTTGCCACCCGAGTAGCGTTTATGCGTAGCGTAGGGTCAACCTAGCTCTCCTCCGAGCTTGATTCCATTCCTTATCAGTTTTTTGATGTTCTGAGGGAGTTCACAGGGATTCGTTTCCCTTCTCGGAGTTATAACCGTATGGTTCTCTTTTGCCTGTAAAATTTTCTGAGATACGTTCTCAACGATGTTTTCAATGTTGTCGACCGTTTCAGGTGATTGAAAATTAGTTGTGAATTAATTGAGCGCGGTCCCAGTTTTATTGCTTCTCACAGCTCCCCACAGACGGTGGTAGGCATTTAGATCTCCTGCAATGAAGAAAGGGCCTTCAAATGCAGCAAGTGGTCTAAGATCATTTAAGAGATTTCTATTTCGAGGAGGATTGTAAGCAGAAAACACAATAAAATCTAGAAAATCAGTTCGCACCTTGATTGCTGTGCCCTCTAGTTTTCGAAGTGTGGTTGTGTTAATGAAATAATGATTTACGTTTCGTCTCACGAGAATGGCCGTTCCGCATTCTCAACCCGTCATTCTGTGATTTCTGCACTTCATGTAGTAGGGATGCGGAATCGTCTTCAAGGCTTCAGAAAGATTTCTTAGATTATAATGATGTCGAATTTATGATCAAATATAAATTGTAATATTTCACCAATATGTTGAAGCAGGGAATTTGCATTCCACATCAGAATTGAAACGTGGTTCACTAAACTCATGAGTGTATAGTGTTGACATTTTGAGATGCAGCGAACATGGTTTGAATCAAGTTTGTCATCATCTCTTGCATCATGTCTTGAAATTGTGTCTGTATTTTGGCAAACATTTGGTCCATATTGTGAGGTTGATTTTGTGTGTGTGGAGGTACGTGTGTCGTGGTTGTTTGTTTTTGAGCTGATTGTGCGGGTTATGTTGCAGCAACCTGCGTGAACGATCTTGTCACGTTCTTTGGATTCCTGGGAATACCCCAGTAGCTTGCTGGATGTTATAGCTTGCTGGATGTTGTAGCTTGCTGGATGTTGTAACTTGCTGGATGTTGTACGCCACAGTTGACACATTTTGGCTTCTCCTCAATTTTCTTCAGACAGCCCAAGAAATGGTGAAGCGAATCACATTTAATGCATTGAGACGGTGCATGACAGTTTCTAGAAGAATGTACAAATTATTGGGAGTTGTGGCACATTCCCTGGAACGTAACATACGACGGCGCTATGCCTCCACTATGTACATAAAAACAGATTTAATATTGTAAATGTTAGTTTCAGATTTTGAGAGGAGATCCTTGACTATTCTAGAAAGATCTTCGCTCATTTTAATATAGTAGACTTCTATTGGGTTGAAGCCCTGAAACTGTAAGTCTTCATTGATCTCTTCGACTGAAAGGCCATACAGGCCCCTGATGACAACATTCATCTGTCTATCTTCCGGAAGTAAAGGGTAGTCCAACCAAATCGCACGATGTTAATTGTAAATAAAACAAATAGTTTTCAAAGAATTATGTTAATATTTTTAATTATAATAGAAAAACTTATGACAAATATGTGTAAAACAAAATATTGCCCAAATGCTTGCCACAGCTACGGTGGCATACTTCTATCCGATGGTCCATATTTTCAATGACTCTGAGACATAATTGTGATTCAATGTCGTTAATGTGCTGAATTATCTCATCCTATAGTTCTTCAATTGTTTTTGAATTATTGACGTACGCTTTTTTTTAAATAGCCCTTGAGAAAGAAGTCCAACAGTGTCAAATAACATGATCGTAGCGGCCAATTAAAATCGCCACAACGTGAGATAACATTGCAATTGCTTTTTTCGCGCAAAAGAGCGATTGTTTCGTTGGCTGTGTGGCAAGTGGCACCATCCTGTTGGAACCACATATCGTCCAGGTCCATAACCTCAATTTCTAGCCACAAAAAGTTCATTATCATCTCGCAATAGCGAGCACAATTCACGGTAACTGCTTGGGCGTCCCCATTTTCGACGAAATACGGCCCGCTGATACCACCAGCCTATAAACCAAACCAAACAGTCACTCTTTGTGAATGCTTCGGCTTTTCAACAATCACTTGAATCCAGCCCAACTGCGGCAATTCTGCTTGTTAACGAATCCACTGAGGTGAAAATGTGCCTCGTCGCTGAAGATGATTTTCTCTATAAAGTCACTATTCCCTTCTGTCTGTTCAACCAACCATTCGGCATATTGCCGACGCTTGAAATGGTCAGGAGGCTTCAGCTCTTGAGTCAATTGAACCTTGAAAGCATGTAAATTCAAATCTTTATTCAAAATTCGCATCAGTGATGTTCGTGAGATGTTCAACTGTTAGGCACGACGACTCGTCGTCAGCGAACACCAGGAATGTTTTCCGCAGAATGAACTGGGCGAGCATGCACAGGTGATTTTTCTACAGACCCGGTTTGCTGAAATTTGCGCACGATTCTCCCGATTGTGAACACATTTCGTCGATTATGCTGACCAAAAGTCACGAAGTGCACAAAATTCATTTTGATTTGACCGTCCATTTTCGTAAAAGGCTTCAACAACCTCAACCTACTACTGAATAAAGTTGTGGTGTTAACAGCTAGCAGCGCTGAAAGCGACAATAGTACAAGATTTCCTTCTTACTGCTACAGCCGGCATCGTTAGACCGCGGCTAAATTATTTCTCCCGTTTTATGTATTTTGTGTGTGTAATAAATCATTGTTATGTTTAAATTTATGTTTTGTGTTCATTTTATAGACTAAGCGCCCACACATTACAATGTACTAATACAATCTGTTGCAAAAATGCGTAATGACTATTTACTCAACCTTACAAGGAACAACGCGATTCCTATGAATATACCGTGAACTACACTGACTGACTTCAAAAGGAACACTGTTTTCTTTTGGAAACTTACAGCTCCGACATTTCTGAAATATTGGTGCAGAGAGAGTCCTTAGCTGCGAAACGAAATAATTCTATTCCTTGTTAACATTATATCAAAATCCTCCTAAACAAAAACTCATTCAATTAAAAACCTAATTTGAAACTTTCAATAAAAGCATGAAATTATTCTATTTTCAGTTCCCTTCTACCCTCTTTATTTTCCAGCGAAATAATAACAAATAAACGCTGAAAAAACAACATCTGTTCTTCCATCGTACAATAGCACGCTATAATTCTCTTTTTGATTATTGTCATCAAGTCTCAAAATAAATTACTTATTCGTCTTCACAAATTCCTATTTGTTGCCCACTTACTTCCACTCTTCTTCCTGCCACCCACATCCTGCCACTGTTATTCGTTTATTATTCTTCCACGAGAAAGTCAAATTCAACCAAAGCGCATTACCACTGCCATCAAGTCTGGTCTACGTTGAAAAAAATAACCGAAGCAAAATATTGTATATTAACACGGAATGAGAAGACGGGAAAATTGGTGAGCGCCCAAAAAGGAAAATCAAATTACGTAAATGCTTCTAAAACGACTGCCAGCTACCCTGCAAGGATTGTGGTAACTTGGAGCGATTTTCTCAGGGGAAGGTTCGAGCGGGAGGTGGAAAAGGGAAGGGACGGTAAGCGCGAACATCGTCCCGTGAGAAGTGACACAGCTAACCAGCAAGCAAACCAAATACGCGTACTTTTACTTCTCGTCCTAACCCCGGCTCCCACCCGTCTCCATGTTCTTGTTTTACTTCGCGCTTCAGTCAACTTAGCTGAGAGCTTAATATATTTCATAGAACATGCTTTACGTCCTGGAGTTGAGTTGTGTCAGTTGGCGGAAGTTGGGCGAGGTCGGGAATTCTTTGCTGTTGGCTGCCGTGAATTACACCCTGCTCCTAGCTCCTTGTGCTCATCGCTTCCTCTGTGTATTCACTTGCTTGCTCACTTGCTTCTTGCTTGTTCTCGCGTCCCATGAATTACTCCTCCATTAAGAAGTTAAGGAAAGATGTCGACAAGAAATCTATACTCGTACTTGCTACCGAGTGAATTTCCTTCTTTTTCTTTTCACTTTCTCAGTCGTTTTCAAGGATCTTGTGCCGGGATGTTTGGTGTTTCGTCGTTTTTCGGTGAAAATTAACAGAATGTTTTGCCACCTTTTTTCTTACACTTCAGATGCCGTGGCACGGGAGCGGGTGCGAGGATCCACGACCTGAAGACGATTTCTTTCTCTGGGGATTGAAATGGAAGTGTGTTCTAGCATTTGAGTTTATATGTTTGTATTATTTACTTGAGTGCGACATCTTCATGATTTTGACTTGTTTGCCTTGGGGGTTGGAAATTTTTAGGAATGGTGTAGGAAACAAATTATATAAAATACAGGGATTATCTCCGATTTAACCTTGCGTTAATATTCACAGCAACTGGAGATGCCTACGTTTTTTGTATTCACCTGATTCCAACAACGGCTCCTGAAGGAAGCGTACGCACCCCCCAAAAAGCATTTTACCTCTTACAGCTCCGTTTGCCATTAATTCTTCCCTTTCTTACACTTTCTACGCGCGTCAAACGATTTTTCCACGCGGCAAAAGCACACCCCCACCCTCTTCGTTATTTCATTATTTCAACTCCTTGTCCCAGAGCAAAGTGCTTCCAATTTCTTTCTTTCATTCGTTTATTTAAAGGACTAATTACTGGGTCGTGCACAGGGTGCTTATTATTTCTGGCCTGTCGTAACGAGCTTTTGAATTTTTATTATTTAATTAGGACCACCGACAAAGTACGCTTCTCGCTCGCTACCAGCCGGTTCGTACTCGTTCAGACGATTTACCAAGTGAAATGTAAAGAAAATTAGAAGGAAATGAAACAGGGGATGCGAGGGTTGAAGGAAATGAGAATCAGTAAGCTGGGTCAGTGTTAATCATAACGGAATGATAGGCGAGGGAAGAGATTGTACAAGAAATGAGAGTTTTGGGAGGTGGTCGGGGATGGTGTTGAGAAGGAGAATACTGACATCAAGTATGCGGTTGTAAACGAAGGCAACGAGGCGAGAAAAAAAATGCTCAAAAGAATGCTTTTGGAATTAATAGGCTGGTCATGAATCGTAACAATTTTTCTTGGCAATCCTGGTGCGCTGGCTGTTACTAGCACATACCGTGCCCTGTTTTCTTGTTATCCTTCATTCCTCCATTCTAACCTCATTTGCACTCGTTGGGCAAAAGTTTGTTAGAGTTATTAATTCAAGATGGATGAACGGGTATGGCAAAAAGGACAAAAACTGGGGGGTGAGAATTCTCGTAAGAAAGGACTCGGGCGATTTTGGGTGTATGACCGACCTATAATAAACATTTCAAAGGCAACTACATTCGTCCAGGTTTAATTTTTTCTATTTCTTGATTTCTCCTCTTTTTCTCTTATTTGCCTTTTTATTCGTGGTTGCTTCGGGTCTGGCAATATTAACTAGAGCTAAATTTGCTGCTTTTTTCCGACGTCCCTTATCTAAGGACGTCGGTAAGGAGGAAGTTAATGCTTCATTGTACGTGAGGTGAAAGGCTTTATAGCATTTATTACCATAGTAATTAACGACTTGCTGTGCTGAAATTACATCGCGCGCCGATGGACGGGGTTGACAGGATGAAACGACGAGTAGGTGTTGTTGAGAACGGTGAACTCATTTCTAATTAATAAAAAATTCAGGTGAAGCGGAAAAGGAAATGAGATGGTAATGGTAATTATTGAACGTGAAGTAGAAAAATTTAATAGTCATAAGGATGTAATTAATCTGAAGGAAAGTTAATTGTTTGTGTTTGAATTTGGCGGGAGGCTATTGGTCGGTTTAATTAACATGAAGAAAAAATGTGTTTGTTTAGCTATGATATGGTTTCGTATAGGTGAGCCGATGTTATTCTAGCTTTTAGAATCTATATTTAAGTACTTTGAATATTAGGCAATGAAATGGAAAATCAAGTTTGTAATAAGCAGAAGCACTGAATTAAAAGTTTCAACTAATTATAATGTAGGTACCTTTTGCATTATTTCCCAGTTATGGCAAAGCTTTTCCTACTTGACTCATTCAGGCATGATAAGAAGTAAGTAACTAAAACTTTATTGACTTTTTTTTAAACATTGACAGTAGGTACTTAATAATTATGTGACATTTGACAGTAGCTAGATGTTAAATAAACGTTGACAGTAGAATATGTATTGTTACATGTCCAAACAATTCTGCGAGCTACTGTCGCAATTGTTGTCGAATGTACTCGAAAGCACAAGAATCGACCAAGCATGATCAATATCTGAAAGTGACGTCACTGTGGGGTATTTGGAATTGCTCGAATATGCCAGGTAGTTCTCGCCAGAACATTTGCCAATATACGAGAAATGGATTGAATGACTAGAGACAAGCTGAATGAATGGGGAGATATAGTAAAACCGCGATAGTAAAACTGCGATAGAGTGGAGCGCGAAGTAAATGCGATATTGATTGATAGTGAAGTGAGTGAAGTTATTTTCGTGATATAGACAGTGTAATATAAGTTGATAGACAATAAAAATTAAAATTTAAATGCAATTTGTAAAATAGTTAAATTGATGATTGCATACTTAGTAAATAAACTCTTTTAAGTTAATTTAAAAGACAGTGCGTTTTCGCTTTCCCGGAACAATAAAATTATCGGCCGCGAACTATAAGACGCGACAGTATTATGTTATGTATACAGGATATCGTTCAGATCAATTAGAAGGTACCATTCGCTCTTATGGTTTATTTAGTGAAAGGTTTTATGAATAAATAAATTAAAATATAAGCTAAATCTAGACTAATCCTATCCCTAATCTAAATCAAATCTACAACTCCGCCTAACCTAGTCCTACTACTAATATAGTATACTTTTATTCAACTCTGATGCATATATATCCATAATATTTTTAACATTGAATTGTATAAAGTTTTTTTTTTGTTGTTTACATGTTATATACTTTGTACGCGGCCCCTATACACCCGATTCCTCTCCAGTAGATTCCAGGGAGGACGGGCGCTCTGTCCATTTTGACCGTGTTGGCTCGAGATTTGAAACGTTCTTGACACTAGGCTTGGTCGCTATCGATTATTTTTTTCTCCTTATACTGCTGAATTTAACGAGAATGACATTTTGTGTGCAAATCAGCCCCGGTATGTATAGGGTGATTCATAACAAGTGTACACATTTTTGTCGAAAAAAACATAGTTTTTGTGAAGATTGAGCTGTAATGTTTATTTATTATGGTCCCTTATCTGGTCCCTTACAATTAAATATGAAACATTACTTCGGGCATATGTGCAGCTCGTGCTGCTTTACAGACTATCAAACGATGATTGTAATTTTCGATGACATTTTCGGACATTTCCGGCGTTATTAGGCGTATGTTGGCTCGAATATTGTTTTTTAATGCTTCAGTAGTCTGGGGAGCATCAGCGGAAACACGATCCTTCAGAAATCCCCAAAGGAGGAAGTCACAAGGAGTCAAATCACACGATCTCGCCGGCCAATTTATGGGTCCATTTCGTGAAATTATTCGATTTCACGTAGAGCGCGAAATGTTTGCACTGGCGATTCATTATTTTTGTAAAAAGTTTTAACAGTAATAAAAGAAGAATTGTAAAAGACCAAACTGTCATAATCTGTGAATATATGGACCTGAAGTTGGTGATAAATAAGAGTTCAGGCCAATTCACATGTGTACACTTGTTATGAATCACCCTTTATTAGGTTGGGATACCGCATAAAATTGAGGTTTATTGGGAGCATTAGGATTGTAGGTTAATGGAAGTTTAAAAGGGCATAGATGGAATCATTTATATTTGGAAGTTCAAAAAGTGCGCGAATACCTCGAAGAGGACAGTCCCGCAGCATGTAGTGTAGTATCGGGACGATCCTCGTTTCTCTGTATAGTACAATATTTTTATAGTATTTCTTATTAGGTCGTCGATGCTTAGATAAGCATTTTCTAAGTATTTTTCTCTCAAATATTTGAATTTCTTCGGCGGCTGTTGGCGAGATTGGTAGCCAAGCGGGGAATCAGTAGGTAATGATTGGTCTAAAAAGTGTTTTGTACATTAGTACTTTCACTTTAAGGCAGACTGCTTTCGAGGAAAGGAGGGAGGAGATAAGTGCGGCTACCGCTTTAGCTTTGTTAAGCGTTTTTCTGGCGTATGTATTTGTCTTAAGCCGATTATTGAAGTGGATTCCCAATTATTTGACATTATCTTTGAGTGGAATGACTTTGCCTTCAATTTGAACTTGAATGTACCTACTCTGAGATACTGCACAACGATGCCCCTTGCCGCTAGCATTTCGAAAGCAGATTTGGTAGTATTAATTTCCAGTCCGCAATATTTTAGATACTTAACTATTAATTTCAAGTCCGTATTTTAGATACTGAGCTATGTCGTTCACTGCACGCTGTAGCCTTATTTGAGCCAGGGCAGGAAGGGTGTGGATGGCAGTAAGGATATCGTCTGCATACATAATTATATCAGAGTTCATGCAGTTTCGCCGTGGGATGTCATGAAGGAAAAAATTGAATAGGGCAGAACCAAGAACTGAGCCTTGGGGGACCTCAGAGTGAATAGAGATAGGATAGGTATTGAGATTCCCTGATTTTATTTGAGAGGTTCTATCCGAAAGGAAACTGTAAGGGATTCTGGGAAGTGCAACCGGGCAGGATGACATGTTTAGTTTGAGCTTGAGCTCGTTGATCCATACTGAGTTAAACGCTTTTTTTCAGATCTAGAGCACAGGTCGCTGTGCACTCTTTTCGCTATAGTTTGTGGGTGACTTTGTTATGCAGTAGCATTATAGCTTGCTCAGTAGATCGTTCGCGTTCGAATCCAAACTGAAAATGAGGAATCAAATGAGAGGTGAAGTCGTTGAAGCTACGCAGAATAATCCTTTCAAGAATTTTGCCTGTTCGGTAGTAGAGAGATTGGCAGGAAGTTGTTAATACTCCCTTCGCAATATGGTTTTGGTATTGTCATGAGTCTGCTGGCTTTCCATGATTGGGGAAAGTAGCCGTTGTTTAAACAATATTATATATTATGGTCAAAAAGGAGGAGACGGTTTTCCTACACTTTTTAAGTACTCTGGGATTCCTTCAGGAACGTGAGACAACTTGCTGTTTGACGTACTGAGGATATCTTCAACTTCTTTTTTCGCGGTGAAAGTCCCCAAAAAACTGGATGCCGTGGAGCCGTATTTTTATTATAATAAGAGAATATGGTTAAGTTAGATCCTTCATATTCTTCAGTTGTAAGCAGAACTTCCGCATTGGCTCTATTATTTAATGCTGTATTAGGCGGCTCACGGCGTCTGTATAGATGCTTGAAGTATTACTCATAAACACTGATCTTAGTTGAAGGAGCAATTAAAAACTCGATTCCTTGCCTTATTGGGTCTTTCTCAATGTTGTATATGGAACTCTTGCGCCCAGTAAGTTCGTCGATTACTTTAAACACATCAGGAGAAGGTCCCTTGAAACTTAGCCTTTGCTTATAAAGGTTATTGACTTCGTATTTGATGCGTTTGTGGATTTCATTGGTCACTATCGTGATCTCTATGTTGAACTCCAAATACTCTTCATTTAAATTTTAAACGGTTATAGCTTCGATGGAAAATGCGCATTAGTCTTTGAAGCATATGTTTCCGTATTTTTATTAAGTGAAGAGTCTCCTGAGTTAGACATTTATATACCGAGCTACGGGGTTTCTGGAAGGGGGCATGCTTGTCTAGATATTCAATTGTTGCTGATGATATTGCTGATATGTGAGTGTCTATTTCGGCTTTTCAGAGAGTCTTATTATCCGGTGGTAGCTTAGGAGGAAGGTCATTGAGGTCTCTTTTGAAGTTCGGCCATTTTATTGAATTATATGGCCTGTAGTGTGGTGGACAAGTTGGGGCTATTATATGGGTTTTGAGGGGTATACTTAAATAAAGACCATGGCGGTCTGATGATGAAGCAAATGTGGAGCATGTAAAAGGATTTGCGGGTTCAGAGAGAAGGTCAAGTGAGATTAAAATGTTGTTCAAAAATGAACGTCCTCTCGGGAAAGTTGGAACACCTGTATTTACAACAGAGGTTAGTTGGAGGGCCTCCGCGTGGAGCTATTCAATGAGGGAGTTTCCATTCATGTTGTTAGTAGTCTCACCCCAATGCTCGTGTCTGGCGTTGAGGTCTCCTTCTAGTAGAAATGGGTCGTGCGATGATGCTATTGCTAGGATTTGGTTGAGCGTAGAAGGGATTAGGAAACCAAGATGACACGGGAAGTAAAGGGAGCCTATTAGAATTTTGGCCGGAGTTCCATTGGGGCGTTTGATGCGGAGGGTCGCTAGTGTATCCGAGGAGTTACTTTGGTCGAAAGGAATTTGGTGGACGTCTATATCGTCCCTAAATAATATCGCCGTGCCTCTACCACCATCGTAACGCAGAACATTATAATTATCTATGCGGACTTTGTAATGAGGTTTAAGAACTGTCTCGTACAAGAGGAGGATGTCGGGTTGGAATGATTTGAGTAAGTCTGAAATGAAGAGCCCCTTGTCATGCGAAACTAGGGAGCTTAAATTTAGGGATAGAATAACGAGCCTATTTGCCAACATAAAGGTTAAAGTAGAAGTTCAGGAGAGCCATTGGCTTCTTTTGGTCAGGTGTGAAGTCAATGGATAGAAGAAAAGATTGAACCTTCGAAAAGAGTTTACTGGGAGATATCACAAACCTGTCGTGTGTAATTTGATTTAGACGCTCGACAGAATTTTGTCGGTGTAACCAATGCAGGGTCGGTTTTTTTCCTAGACATATCTGAGTAAGAAGTAGGAGATGTAAGTGGAGGAAAGTGATATGGGAATTGGGCCACGTCATTGATGGCTGGGAAGTGTTGAGCATACAGGTGGGGCTGCTCGTTTGGCTTTTGCCTCCATTGCTCTTTCTAAAAGACATTTACGTTCCGGGCATCCGGAAAAGTTGACGGGGTGTCCATATACTTTACACATTGTTCAGAATAGAGCCGTTCCTGGTTCCTCCATGGATTTTCGAGGGCAGTCTTTTGAGATGTGTCCCTCTCCACATGCTACGCAGCGGAGATTGAATCCACAATTGGTGGAAACGTAACGAAATCTCTGGCAGCTGTAGCATTGTACCAGGTCACTCTTTCTGGGCCGTTCCCAGATTGCCCGTTGATGTAAGATGTAGTGGAATTTTATTATTGCGTTCTTATCTTTTTCGGTGGCTACTGTAATTCTGAAAAGGTCGAGTTTGATCTTGTTCGCTCTCGACCACCCTGTGGAAAGTGGATTAACCGACTCAACGCCCAACTCTGGTAGTTGGCTTTTGATGTCCTCGCGGATCGCATCTGCTCTGAAGTCTGAACCCACGCCCCTCAAGATGACCACGCACTTTTTCCTTTCTTTAGGAGTGAACGAATATTCTATTGCTGAGGTGATTTAATGAGGTTCATTATGTAATCATGAGCTTCCAGCCTATCAACTGTGACCTTGAGTTTGGAGTTGGATATTCCGTTTATTCTATAACCTATTCGAACCCCGTCTACTAGGGTGTATCGGCCTAGTATATCCGTCAACACGGTCCCTATAACGTTCTCTACGAAAATTGGCGGGTACCACATCTTTTTCGTTCGAGTGTAATTTACACTGGTGTTATTGATTGTATTTTTGTTCGCATATATTGGCCTGAATTGATTCGGCGCTAAAGCAACCAAGCATTGACAATGCTTGGTTTTTAAACCATATGTGAAAAATTCTCTTGTACCGATCGCGAGAGTGGTCTAAATTGGCCCAGAGCCATACATTTTCAGCTCTAACTCTTTTAATGTAGAAGTAACAATAACATATTCTCGTGTATTCTTAGTACTCTGCAAGCAGTCCAGAGACGAGGAAATGTAGCATAGTGACTTGTATAGGAGCAGAGGTATGAAGCCGTCTGGGTCAAATTTGATCCACGACACCTAGTATGTAAATTTTTTTCTTGTGCCTGGTTTTTTCCTTTTTTTTGTTTTTAGTAAATGATTTAGCAACAAAGGCTGTTTTTTAAGTGATAAACAAATCGAAGAGCTATTAAATCAAAGTGATGAGTCGGAATCGGATGTCAGTGGAAGTCAAGATCCGTTGTGTGACGAAGAAATTATTAGCGATCGAGGCAGTCCTGAATGGGGGTAATAGCTTAAAAAACACTGTGATTGAAACAAGTGATTCTGATACTGAGAGCGAAGAGACAAGAGACAAAGTGGAGAGACAAGGCATCAAAGTGGAGGGATTACTGGGACATTATCAAGGTAAACACCAATTCAAATCGTATAAGCATGCCCCAAGTTGGTCTCGAATGAGAGGGTCAAAATAACTACTCACCTTCCAGGTTTGGTAGGTCCAGTGCAAGGAAAAGTAAATATGTCCGAATTAGAGCCATGGATGTTGCTGATGATAGATGAGATATAGTTTTACATTTAAAAAAAAATTGAAGAATTCAGGGAGGTTAATTCAAGTGTTGGAGCTCATACAAAGTTCACAGCCATGACTGAAATGAACACCTTTCAAGGGGTTACTCTTTTAGCTGGCGTTTTTAAATCCAAGCAATGACGTGGAATGACGATGGCACAGGTAGAAATATTTTTAGAGTGACCAGGTCTCTTAAAAGATGTATTTTTACTTTGTCTCCTTTGCGGTTTGAGGACATATCAATCATATTTGGAAGGTAAACTAATGATCGAACTGCACTTGTATCCGAAATATTTAATAGATTTATTAAAAACTGTCAAAAAAAACTATAGTTATTCAGAATATATCGCTATAGACGAAATGTTATGCCCATTTTGAGTTTACATAAAATCGAAACCAGGTAAATATGGGATCAAAATTTTATCTCTCTGTGATTCCAAAACCCATTATTTATATATTGCATTCATATATACCGGAAAATTAGAAACATCAAGAAGGAATGACTTATGTATACCTATGCGTACAGTTTTAAAATTAGTTGAATCTTTAAAGACTTCTAACAGAAATATCACCGCAGACAATTGGTTTTCCTCAATCGAACTTTAAAGAATTGAAGTTGACATACGTTGAAACATTGCGCAATAATAAACGTGAAATACCCCCAGAGTTCCTGCCGCATAAAAAAGTCCAGTAGGCTCCAGCTTGCTTTTTTTCACAAATGATTATAACCCTTTGCTCTTTTGTCCCAAAAAAAAACCAAAGTGTAATTCTGATTTCAATAATGCACCATGATCAGTCCGTGGATGTAGAAAACGGTAGGCCCGAAATTATCGGATTGTATAACAATACTAAGGGCAGAGTTGGTTCTTTGGATCAAAAATGTGAAACTATTCTGCCTGTTTGCTCCGCAACGTTAAATATTTGTTCATCTAATGGATTTGTGCACCGAAAAGCCTCGAACCCAGAAAAACTGCTGAAAAGGAACAAATATATTAACAAATTGACCTGGACTTAGTGATACCATTTTCATTACAACGTAGGAAAGATGATGCAAACTTTTCAGGTTGATCTAAAAAACGGATCGACAATGTATTGGAGGAAAAGCATGGGCAGTTGACAGATAAGTCATTGTCTTCTATCACTGTCACTGCTGTTTCAAGTCGTAAACGGGCCAGATGCTCTTTACGAGGAGCGTTTGAAAAGTGTGTGGAAAAATAAAAACTGCTTACGTGTTTGGGGTAAACCTCTTTTATTTTTCGACAAAGCCTCTTTTTAGGCTTATACCCTTCGTCCAACGATGTTCTACTTTGCTGATCCCTTCCGAATAATAGGATTTGTCCAAGTCTGTAAAATATCCATAAGTGTCTACAATCACCTCCTCTTTTGAATAAAATCTTTGTCCCGCCAGCCATTTCTTCAAATTGGGGAACAAATAGTAGTTTGAGTGAGTCAAGTCTGGCGAATAGGGAGGATGTGAAATGAGTCCTATTTCCATACATTTTGCAACCACAACTGTTGAGGTATGTGTTGGTGCGTTTCTGGAAAATCAAACGACTTTCTTGATTCACACGAATACTAAACACAAAGAAATAGGCCAATATGGCGGAAACTTGGTGTGCGTTCATTCAAGAGATGCTTCTAATTACACATGACCTCGAAACGCGCCGGTGGTGCCATCTTTCCGACTTAGCGCGGACTTTTCAAACGCCCCTCGTATATCATTGGAAGAATGATCGTAAACAATATTTAAAATGAATTAAATGTTCCAATTTCATTTGTAAGACACATTCCGCCATTGGCTGTCAAAAAGTATGAAGACTGTAACTTGTGATATTTTTGCTTTCAAAGAATAAATTTTAGTTTTCATTGTTATTTTTTTCGTGATGAGTTTTTTTCAATCGAAATAGTTTTATTGTTGTTGTTGTCCTTTTAAGTTTTTTAAAGAATAATATTGTTTTCAGTTCTTTAAATACATACTAGTGAAAAAGCTATAAAAAATTGAAAATTTTAATTTGTGTATTACTTGTTATCTTTTGAAAAACTTTATAATTAAATTGAGATCTCTTTTTCAAAGAAGCTTTTTTTATTCCAAAAACTTAATTATTAAATTGAGATTCCTTTTTCAAAGAAGCTTTTTTTATTCCGTTTTTATCCAATTTTATATTAATTACATAAAATTATTGTTGTTCTTACTGGTTTTCTTGTGTGGAGGCACATAAGACCTACGATATACCTGCAGTGTTGCCCAAAAAACCGACACCAGCTAAGGATTATGAACAACATTCTTGTTTAAAACCCCTGTATTTTCCATTCTGTTAATTATTCATTTATGTCATGTTGTTCAGTTTCATTTGGCTGTAATACATACCGAATTATGAATCACTGAACGCTTGTATTTCATTTCTAAAAGACCTCTTTTACCCCTCTCTTGCTTTTTGCTTTAAGCAGTAGAGCCCCTTTCAGGCCTGCGCGTAGAAATAGTTAAAGTACTATATATCATTATCTTGATCGAATGCATCGGCACTCCACAAAGTGATATGGTCAGTATCACGCTTTGGCCATGTTTATTCCTTTCTTAATCCATAGTATCTGTATGCTTACGAGTATGTAGGTGGCCCGGCACGGGCAAAATAACAGAATTTCGTGGCAATTGCAAATTATGGACGTGCATCAATAAAAAAATTTGTATCAACTTGACACTGCTTACTTTAAAAAATGTAACTCACCTGTTTATGCATTTCAACATTAAGGCCATATGACATCTCATAATACTGAAAAGAAACAGAAAAAAAAACATCAATATCAAATGGAATTCCCAAGTTATTAATCAAATCAGTTTGTTAAAATTCTCATTTAACTCTAAATACACAGATCCTTTCCAGTCTGAGAGTTTGGATAACTCAATTAGTTGATAAAATAACAAATCTTCCATCCAATCCTTTCCTATCTCATTCTAACCATCTCTTATCCATTGCTTTAACGAAAACTCAAATAAGCTCTTGTATTTACGCACTAACCCACCCTGTTCCTCTATACATGCCCACACTAATAAACAAAATTTGATTAAATAGAAAGCATTTGAAATCTCGCAAGTGTCCTTTCTCTCAGTATCAAAACATTTATCTACGCTCCGCCCACTTTGTAGAGCTAATGCACCATTTCCATTGCAATTCAAAGACTCTCGAGCAAATAGAAGCGACAAAAGTCTCACACCTACAACAAGTCCACCGATGCCCCCCAGCAGTAGCGTATCCCATATAAACTACACTCGTTTGGTCCTTGTTGAAATTTCAGATGCATCATTTCGAGCTACGTCGACTAATTCTTCATAACAGAAGTTCCGTATGGGGTAGAGCACAAAGGATGATTGTCGAGGATATTTGCTCGCCATGGTATGATGATGTATCTGCTCTCTATGTTTATCTCTACTTCACAATTCATATCTGCCCCGTGGAGTTGCATAAACATTGCAACGAGCGGTTGGAGATTAGGACAGGATTAATAGGGGGAATAGCTAGAACGAGGATAGCAGTGCAAGGTTTGGATTTTGTTCATCTAACAAATACAAAACAAACATAAACGACACTCTTCAAAAGTCTTCCCGTCATGCATGAGATTTTCGGTTTATTTGATGTTTATTTTGTGCACTCCTATCCTGAATGTCCTGACTAAACTACCGTTTTCCAAAAACAGCCCAAATACGATAGAATCTTAAAAATATGAATGTATAGTCAAGTCATACAGTGCTCTTTTGGTGCTCCACCTGCTACTAACAACTTGGCTGCCTTTCAGTTTATGCAGACATCTCCTTTTGTTGTCCTTAGGATCCTTTTCCATGTCGACCCATTCTAACCCGACGCCAACTCAGATTGTCAACTTGAATAACTCACACAGCAACAGAAGCATGAGGTGATCTAATCAGCAAAACGTTCAAGGATACGGTTTTCCATGCTCCACTTAACTGAATCCTTCAAAACATATTCGTACACAGGACACTGCTGCGTATGAAACCTTGTCGGTTGCACTCTTTCCATCTTCAATTTTCGCATCAACTCTTCCAAGTACAGGAAAAGGATGCCTGAAGTGTGGAATGTGGAGCAAAGGAAACCAGAAAAAAAGCATGAATAACTATCGTGTACAAGAGTGATTCATCACAAGAGTCTCTGTTATCCTGTTTGCCTGCTCCACACTCTATCCACTCGTACTAGGTGCTTAGTACACGTTTCTAAGGACATTTCATGTGGAACCGTACGTGTACTAAGGAACCCCGTCGGATTTGTTCACAAGTGCGGTGGCAGGAATGCTGGATGTTTTTGCAACTGCAAAACACTGGTCCTTTCCGAAATTTCACATGTATGACATAGAATTGGGGATGATACAACACTAGGATGTGTTTCAGAGAGTTGTCGATACAATGCTAGGAATATCAATCAGAAATGAAGAGAACTTGTCTTTTAAATGGAAAAGGATCACGGAGTCATTTATCTCCGTTTGATTTGATTAGGAAGCACACCTGATTTGAGAAGTAGTTCGCTCGTGGGCGGAGGATGTTTGTTCTGGCCTTCCTAGCAAGCCGACAACTCTCTTTCCCAACCGCAGCACTCGTATATTGTGAACAGCACAAGGATATCAGAAAATTACTTAAATGCAGAATGTGAGGCATGTGAATAATTTGAATGAAATAGGTTGAGATGGCAATGGAGTTGATGACTTCTAACGAGCGAACGCTGCACCAGCCATGACTAACCAAACCATAAAACCCATTCCCTCTCCGCTCTATCCTTGCAATCAGTACAAGAGCTCCTCTATCACTTGCTCTGCTTCTGGGTTTCGCATCCATCCTGACTCATCTCCAACCAACCATCCCCCCCAGAACATTGGTGGCTTGAATCCAACATCCACGCTCTAGAGCTTAAGGACATGGACGTGTAGCCAACAACAAGCGGACGACGACGTTAAGGATCCTTTTGGTGCGATGATTGCAATGAGAATGAGACGAAGAACGTGAATGAGAAATTTAGTAAGGCATTGAGTTTGGCATTAAAACTATCCGCAAACCAATTCAAACCTATTTGTCAGTTGTGGTTTGACTTGAGTCAAGTTGTTGAAGGATTTTTGAAATGGAGATTGTGGGCAACATGGAACGACCGAGTCAGCTAGGATTCCTCAAGCAACGTAAAGGAATACAGTTGTTATGTGTGCGGTTCGAACGAGGGGAGTTTCGTTGAAACACTTTAAATGGTTGAGTGGCCATTTTTGCATGGAGAAATTTGAGATGGAGGAATTAGGGTAAATATTTGCATTGTTAGGATTAAGAGCGAAATTATTTAATGACAATGTGGTCGAGTGTGGTAGAGTTGATGGTGTAGAATGTTTGAATTATTTGAGATATGTTTTTTAATTATTCAAACAAATTGATTTTGTTGTAGTTGAAGTAACAAATAGTCTTTTTTGGGTGGATTCGATTTATAGGATTTGGAATGTACTTTAAATTTTGCGGTTGATTGCTGGAGTTGGAAGCAGCTTTTTGGAGCTAATATGATTGACTAACGTTGTTCTATTTTTGTTGATGAGTTTTGTTGATGAGCACTATCACCTGGGATTTATTGCTAGCTTCTGTTTAGTCAAATATTTGTTGGAGACTTGGATATGCCATTCATGCCCATTTTTGATGTATCTTTAATAACCAAGTTAGAATTAGCACGACGGACTATTTCGTCGAAAAGTTCAGATGCAAGGTCACGTGCACGAGGTCTGTTGTCGGATTTCAAAATAAATGACCTGAAGGCGTCTAGCTTTGTCATGAATCGCTTAATCGTTCAGAAAAAGATGGGCATTTTTTGAATTATGGGTCTAAGATTATGACATCGAAACAAAGGTCCAATTGGTAAGGGAGGCTTCTCATTCTGAAATACAACAAATGCAAGAATTGGATTTCACTAAAAACCGTGTGGATAAAAACAAATAAAGATATCTGCAATCAAAAATCGACAGTAATATTAACTGAATTGTACAAATCTAGTGACACCAACCGGATGCCTCTGAAACCAACAGGCAATTCAAACAGTCCCCGTATTTTGATTGCTTTATATGAACTACTTTACAGATTGTGCAATCCACACAGAAAATACTGAAGAGGAACGAAATATATGAAGCAAGTTGTGAAATAAAATTAAGGTAAAAGCGGAGTAAAGAAATCAAATCAAAATTAATTCATAAAACTTCGAAAGGATATATAACATAAAGTCAAAAATATAATTACAAGTTAAGCACTATAGGCAGCTTTGACCCAAACATTTTAACCGAGGACCAAGCTGGAGAATATTGTGATCCCTCACAATGCGGACCATCGGCGAATGACGATAGGCATCTGTTCTCGCAAATGGAATAATGCATAGTTGAAATGATCTAGTACGGGTCGGGTGATGTAGTGTATGAAGTGTGTTTATGAAGCCCCTTAAGGACAGAAGCGATGTTTACTGCCTCAGTGAGTTAAGACTTTGCCTGACGACGTGTACCGCACGCTAGCAGCTAGCTTCTGCGGTATCATGGGGTGGGATTTTTTCGGAAGCGCAAAGCACACTGCACAGACTATTCGTGCGTACGATTTCGAGATCAATTTCAGCCTGACAAAAAACCGAACGAGGTCAAGAGTTCTGATTTCATCCGGCGAAGAGCTGGTAGTAGCGGGATCGTCAGTAAATGGTACTGGCTTGTGATCCATTATTGTGCCGGTCACAAGTGTTGCTGGCTGGTTTGGTCACTCGCTTTCAAGTTTTTTGGCTTCCTGCAATTGGAGCAATTTGAGGCATAAGTGTCTTGTTTGCCACAACGGATACAACAAATTGTAGCCTGGGCTCTGAAACGATGTCCCGTCTGCTGAAAATTCCAACAGATAGTAAGTTGTATCTTAGGTACCAGCTCATGGACTTCCGTCTGATGGGGGTCGTCTAAATCAGTATCTTTTTCTGTGTAGCACTACAGCCCCTCTCGAGCCTTCGCTTCCTGCAAATAGCGCCTCCAATTGTCGCCGACCGAGTCCTTCAATTTGGAAATCGGAGCAGCGATGAATTGTCTTCGTCGACCGAGTCAGACCAGCGTTTCCTCGGCTTCTCCACTAGTCTCCGGCCTTCAGTTCTCCCAACGAATACCTTTTTGCGTTGTTCATCCATACGATTCATGTCTCCAGCCCATTGCAGCTTTCGCAGTCTTAAAATACTTGAGACCTCCGGTTCGTCAAAAACTCCATACAGCTCATAGTTGTATCGAATTTGCAATTGGTTCCCGTCTAGCTTCCCTCCGATTATTCCCCTTAAGACCCGCCGCTCAAAGACGTTCAATATATTTGCGGATGCTTGGGTTAGGGTCCATGTTTCACACCCATAGCATAGCACAGCTCTTATCAAAGATTTGTATACTTGGCGTGCAAATCAGTATATGAAGGAGGAATAGTGACACCCGAATCGTCTATTGTTGACTGTGTGAGGTAGGACGGCGCAGGTAATGCTGGTAAGTTTGGGTCAATCTCCGCTACATATCGCCGGTCTTGTTAATACCTTCTAATATCATGCTTATGCTGACCCCCGATGATAGTGGACTGCCACTAACTTCTTTGCCGAAGCACGGAGTGCAGGGACATTATGCTGGGATACATAACAACAGTTTCTCACGCGTCAGGTCGAATAACCTCTTAGAATATTTCCAAAATTTCCTGTTCGGGCATCGGGCTAATTAATCACTCCAATAGACAACATAGGGCTTCGTAATAGTCATCCATTATTTCATGAGCCAGCAGACAACTTCTCCGGAGCTTCTGCTTTAGGGTTGTTTCACTTTTGACTGGGCCAAATTTACGTAACGTGGCATATTTCAGGCTACTTTAGTCATAGTCGGGATCGGACTCCACGAATCTCCAGAACTAACGTTGAAGGCGCCCCACAAACAGCATCTGCGCGTGCCTGGCTACGAGTTGAAGATCTTCTCCAAGGTTGACGCCGGTCATATGCTCTATCCTTTGCAGATCAGCCCCAATTGCAACTGGATCATCTTGGTTAGAAAAGACCAACTTCCAGCTAGCCACCGTCACCGATACCTTTGACGCGGGAAAAGGGTGTCCAATTCTGTACGCAGTGCTACCAACTTGTGGTGGTGCTCATGAGTGTTGTTTAGCAGGTAAGTTCATTCGGCGATCTCCCATATTGTGTTAAGGGGGGGAAGATCAGGCACTTCCGAGGGTATCGAACGAGTCATACTGCCTAGAGTGTATGTGGGCTCTGGTGGTATAATTTCAGTCCTTTGAAGTTACGACGTTCCTACGTGATGTAATCGCACTATGTGTCCAAATACAGGGTTTATCCAACGAGATGGTGGCGATGGCACCAAAAAGCTGGGCCTAGGCTGGTACTCAGGAGTTATCGGGATTTCGATGCGAATGGGAGATTGCGTGGGGGCACCAAATCCAACCGTTTGTCCAATTTTCAGGCATTAGGTAGCTACTCCGTTGAAAATGGAAGGATGACGTGTCATCAGTAGAGTAGGCACCCTTAATAGACCAAATTCGTCAGGCCAAAATACATCTGGAATCGTACGCACGAATAAGTTTTTTGTAGTGTGCTTTGTAATAGCGAAAAAAACCCGCCCCATGACACCACAGAAGCTAGCTACCAGCGCGCGTACGGATCGCCAGGTAAAGCCCTTCCAGTAAGCCAAAACTTTTATTGCGAGTTGTATTCTTCGGCATATTTCGTCTCTTTCATTACCGGTACTCGTTATTTTAGCGCCTAAATATACAAATTCGCCCACATTTTCAATATTGTACTCTCCAAGGGTGATATTTTGGGCATTGGACGCATTTTTCCTCTACTACGTTATGAGCTTTGTTTTTAGAGGGCGGTCCGATAAGTACTTAGCCTCACCGCCCGATGGCGCCACTATTGCAAGAGCTATTGTCAAAATTTCAGCAGAATCGGACTTGGTAAAGGGTTTTCCAATAAGAGGTGTTATTTTGAATAGCCCGTTATTTCGGTAGATGTCACTTTTGAAGCTGTCATTTTTTGACATTTGACAAGCACAAACTACGCCATTAATAAAAATGGAACAATACACGCTTCAACAACGCATTGAAATTATTAAAATTCACTATAAAAATGGTGAAAATTTGGCAGAGACGGTTAGTAAAACTCGAACATTTCTGGTTTGTCGTGAAGCACCTTGTCGGACCCCAATACAAAAATTAGTGGACAAATTCGAGCTGCTGGGACAACTTAGTGATGTGAAGAATAAAACCCGTGTATGTTACTCAAGAACAGCCCAGAATATTGCTGCTGTAGCCGGAAGTATTGAAGAAAACCCAGGTTTGTACATTCCTCGTCGTTCTTTGGAATTAGGCATTCCACAAACGTCTTTACACCGTATTTTGCATAAAGATTTGGGTCTTAAGGCTTATAAAGCTAAGTCAACACAAGAACTCAAACCGTTCAATCATCAACAACGTCGTGTCTTTGCTGATTGGGTCCTTGAAATGCATGAAAATGATCCGGAATTCCATCGAAAAATCATCTTGAGTGATGGGGCCCATTTCTACTTCGTTGGCTTCGTCAACAAGCAAAATTTTTGCATCTGGGGCTCGGAAAACCCAAGAGTTATTGTTGAAAAGCCTCTCTATCCTCAACGTGTGACTGCTTGGCGTGGTTTATGGTCCGGCGTAGTCATTGGACCTTACTTATTCGAAAATGAGGCTGGAGCAACAGTTACGGGGAATGGATTGCGCTATCGAGAGATGATTAATGATTTTTTATGGCCGGAATTGAATGGTATTGATCTGGACAACGTTTCCTTACAACAAGCCAGCGCTACGTGCCACACAAGCAACGAAACCATTGATCTTTTACGGGTAAAGTTTTCGGACCGTGTTATCTCTCGAAGAGGTGATCACAATCGGCCACCGAGATCTTGTGATTTGACAACTTGCGACTTCTTCCTTTGGGGCCACGTGAAAGAGAAGGTCAACGCCAACAGCCCAGCGCCGATTCAAGACCTTAAAGATTGAATTCGTGAGGCTATCGAGGACATAGGGCAGCCACTTTGCGATTTGGTTATGGAAAATTTCATGAAAAGGATATGGTCCTGTGAGCGTGGTTGTGGTGGTCATTTGCCTGATGTTATTTTCCACCATGAACAGCATACCTTCCTCTTTATAATGAAATAAACATCCGATCATTTATACTTAAAAATGGCATTTTTCTATTAATATCAAAATAACACCTCTTATTGTTTTGACCGCGTGTAGAAAAATGGAAACAGAATAATATCGGTCGGTGATTCGATTCTTGTTTTTGGAAGGGAAATCGTGCAGCGAAATCAAATTGCACTTGCACGCTGTGTGGGGTGACTCTGCTCTTGCAATAGCAGTCATGAAAAATAGGTTTAATGAGTTTCAACGTGGTTACACGTCGGTTTTTGATGAGCCACCCCCAGGTGCCCCAAAAGCGGTTACCACGGACGATGACGTGACAAAACTCCACGGGCTCATATCCGCAGACCACCATTAGAAGGTGCGAGAGATAGCTGAGACAGTAGGCATCGGCAACGATTATGTGGGTCATATTTTACATGAAATTTTGGGCATGAGATGGCGACGGGTGCCGCGTTTGCTCACTCTGGACAACAAACGCAGTCGTGAGACCACTTCAGAGCATTGTTTGACGCTGTTGAAGCGCAATCCAAAGGAGACTCTGCGTCATTTTGTGAACGTTGACGAAACATGGCTCCACTGGTACACACTAGAGACCAAGGAGCAGTCAAAATAGTGGACTTCACCCGGTGACCATGCTCCGAAGCAGGCAAAGACTGTTCTATCAGTCGAAAACGTGATGGCCACTGTTTTCTGGGATTGACAAGGTGTGATCTGCATTGATTACCTGGAGAAGGGCAAAACGGTCACAGGGCTCTACTAAGCCGAATTATTGGGCCGATTTGACGTCGAATTGCAAAAATAAAGGCCCCATTTGGCGAAGAAAAAATGCCCTTCCACCATGACAACGCACCGGCTCACACCTCCACCGTCGCCACGGCCAGAGTGATCGAATTGGACTAAGAATTGCTACCCCATCAACTGTATTCTCCAGATTTGGCCCCGTGCGACTTCTTTTTGTTTCCAAACTCGCCGGGCAGAAATTTGAGTCGAATGAGGAAGTCGCCGCCGCCACGGAGGCCTACTTTACAGACCTCGAGAAAACGTATTTTTCAGACGAGTTAAAGAAGTTAGGGCATCGCTGGTTAAGTGTATCGAGCTAAGAGGAGATAATGTTGAGAAGTAAATTGTCGCTTTTACATAATTTTCGTTTTTCTTTTGTGGGCTAAGTACTTATCGGACCGCTCTCGCATTTTCATTGATTTGGAGTCGTACTGATTTTTCTTCATTGTCGAAGAGAGTTGGATAGCCTCCGTTTTCTGATGTCTCATTTGGATTTGTTTGCTCAAGGAGTTTTGGCAGCAGCCCATTATTTTTACTGCACTGCGCTGCTTGGGAGTGTTGAAGTTGCTCCCGTGTGATTATAAGTTCCTAGAGAAATTTCTAAAGTAGTTTTTTAATATTTCTGGCCGTATTCAGGACCAATTATCTCCTACATTTTACCAAAAAGTATCCAACAATTTTAAAATATTTTATAGCTTGCTATCCAAGCCCCAGAAATAAGTCTTATTAGCAAATTTCGAGGACGCACTCAGCGGACCGAGACAGTTGGAGGCGCTTATTGCAGGAAGCGAAGGCTCGAGAGGGGCTATAGTGCTACAAAGAAGAAGCGAATACAAAAAATTTCAATTTCTCTCAAAATCTAAAGAAGATTCATTCAAAGGATCATTATAGGAGAAAGTTGGATATGAGTCTAACTTTGAGACGGTCAGTGCAGAGGTTTAACAAAAGATATCTGTACAATATTCCCAATGAAGACAAACAGCCAACTGCCAGCAATTCGAAGGTGTTATAAAGAAGTGGCGGGAATCAATAAGCAAAAGGGACCCAAAGTTATGGTTAAGTCACTCAACCCAATGAAGCAAATCAACAAACAATGTGGATTCCAGACTTCAGATAAAAAAGTGCACTGATTTGTTGGTTTGAGGACGAGAATCAGGAACATTGGCCAGAATATATCATTGGACATCACATAAATTGCTAAAGAACATCCCACTGAAGTTGGATTTTTTTCTCACCTATATCCGCAAACTGCAATTAAGGCTTAAGTCAGAGGCTAGAAATTTTCGTCTGCGTGCCTACCATTAATTTTACACGTTCACATTTTATTGTGTCTCTCATCGATTATTTACTTTATTTCACAATAGATTTTAAGAAATTCGGAGCTGATAAAAAGAAACATGGTTAGTTGCGACCACGATGCATTAAAATTCCAAAATTCTTAAGTTTCTATTTGAATTTTTGAAAAGTTGATCGTTCTAATCAATCTAAAAAAGTCTGGGGTTAAAAATAATAGCAACGAAAATAATAGTATGCTTGTATCGTCAACGGAAATGCTTTGCGGAGCGCCAACAACAGTTTTAACCGTAGGATATGGTGATATTGTGTAAAGTTTACAAGTCGCACGAGTATCATGCAATAGAATGTGTTTAACGCATACTAAAGGTCAAAGAAAACATGGTGCGGTTCATATAATGGATTATGGTTATGATGTCATTACCATTTATATAGAAAGTCCGCTAATAATAAACAAATCAAACGTTACACGGATCACTTCGAGAGAAGCATTAGAGTTTCGAAACTGGATATTATAACTTGGGTCAAAATCAAGGTTCAATTCAGATGTTTTTAAACCGGTATTTTCATCATCTTCCATGATGCAATGTATATCATTGAGGTTTGGACTCCACATTTGCCCCCTCCAGTTACCACAATTCTACCGAGTTGGTAGAACTCGCCGTTTTAGGCCTCCAAGTAGGAAACTGCAATGTGCTGCTATTTATTGTTCCTTGTAGAAAAGTTTCAGACGGTGGGATCTTTCCATATGAAAAGGTAGCTCTGAGTATATTTTTACCAAAGGTAGTTAGTTGGAGTATCAAATGAAAATGCTTCATTTGAAATTTTCAGAACAGGTCTTCAGCCTGCGTTATATTCATCGAAGGATGCAGGGTGTCCCCTTCCCCTTCTGAGTGGACACCTGAAAAACAAACAAGAAAATGACAGTCGTTTCAATGGAGTGACAACATGTTTATTTAAACCAAATATTTGGACCACATGTCAGTGAAAATATCTTGAGTTTATTTATTACCGGCGAAACATGTCAAAAGTTAAGTGTAAAACCCTTTTGCTGACTTCTATCGACTCAGCTTTATTATTTGACGTACCGTATACTTCCTAAATAAAATTTACCAAAGCCCATCTGATATCAGTACCAAATAATTCCTTTGCAATGAGATCATTGTTCTTTCGACTATCCCAGGATACATACTACTTCCATCTTTCCGAAAACCCTTTTATCTCCTCATCATGATTCATACCCCGTATCCTTTATAACCAGCTAAACACTAGCGTCTCAACTGCGGATACACGCACGTATCTAAACCGCAGCACCACATAAACCTCACATCGATTCTAATTTCATTGCAAAATGAATGCGAACGCGAAGGATGCATATTCAAAAGGTTCTAACCTTGCTCTAAGTCCTTCATTTATTCCACTTCACAAAGAGTTGTATGCGAAATACGTGTAGACTTTTGCTTGGATGTTTATTCTACTCCGAGGTACATTAGCTCGACTTCATTTGTGTGGCAAATACTCTGTACATGCTGCTGTTCGTTGTGCATTCAGGACATAAATGAATGTTGGCGTATCCTTAGCCAACAAAAGCTCGAACTAGGCTCATCTTGCCAAACACCCACAGCAGCCTCAACTCCTGTAGTACTCTGCCATTCTGTACAGTTTAGTTTATACATTCTCCACTGATCTTATCGTTTGGTCTGATGGGTGACCTGTCGCCGTTTGCTTCCTTTCCGCTCCACTACCATTCACTATAGCAATTTCACATTAGGATAAACAAAGATATACGAGTACGAGTATGCAACTGCACTAACAGCGGAACTTCACATTTGCGTTGCAGGCGAGATGCATTTTGAAAATCCAGAGAACGAGATGTCTATTGCAACTTTTTTCCTTTCACCAAGGATGGTGATATGCACGAAATGTTCAGGAATCAGACACAAGGACATGCGATGTGAATAGCGATAGTTATAGGATGAACCATGCAAAGCTGGTTAATAGTACTGTCTGACATAGAGAGGTAGTACAGTGCTATTGTTGGTCTGTTCTTTGTTACGTAGGATGCAAATTCAAATACCCGTCGTTTACGGCAACGAAATGATAAATAGTTTCAGGAGTAGCATATACAGTGGGTTAGAAGGATTGGTCGAAAAGAGCAAACAAACGTCAGCACATAATTCTTGTAGTCACCAATATCTTGTACGTTGGGTAGGTATAGGCTACGCTCAGACCCTGATTCATTGTACTAGTTTTCTCCATCACGTTCACGTAACATGATAGGTAGAGCAGACTGCAAATCTGGTAAGCCTGTCTATTTGGGATTCTATCGAATATTTAACATAGACTATCAGACTTCAGAGCCTATAGTACTTGCGTACTACTTTCTGATTCATCATTTTTGACTAATATTGTATAAATTTAGGGAGCCATTTGGGTCAGTAAGTATTTACTATTTTTATTGTTTGAAATTTGATTTATTTTGTTCAAAAATTTGTAACGATTAGTATTGAATAAAGCGCTTTTCACTTCACTTCACTGCTGCGACTCTCAATAAACCAGCCATATATTCGTTAGACATTCCGGTATGTTTTTGCGCGTAAGACTTGAGGACGTACGTCATCAGGAAAAGAAGCCGCAGTGGAATGTGCTGTTTTGTCAAGAGAGGAATTTTTCTTTTTGGTGGTGGGAAGGTGAAGACTACTTCCGCCCTGAGTGTGGGACTGCAAGAACTGCTAGGCTTCTGGGCTACCTATTAAATACCTCCCGTGTCAACCTAAGAACCAAACCTTGGACCTTCGCCACATTGCCTCGGACTAGGGCTTGTTTTGACACACTTTATGGCACCATCACGTTAAAGGAAAAGTGACCCCTTTACCCTCGATGCCTCCGGGCGCCCAAGTAAGCCCTTGTCACCTTTCAGGACTGCCCAAACAAAATGTAGATCTAAGCATCTTACCGATCACACTATCGGGAGAGAGCCTTCCTATTTCATTGAAAAGGTCTCTGCTCTGCTTGCCCCATTTCTCGCCATAAAAAATGTATGACAGGCTTCGTTCTACTTTCCTACGTAGAATATCCAGTCCGAAGAATGTGACTTACCAATCTTGTGCAAATAAGACTGAAACGTCCATGCTCACTCAAGAGCTGGGTCAGGAAGAAGTCAGTCTCACTATTCCCTCGATTCAGCCACGGCTCAGGTCAGATATGTGGCGCGCAATCCATCTTCTCCTTGTGTGGCTTACCCAGGATTGCTATTAATCGCTGGGTGAGCGTTATCTTCCATGAGCAACAAGCCTTCGTTTGCCTTAATTTCAATGCACATCTATACTTTTTGTGCCCTTTAACAGGGAAGACAATGTATATCACCTCTGCGATAACCAACACAGCCAACTCAGTGTCTGTCCAATATGCAGATACAATTCTTATTGCTCCTCGTTTCTGGACCTGCGCATGTCATTTTCGGTTTAGTTCTTTCTGAGAATATCGCTCTATAACCTTGATCTGTGCAGAAGCAGTGACTCTGAGGTGCCTAACAAGAGTCGTCTTGTTAATGAAGTAGCTGCCCTTATGATGGCCATGAGAGACCCGATACCGCTGAAACCTTATCAGCCATTGTCCTGATTCGCTCGAAAAAACTCATCTATGAATCTATCAGTGTGCTCAGATACTTAACTGCTAATTCCGACTCAACCGTCACTTCCTCGATACTGCAGGGTGGACTAGTTCAGTTTTCATCAATTTTAGGCTGCACCCGAAAGTAGCCATCCAGTCCCTCCCTTGGTGTATTAGCGTACCTAGCTTGAGTTGAACTGTGCATCTAGTGACTCTCACGGCAGCACCGAACGTATAGCCGATCGATCAACCCTGACTTATCAGGTAGCTCGAGCCTCAGTAGATCTTCATACGAGATGTTCCACAAGTCAAGGCCGAGGGCCTCGGATACTCGGTTTATCGCAGAGCAGGCTTCGGTTCTTTGGATAGTCTCTCAAAGTTCAGCATCAGATATTCTATGGCTTGAAAAGGGTTTCACAACATTTTCAAGATATCCACCCATCTAGGGGAGTTAACGGCATTCCTAACATCCATGTTACCAGCAATACCACCCAACGGGTGGCACGGTTGTATGCTTCCGTCCGTTGGATCGGGCTCACCACTTTCGCAATTGCATCAATGGTGGAGCGACCTAGTTTAAAGCCATACTGCCGTGAAGGTTAGTCCCTGGATTGCGTCAGTGAGTCTTCCCTTGATGAGTTTTAAGAGCACTTTCCTATCCATGTCTAGTATATATAATGGGTGGCCGGCGTACAGATGGTGACTTAGAATCCCCCTTTCCCTTGCTGATCAGTACGAGCCTCGCTACATTCCAGTGCTCCGGAAAGACTCCTTCACATAGGCGAGCGTTCAACTTACTGAACAGAAGGTCAGAACAAAGGTGATAGACCAATTGCAGCATCTCAACTGGGACGCCAAATAGTCCAAGAGCCTACCTTGCTACCTTGACATGCACGTAATGGGTGGGCATTCTATTGATCTTATGTCGTGGGCGGCATCAACACGGGCGGAATGTGCAACGAGAAAAGCCGGCACTACTTCAGCAATCCTTCTTGCTTCATGCACGAGCTGCCCAGATCCTACAGATCGCTGTTCATGTAACTCATGAGATTTTTCCAGCAACGGACCTTATCGCTGTTGATCAGTCTACGAAGACATTTTCTAACTGTTGTACATGCTGCTGACCGGATGATGTCTCCTTGAGATTCCACGCTTCCGGCGGGAGGCTTGCCGGACATTTCCCTCGGTGTTCAGCGAATTCAGTTGATCAACAGTTCACAGGTGGATTGCTTTGCTCTGTCTCGGATATATTTGTCAATTATCCTAAGTTTTAGTTTGTCATGTCTGCCTTGACTCCCAATATACCAAGGATATCCGGGAATTCTTAAGACGAGTTCTCGCATATCTGAAGCACTTTTTTTATTAGGGCTTTGTAAAATATATATACAACATCTACTAGGCCTGTCTGTCTGTCCGTCTCTGTGACACAGTATGTTTTCGCCGAAACTGCAATAGCTACGATCATGACATTTTCAAAACAAGTCAAAAGTGATGACCTTTTCCCAATTTAGGCGTAAAGAAAATTTTATAAGCTGTTCAAGGGCGGTGACGTCTAAAAATTTTTTTTTTCTAAAGGTAGCCAATATGGGTATCAAACGGAAGGTCTTGATGATAGCTTTCCAAAAAGTTCTCAACCTGACACTTTTTACTACGATGGGTGCAGGAGGAGGGATATAAAGAAAAAGTAAACATAATAAGGAAGTAAAGATCGCGGAAACTATTCGTCGTTTCATTTGTAAAATATATACATGAAAGTTTCTCATCTAGTGTCAGTCTCATGCACATGGCCCTCCTCTTCCATTATATATTGTTTCGTTAGGATTAGCGGTCTTTAATTTCAACTCAGCTACCTCAATGCGAAGGCAAGCAAGCTAATTTTTCAATTGGTCGAAGTAGGTTACAAGCTTGGGAATGAGTGTGTACTCTGCAGATGGAGCAACTGTTTCGACAATGGTTTGTGTCGCACCCGTGAGCGTGACGATATTATCGGCAAGGTCCGCAACTTTGTTCGGCGTCGTATCCTTTTTTGCAGCTTGTACACGCTGTATATCTTTGGGAATGCTCTGAAACCAGATCGTGCAAAGTAGATCTCTAAGAACCGATGCGCCAGCAAGAGTTTTTAAATGAGGTGAAAACTGTGTAGGTTTTTTGTCATTCACCTCCTATACTTCCAGAAGTTATCTCGTCTTTTGCTCTTGGGACGTGCACAACCACTTAATCGGCTCTGTCTTGAAGTGAGTATATTGATTTCCCGCCAGTATATTCACTATGATGTCGCGAACTTCGGTGGCGACTCTCGGATCGAGAGATTGTGCAACGCATCCAAACTTTTGCGATTCGGTTGCTATTCCCGCAGTCTCGAAACATAGCTCTACCTGAGAAAACCACAGCTCAGAGTCAGATTTGTTAAACTGTGGTAGCGTTGTACGATCATTACGCTTAATTATTGCGGCTTCTAATGCATTAAGTAGCCTACTTCCTTCCGCGAAAGGGTCTGGATTCACCATTATCACTCGTCTTTACAAGAATATTATTTCACTGTGTTATACGTGATGTACAGCAATATTGTTTTTATACACAAGATCATTTTCCTGGCCAACTTGTACATTGTTACCCTGTTGCATGTCTCGTCACGGTTCCGTGCCCGTTGAGCCTCACACCAAAGCTTATGACATTTTCTCGCTTTTCAGCAACTGGGGGCTTGCCCTGCTGAAGTTTTCGACGCAAAGATGCGCGGCAAGCAGTCATGATGATGCTCATAGTTGAGTTCATCACGTCTTGATCTGCCAGTTCTTCTGTCCCTTGCACATCATTCTGCAGCGGAGCACCTCCACGAACCTCTCGACGTACATCATTCCGATGTTCCTCCCAATTGTAGCAGATCGAGAGCATAGAGGTCGGGAGACGACAACACCATGGATCTCAACCAAAATGTACTGATGATCACAGAATCACTCTAATGCACTCCAATTGTGTATACTCTGTACTAAGGGCTACGAGACGAATACAATACAGCTAATACGGCGGAAAGTCGGCGTATTTCTGGTATTAAGTTTGACGAGCTGCCATTTCTAGGATTCGTTTTCCCCGTGGATCTGTTTGAGGCATGCCGCATTCGATTGCTTTAGCGTTAAAGTCCCCCCATCGACCACGTGGCCATCTGCGTTCAAGACAGCGCCCTCCAAAGCATTAAGCTTTGCTTGCAAAGATGACATAGATGATAGCGTTAGGAGCACACTAGAGAAGGTGGTCCTTGAGCACCGAACCCACACATAATCATCCCCCCATCCATAGCCCGCTCCCTGGAAATCACTGTTCCGAACCCAGATAGCGGCAGCACCAGTTTCATTAGGATACCATGGTGCAAAACTTCTATCGTAGTGTTGCTCACTCAGCAGCAAAAAGTCAGCTTTCATGTTCATCGCAAACTGCTCAAGGAGATTTTTGGCAGTTCAACTGCGGTGTAGGTTTACCTGCAGGATACGGCTCATCGAAGCTCTGATTTTATCTTGGCTAGGGCTTCCTGGAAAACCCAATATTTTCCTGACCCCTAGCCACGCTGAAGATTCGATCTTGGACTAGCATCCTTGCAAAAGATACAGTGCGCCTGCTCTGTATATTCTTTTCTTTTATATCCCATTTGACTGCAACATAGGGAATTTCTATCGGGTCATTTGCAAACTTGTGCGGCGTAACCGCAGCCACGGCATTTGAAACATTGAAGAACGCTTCTCTTCGGCATATCTTGCGAATGACCCACCCTATTCTTACTTTGCCATTATTCACAAATTGTTTGGCATCCTTTTCGGTTAAGTCAATGATGGCCATGCGTTGTCCCTTATGTTTTTCTAGTGTCAACCTTGCTTTGATTCTGTCCACGCTAGGGAGCTCCCTTTTGATGGCCTCTTCTACGTCGGCCAAGATCCGTGACGCAGTCAATGTCTCTTATTTCGATCGTTCCCATCGGCGTGAGCGAGGCTATAGTTGCGTTTTTCCAGATGACTTTCTTTACTGCGTCGGAGAGTACTTCTTTATTGTTGGCCTCTGCTCCAAGATCGATCTGTATGTATTGGTTGTACTTGTTTAATAGCATTGTTGGTCACTTTGGGCCTTATCCATTACCTTATGATATTCCAAAGCACTTCCGCGTAGGATCGGTCATCTTGGGGTTTTATGAGCAGTACCTGGTGCCGGGGTCTTTTCTGCACGTTCGTGTGAACATTATTTTTGAAAGAGTTTCTTTGTGGCTTTCTTCACTTCTGTAAGTACTGTCTGGCACCCCTGATCTAGCGTTCCATGCCCATCAAGTGCCTTTTCCTTCCTTCTTTTATCCCGGTTTCCAAAGATTAGGCTAGATGCCATTTTTTTGTTGATGTTTGATGGCGGAGCTATCTTTGGATGCCCTTTAAGCTTAGCTCTCAGTGCTTTTTTAGCCATTAACCAGCTACCTCAGTAATGCCTTATGCGGTCTAGGAGCTCGTGTAGTTCAAGGAGCCCGTTCTTTACACGTTTGCTGATTTTATTCGGATAGCCTTTCTTCGTCCATGTCGCTAGACGGCAATTGTACTTTACGACCACCTTTCTTGGGAGAAGTTATCGGCTTCCGTTTCCGAGTATAGTACTTCAGCCACATTTTCAACAGTGGTGCTGCTTTATTTGTCTGTTCACTCCTTTCTTTTCCTGTTACGATCACTTTGTGAATTTCATAATGGTCCGTTATTATTTCGGGATTTAAGATCCTCGCTTTGGTAGCGATCGCAGCAGTAATTGCCCAATTCTCGATGTTCTTTATATTTCCCCCATAGCGCTAACTCCTGGCACATACTGCAGAATTTTCTGCTCTTCCTTTTAAGGACTTTCTGGCATACGCCGCAGGAATCTCAGTCTCTACAAGGCTTTCCGCAAACCTCCGTTCTTCGTCCGCCTTCACTCTCATTGTATTTGTCGTCATTTGTACGGCTCCCAATGCGCTGTGAAAATCGTGGCTGCAGCCGCTGGTTGCGCCGTCGCTATTGATGTTTTTAATTACTGTTTTTTTTTTGAATGTATTTGCTCCATATTTAAGTTTTTTGGTTGAATGCGCTCAAGTTTGACGGGGTCCCTCCGGAGCCGCTACCTTCGTTCGTATGTGTAGTCGCCTTCTTGGTCCCAAGGTTAACTTTGCTGAACAGGGAGGCCATGCGAGGGTTAGCACAAGCCCTTATGGGGAAAAGCTCTGATGGCCAGACCAGCACTAATCGGGAGTCCGTCTCAAGCGAACCTACACCACCAACCCAATGTCGGAATTTCAAACGTGATCCTAGGCTTGCCAAGGTTTTGCCAGGACGGAGGCGTGATAGTTGAATTGCGACCGTTCACGCACAAGTGTCACCTCGGCACTACCGTGCAAAGCAACTAGCTCCAAACCATCATATCCGCCAGCCCAACGCATCAATCAGGGTCATTACCTTTCACCCCAGGATGAGCATCACGATGACCACCATTTGCTCGGGTCCGTGGGGCGGCACTCCCCAAAGAATGCTAGCCTCCAAAGGTGTTCCTCTTGACCAGCATTACCTCTGCGGGAGAATTGACCATTTTTATTTTCATTTTTAAACAACTTAGTAGAAAAACGAGCTGCGTTTTTGAAAAAACTTATTACTTATCGAGCTTGATACAAAATTAACTCCTGAAAAGCGTGAAATGAAAACAAAAATTGGAAAAATTAAAACCTACTTTAGAATTATATACAATCAAAAAGATGAAATAAATTTGCTGGAATCGTGCCAAGCAGATTTTCACATAAAAATAAGCTTCCGATTCACCGCCAAGAATGAAAAACTGATTTGGTAACGATTCCATGAAATCTGTTTTATCCTTGTTTGGATATTTTGAAGTAGGCTTTTAAAACTTTCCGAATATTATTTATTTTAGGCGTAACACGTTTCCTAGTCAATAAATCATTGTTTCTGAAGACCAGCCTACGATCAAAAAATGGAATGAATAAGTTTTTCATGCAGGCTCCACGTGGAGTATTTAAAAGGGATGCTCACTTTTTGTAAAGTATTCAATTATTTGTTACAACGTGTTTTTGTTTTGCTTCATGCTATCCACTCAGTGGTTTTTGAGTTATAGGACGGATGATTCTGACCTTTTTATCTCATTTTTCTCCATTTTTAGCTGCTATAATGAAAGCAAGAATTAAATCAGCCTGTGAGAATATTGATCCTTTCATAATCAGTTTCATCCACTGCTTCGAATTGCCTCCCCCAACTCAAAGAATTCATCATTCTTAATTGTTTTCATTAACTTGTGGAAATCTGTTGAGAATAACTTTCAAACTCATTGTGGAAAGTGTTGTTCACGAGGGGGGATGCAATTTGGCGGAGCCAGCTATTAAGTTAATAATCATCTCCAGGGTTAAATACCAGTAAAAACATCATCAGCCAGCGAACAGAACAACAAATAACAAGAAAAACATTTAACCGTAATATAACATCGCATACCAACACACCACTATGGTGCAGCACACGCTACCCCCACTATTCTCCACCGCGCGCGAAACAACAAAACCCTTTAACACACCCCCAAACAGCCACTACCATCGCAAGCCTTGCACAGGCAACAACGCCGATTCAGCTATTTACCTCCATTTCGGGCGTAGTGTATCAGCTTTTGTGTTAAATAATTACCACACAATTAACACATAAAAACATGTAATACATTTGCGGTTAAGAGGTTTTCGCAAAGCCATTAACATCAGCAGAATCCTGACGACGATATGGTGAATAGACTGGCTGAAATGCCATTGACAGAAATAGTTAAGCGAATTTGTGAATGAGTTACAATGAAACTCGAAAAAGGATTTACACAAGAGAGGGGGAGACGGGGGAGTAAGTTAATGGTAATTGTGAAATTTCGAGAAATTTCACAGTAATATAAATGTAATTTACTCTACTGTTCGCGGTGGTTGATTTAATTTTGTCGATGTGAATAATTAGTTAGACATCTTATGAAGTGAGGAAGGCTAGGGGGTTGAATCATCATTTTGCTGGCTCGAAGTGGGGTTAATGAATCGTCTGGCAATTGAGACGATATTTACGAATAATTTTCAAAGCAACAAAGTGACTTTTTGCTGCTGAGTGAGCAACACTACGATAGAAGTTTTGCACCATGGTATCCTAATGAAACTGGTACGGGCGCCATATGGGTTCGGAACAGTGATTTTCAGGGAGCGGGCAATTGATGGGGGGATGATTATGTGTGGGTTCGGTGTTCAAGGACCACCTCCTCTAGTGTGTCCCTAACGCTATCATCTATGTCATCTTTGCAAGCAAAGCTTAATGCTTTGGAGGGCGCTGTCTTGAACAGATAGACCTGTGGAACGTGTCTTACGAGGGTTTTATGAGGCTGGAGATGCTAAATTAAACGAGCTTGATTGGCTAAGCGGATGATGTTACAGCTCTAGTCGCTGGAAGCACCGTTGATTTAGCACAACTTAGGCTAGGGATGCGTTGGGCTCCTAGCGGACCTGGCTCCGGTTGATGTGAATCATTCCTTGCCATCTGAATTGGAAGTGTGCACAACGCGGTCTCCGATACTTTGGTTGCTGTTGGTTGCGATGCTAACCGTGAGTTTCGTTGAGCTGTGGTCAAAGGACGCAGTTGGTTCATAGTTTTTAGTAATTTAACAAGGAACTCATGCGGTTCGATGGCTGTACGCTATGGAACTATTAGTTCTCCCGGAAATCTAAGCATCGTTCCGTATCGAATTTCTGCACAAGACGCTGCCAGGTCCTCTTTGACGGTTCCGCGTAATCCTAATAAAACGGTGGGGAGTATCTCCGGCCAGGACGGATTTCGCTTGTGGCACATGATTGCCGCTTTGAGCGTGCGGTGCCAGCATTCGATTAACCCGCTAGAAGCGAGATGATAAGGTAACGTCCTGGTTCGATCATCCTTGAAAAGTGACGAAGAACTGAGTGGCTTGATTCGTTGTAAGTGTGCGCGGCCCAATTATTGAAAAATGCTTGAGAAATGGTTCCAGCTGTTTGGTTAGTCAACCGTATTGCCTCGGGTCACTTTGAAAATCGATCGATTACCGTGACGCAATACTTGTAACCTTGGGATGGTATCAAACGGCCGATGATTTCCATTTGTACATGTTGAAACCGTTCATCGGGCATCGGAAAATTTTGTGTCGGGTTTTTTTTTTGTGGCGCCCAATTTCCGACCGCTAGCACGGCACGTGATTTCGTACGAACGTCTCTTTCCATGTTTGTCCAAATGAATTTCCTTCGATATAGACTTGAAGTTGCTCGGCCGCTTGGATGTGATGGATGATGAGAAACGTCGAATAACTTTCTAGGCATATCAATGGAACGAACGGTCGCACTTTCGAAAGGACGTCTCAGCCATCAAATCACCAACGATAACGTGTTGCAAGATAAGTGACGTAGTATTATTACGGAGGAGTTCCTGTAGTTCTGTATCCTTTTGCTGCTCAAGCGTCAATTCGTTCATATCAACAACAGATGGGACTGAGACTACTTCAATCCATGACAGAGCGTCCGCAACGCTGTTGGTAGTTCCAGGAATGTACCTTACGTCCGTAGAAAACGGTGGGATAAAGCTCAGATGGCGAAGTTGCTGTGGTGATGCTTTGTTGGATTGTTGCGCAAACGCCTGGATAAGTAGCTTGTGGTCCGTGAGAATGTGAAACGTCGAGTCTTCTAAATAGTGCCAAAAGTGAAGTATGCTGCTGTACATGGCCAGCAGTTCCCCGTCATACACACGCTGTAACTGGTTTCCGGTTTGAATAACTTTTTCTGATAAAAAGCAAGTGGTAGCCACTTGCTCGAGTACTGCACCTACCACTACGTCTGACGCATCAGTAGCAAGCCTCAGCGGCTTGTTTGCCTGGAAGTGCACCAGTAGAACAGCTCGGTCAGATTGTTTTTGCAATTTTGGAACGCTTTTTCTGTTCCTGGTGACCATGTGATTGATTTTTTGTCATTTTCCTTTGAAGAGGAGAAGTGATTGTTTGATGGTGCTTGCAAACTGGCTGCATTTCGAATGAAGCGTAGATAGTAGTTAAAGCATCCCAGAAAACGGCAAGCTCCGAGACTGTCGTAACTTGTGCGCAGTCTCGAATTAACTGCACTCGGGACGGTGGGGGTGAAATGCCTTGTGCGGTGATCACATGACCTAAATATTCGACCTCTGCCGCTCCCCATGAGCACTTGGCCACATTGATTACTAGTCCATTCTCAGCGAGGCATTCAAATACCAACCGTAGATGCTTTCTATGTTGGTTCTCTGATTGGAAAGCGACCAGAATATCGTCGACATAGCGAATACAGCAGTCGAAGCTTTGGAGTACATGATCCATAAACCTCTGGAACGATTGGGCTGCGAAACGTAGACTCATTGCACTGGACTTACACAAGCAGTGTAAGAAGTCAGAACCGGCATAACCGACAAATCAGCGACATTAGAGCAGCCATCGCACAGCAAGTCAACGTTGAGCAACGGACACGCAAGTCGCTTTAAGTCAGAAAATCGCCACGAAAGATTCAAAATGGATACTGTAAAGTCTCAATTGGAAATTTTAAGTGAAAATAGTCAAGGAAATGTCAATTTCATTTCATGGCGATTTAAATTAAACCTAGCACTTAAGAACAAAGACTTGTATGATATGTTAGCGGGTGCAAAGCCCAGACCAGCAGGTGCTGCGTCAACTGATACAGTCACCGCTTGGTTAAAGAAAGATGTTGAGGCTCAAACATTGATAGGTTTAAATGTTAACAATAAGATTGCGAACAAAATTGCTAATTGTAAAACTGCCAAAGATATGATAGACAAATTAGTTAGTTTATATGGTACAAAGACTGATTTAACTTTAGAAACGTCCCGAATCAAGTTCTTTACCTAAGAGTATGATGAAAGCAAGTCAGCTGTTGAGAACTGTATGGAGATTTGAAATCTCGCGGATGAAGTGTCAACTGAAAATGATCCTGTGAGGGAAAGTTGAATCATGACGAGGATCATGAGTGTGCTACCGCCAAAATTGACACATTCCAGGACTTCCTGGGACAACGTGACCGGAGTTTTTTTTTTGTTTTGTGGTAGGGAGGTGAATGCCATTTATTCACAGAGTGTGGGACTCCCATGCGCGACTGGACTTCCCACTAAACACCTCCCCTGTCAACCTGAGAACCCAACCTGGAACCGTTTGACACATTACTTCGGGCCAAGTCTCGTTTTGTTACGCCGTGAGGCGCCTTCAAGCTGGAGAGTCCCTTTCCTAGCGGGAGGGGAGAGGGGAAGAGGAAGTGCCAGAAAAACGATCCCCCAGCCCCAGCGCCCCCGGCTGCTGTGAGTCCCTTTTATATATTAGGACTGCCCGAGCATAATGTGCCACCTGGTTCCATTTGTCAACCGATTCGAGCATCACCGCAACTATATTATCCGGAGTGAGCTCTCCCCATGGAACATTTGAGACTCGAGGATGAGCGACTCAAAGAAACGACGACAAATACAGAGGGCAACACCAACAACGCTCTCATGGCCAGACGCAGGAAGCAAGGACAGTCGTCAAACAGCAAGCAAGAAAAGTCGCAGTTCACATGCTACAAATGTGGGAAGAAAGCTCACGTGCTCAAGGAGTGCAGAGGTAAATCGTGTGAAGAATGCATTGCCTACTGCAAGAAGAAGTATTCATGTAATCTCTGTAAGAAGAAGGGAAACTTCGCAAAAGACTGCGAATCTCGAGAAGAAGCGAATAAGTCAACAAACGGGAAACCAAACAGGAAGGCATTTTTGACCACGGCACTCTCGACGGTGGAGAACGACATTTCGATGGACAAGGCCACTTAATGGTATCAAGACTGTGGAGCCAGCCAACACATGACGTCTCATCGAGAGTGGTTTGTTCAGCTTATTGAGTTGGACGAGTCCATCCCAATTGTGATTGGAGACTCAACCAGGCTAGATGGCGTTGCAGTCGGGAACATCGAGATGGAAGCATTTGATGGTCAAAAGTAGTAACCAGTGGTACTAAAAGATGTCATTTACGTGCCAAACCTTCACTTTAATCTTTTCTCAGTGAGTCAGATGCTAGACAAGGGACATGTACAGAAGACAAACGGAAACGAGTCCACGTTTTACAGTCTGGATGGCAGGGAAATTGTGGCAATAGCAAAGCGGAAAAGAAATCTCTACAAAATGATGCTCAGGAGAGAAGAAAAGACAAGTTTGATCGCCGTGTCGATCAAAGTCTGGCACGAGCGACTCGCCCATCAAAATGTCAAGTATGTGAGGGACATACTGAAAAGGAAAGGAATAAAATACATTGATGACTGGAATGACTATGTATGCACAGGGTGCTAGTATGGCAAGCTACATAGATCCTCACACCCAAACAACCCCAAGCCAGCTCAACAACCGTTAGATCTCGGGCACGTCGACACCGGCGAGATGAACATCCCGTCATTGGGAGGAGCGAAGTTCTAGCTCATGTTCAAGGACGATTTCACCCACTACCGATCCTGTTACTTTATGAAGACGAAAAGTGAAGCACCAGAGAAGATCGAATGTTACCTGAGACTCGTTGAAAACCAGGTAGGGAGGAGAATGAAAAGTCTGAGGTCTGACAACGGCACCGAACTGAAGAATGCAAAAACCAAACAGATGATGAACAAGTTGCGAATTTTCCACACCTTCACGAATGTACACACGCCAGAGCAGAATGGTAGGATTGAGATAGAAACGAGAACGATTGTCGAGGCAGCCAGAACAGCGATACACATGAACGAGTTGGACGAGAAACTGTGGGCAGAAGCAATGAATCATGCGATACTCACGATTAACCAGACTGGAACCAGCAACGTACCAGGGAAAAGCCCAGCAGAACTTGGATTCGGAAGAAAGATGAAGATTGAGAAGCTGCGACCCTTTGGATGCGAATGTTACGTGCTGACACAAAAACAGAAAAGAGGCAAGATGGATAGCAAATCAGAAAAGGGAATTCTGGTTGGCTATAATATTGATTCACCCTGCTACCGGGTTCATCTGAAAGAGAAAAGATAAATTATCAGCTCAGACAATGTGATCTGCGACGAGGAAACGATGAGACTGAGGCATGGAACTGAACTTGAGACACAGGCACCAGAGGGCACAACTAAGAAGCAAGAAGAAAGCAGCAGTGAGGCAGACGAAGAAGCCGAGACCTGAGGAACTGGAGAAAGTGCTGAGAAGCCAAGCGACAACCAGAATGAGAAACCAGCGCCAGAAGAAGAGTCAGGAATGAGAGTTCTGCGCGATCGTCGGATTCTGCAACCACTACCGAGACTGCGTACTTGACTCTCGTTGTGGAGGAGAGAGGGCCAAAGTAGCCATAATTGGTGAAATGGAGGACATTCCGGTGAGTAAGGCACTTAGAGATGAGAAGTGGAGACGAGCGATGCAGGAGGAGTACGACTCGCTGATGGAGATGAAAACTTGGAAGCTGGTGGACTGTCCAGAAGGAGCGAAGCCGATCATTTGTCGCGAGTATTTCAAGAGAAGGCGGATGGGAGACTTAAGGGCAGACTAGTGGTAAGGGGATTCTAACAGAAGGAGGGAGTGGACCACACGGAAACTTTCAGCCAAGTAGCTCGCCATGCATCCATTCGCCTACTCCTAAGTCACGCAGCGTCGGAGAAAATTAAGTTGGTATCGTTCGATGTGAAAACGGCTTTCTTGTATGGGAATCTGGAGCAAGATATCTATATGCTTCAGCCTGAAGGGTTCGACGATGGAACCAGGAAAGTTTGCAACTTGAACAAGAGTCTCTACGGACTTAAACAAGCTCCGAGGATGTGGAACGACAGAGTCACGACCCACTTTGAGAAGAAGACAGGCTTAACCAACACAGATGACGACCCGTTTATATACTATAACAAGGACAAGAGCATTATGCTCTCACTCTTCGTGGATGATGGATTGGTAGCCGCCAAAGATGAAGAAGAAATATACAAACTCCTAGACGAGATAAGCAAGAAATTCGAGACAACATTCAGCAAGAAAGTACAAAACAAGTTAACGTACTTGGGCATGGAAATCAAAATCGACCAGGACGGTATCTTCGTGAGTCAGTCTCGCTACGGAGATCTTGAGAAAGATGAAACTCGAGCAGTGCAATCCAGCATCTACACCCACTGAGCTAGGAATGATCAACCATAAGACAGACTTAAGAACGACGAGGCACTTCCAGCGAACAACAACTATCGCGAGACGGTAGGAAGTTTGTTGTACTTAGCCACAATAACCAGGCCAGACATAAGCTTCGCCGTGAACTATCTCAGTCGATTCTGCAACAAGCCCATGAAGAGCCATCATGCGATGGTGAAACGTGTTTTCCAGTACTTGAGAGGGACCACGACAGTCAGAATTCATTTCGGAGGAGACAGGACACTCGTGGCCTACACCGATTCAGACTTTGGAGGAGACTCTGAGACAGGACAGTCAACGAGTGGTGTGTTAGTGATGAGAGGAGGGCCAGCAATCTGGTATTCATAAAAGCAACGTCTGGTAGCGACTTCAACTGCAGAAGCCGAGTACCGAGCAGCAGTGTCAGTGATTGACGATGTGAGTTGGATCAAACGAATCGCACTGGAACTTGGCATTCTAGAAGCTGAGCTGCCGATCACTTTGTACGTCGACAACATGTCAGTTATACACATGCTACAAAATGCACACGAAGGAAAGACGACCAGAGGAAAGAACCACATCGAAATACCACGAACACATCGGCAACACTGTGGCACTGCAACACGTCGAGAGCAGCAAGCAAATAACAGACATCCTCACCAAGCCACTCAATAGAAGAATTTTTGAGACGCTCTGCTGTAAATTGATCAAGGAGGAGTGTTGAGATTTGATTAACTGACAGCTGACCTGACCTAACCCAACCCAATTACTAGTGATTTAAAATTCATCTAAATACAAACTGCAAACAAACGACAATATTGTTCGTAACAATTGATTAAACCGATAACTTTTGCTTCTTCGGAAGTCGGTTAGAAGTTCGTCCTTTCATATCTCAAAAACCTTCTCAACTCGATCACAAATCAAAAAACCCCAGGTCATCCTCACAAGTTTGACACTTTCTAAATCGAAGATAAAGATCTTAATAATTTAACTAATAATCTTATAACCCTATCAGTTCTTTATACAAACAAACAACAAAAATATCCAAACTTTTCTTCATTTTATCTCTCATTCCACCATAATCTGTAATACACCCTTCACTACCACCAATAATAATATCTATTCATAGCAAATTGACAAACTATGCCGTTATATAATTTAAATAATCTTACCAATAAACTACATAAATCATATGATACATTCAATGAACCAGCTAATAACCTAAACCACCCCCAACTAATAGCAATTCGTGTAAGCTTAGTTGACTGTCAGCTCGGGTCGGGGGATAATGGTAACAACAACAACAACGGCAATGGAAACTTCAACTTCCAACAGCACCAGCAGACATTGAGGTTGAACATGAAACCATCATGAAACCTACACACCACAAGCAAATACATAAATCAAATTGCAAAGAACATTGAAAATATCGCCTTGCCTGGCGCTTGGCAACGTTTCATCCTTTTTTCCCGTCTCACCCTCGAGCGCAGCTTTGCTAACATATTTCCACAAAACACATCATATGAAACGACTCCAGAGATAAGTGGGCACATTTGCCGTCCCCCCTTCTCCCCTCCGCCAGTCCCACATGTCCCGTGCTCATAGTCGCAACATACTCGTACATACTTCACTGTACTCGTATGTCCTTCCATTCAAAGTAGCGAGAATCCCCACAGCATTCATGAACATTTTATACTCATGTGGTTTCTCCGTATGCACGTTTCGAGGCTCCTTTATTTAAATCGTGCAGATACGAACGAGTATGGTAGTCGCGCGGGTTCACTGAGGCAAAATAAAACCCGAACGTGCTGGCATGTACATATACAGTCTATTCACACCGAGCGAAGCGAAGCTAACTTTACGAGTACGTGCCCTGCCCACCTCATATCCTTTTTCGGCCTTGTCCTGCCCCCGCCATGGCTTATTCTTCGCTTGGCATTTCACTTTGTCAACATTTACACACCATAGAGAATCAAAGCTTGAACAAGCTCGAGCTCCAAATAGAGTTGCTGCACGAAAATGTGCGCTCGGGAAAGGATAAGCTTCGCAGGAGCCGAAATGGAGGCGGGGGATAAAAGGGCAGAGGTGAATGTGTAATGGAATAGTGTCTATGTTCAACAATTCCTCTGGGAATTTATTTATGGTCGGTGGTTGTTAAAAGAAGAGCTTCAAGTTAAGAGCTGTTCCCCGCAGTGTCGACCTCCTTCGTCCTTTGCCCCCGCTTCGGTATTCTGCAACAGTTCCTTGCCAAGAGAGCGGTGACAGCGCTGGTTTTCGATGAGGGAGGACCTTGGTCTGGCTTGAATGTTCGGTTTTGTTAACATTCCATGCCCTCATCAACCACCATCCCACAACCCACTCGTCCTTTCGTCCTGCTCATCTAATCGGTCCGACTGATTTTCAGGGAGCAGCAACTGAAACTCAAATGCCCTATTATCCTTTGCTTGGCAGCTGGGGAGTGGGTTCTTGATTGCTCCCTACTCGAGATGTTTGCTCTGCCATAAACTTTAGGGAAACAGTTGCTTTAGGCGTCGAGACAAGGAGCGGCCGCGTGGGCGGGGGCGAAGTGGGTTGCGGAGGACGTAGTGAATTGGAAGTGCTAAAATACAATATGACAATGTAATTAATATTATGTGCTCGTTTTTCCGGAGAATAAATGAAAGGAAGCATGAAACGAAGGGAAAGCGTGAACAAGCTTCATCCAGGACGAGGGCGGAGTGGGCGGAGGGACAATGACTCAACTTCAGAGATATCTTGAATTACAAGCTGTTTGGTCTTTATGCATAGCACGGCGACTGTGGCAAGAGAGGGTGTAAGCGAGATAATTTGAAAGCAACCCTCAACTGATAGGGCAGGATAAACGGGAATCAAACGACTGACAAAGCTCTCACACTCTCTCTTAATTATTAATCTTGAAATTACTTATCCAACCCGAGTTTGAATGTCTTTTTTTTGGGGATGCTGATGGAATGGGGTAAATATTTCCGGATACAAATCGAGGGTTGATACTATTGTCGACACTGTCGCTTTTGACATAACGAATGAAAATTGAGTAAGCTCTACAGGGAACCGAACAGAGAATGAGAATAGAATGCCAAAGGCTTTTCATGCCAGACCGCCACACCCTCCCCGCTCACCCCCGACAGTTTGTGCACTTCTTTTGCAAATAGGGTAGCGATTTCGTTTTTGAAAGGACTTTATTTAGTATATGCGGCTTGGGCGAATGTAAAGTATTTTCTAGGGAATTAGAGTATTTTATTACATTTTGTATTTGTAGAGAGACATGATTTGATTTTTACCCTCTTAATATTAAACGCAACACAATCTCGACTGGTGGTGGCAACAGTGGCAGTTGAATTGACTCAGAGGGGGTGGGAATGCTTTAGATGAGGGCGAAAAGGATATTTAACGTTTGAAAAGTATTTTGCGTTTTGACTTGATGTCGTTTTCGATTATTATTATACCATTTTATTAATTAGGGTTGCCGTTCGAGATTTAATTTTTTTCTTGTGGTCCTTGTTGAACGATTTTGTTGGTCGTTGGCTGGCTGATGAAGAGTTTCATGATTAATGGATACTTTGGGAAGCGGAGATATCGTGTCGAGTCTTTATGAGCGCACAAGCTGCGGCATATTTAAGGGTGGATATTTTACTGTTGAAATTCGAGAGTGAATTTAATGACTAAGTGGTTAGGGATGAGCAAGTAAGGGAAAATTTAGATTAAAAGGAATTTGATTGGTGATTTTATTATTTCGATGAATTTTGAATGATTTATTAAAAGCTGAATATACGGAGCGGAATAAGAAGGTAATGCAAATGAAATTCAATGAATTAAGCGTTTAAGGAGATAATTAAAATTTTTGTTAGATGATCAAAATTTTACGTTGATTTCTTATTTCCGCTTGCCTTCAGCTATTTCAACAAGGACCAGTTTGGATCTTCGCAATAAGATTAGTTATTATATTTTCTTAATAGCTACTATGAGTGAGATGAGCGATATGTTGTTTGTCACGTTGAAACGCTAGACGTCGCAAAAAAAATAAAATTGTGGCTATAAAATTTAGATTTTTTATTGTGTTGCTCTCTCGCAATTCAACCGCCATATTGTGATTGCAATGTTCTTTCCGTTGTCAAATATATTTATGTATTTCAAAAGATTTTGTTATCATTTTCATGGACTTCAGTGGAGTAAATCCTCATAGTGGTGACCCCGACGTGATGTTCTTATAAAAACTGGCTTTTAAATGAAAAATCTAATGAAAAACCTCTGTTTTCATGAAAGCGCGAAAGTGACGTCAACGTTTTTTTCAAAATGGCCAACGCGTCAAATGATGGAACGCTGAAAGCACACATAAATGCACCGCCAATCGCGCCAAGACCTTCGTCATCCGCGAATTTATGTGTTCAAGCGTCACGAATCACTAAGTTTCCTACGTTTTATAGATCTAACTCGTTATTTTTGTTTGATCAGGTCAAAGCCACTTCCTACACACATCAATCACTCAGAATGAACTGAAATTTTGATACATCATTCAATATGATGATTTGAGATACTGCCACACGTCATTTCCCTGGGAAGGAATACACCAACGAAAAATAAATACGCAACAGTTTAGCGGCGAATCTTGCTAGCATTTGCGGGGCCCACGGAATCCAAACTGAGGGGCTTATTCTAAGGTCAAAGTCAGGGGGGCAAGAAACCATCGCATTATCTGCGGGAACTTCGCAACACAGAAGGAGAACGATTCTCAGGTTATCGTTGTTAGAGCAACTTCCCGAAAACATACGGTTTGTTTCAGCGATATCAAGTGAGCCAGACGTTGAGAAACTAGGCAAAATCGCAGATTTAATGCTAGTTCAAGCAGTGCAGCAGCAACGAAACACTAACTAAGTATTATCGCAAACTTTGGACCAACTTGAAAGATTGGAATTTTAAGGGGACATGTACGTGAAAATCAACCAAAAATCGAGTTTTTTGTTTTATGGCTCATTTGAAAGAACATACTTTCCTGATTATAAAAAAAGTAAGGCTTGACATATTTCTGACGAATTTTCCGGCCGAAGTTTATAGTTTTGTATAATGTGGCGTATGTTAAATTGAGCAATGCTCACGCGCGGCTCCGTACTGACCGCACTAACGTTTTTTGTTTGCATGATATTTTTATACTTATACGTATGTTGGCAACATTCTCAGCATCTACCTGCATTGTCGTTCGTGCTCCATGGGTTTCCAGAAAGCCGTGAGACCGCCATTTCGTGTTGCCCTTGTTACGTGACGGAAACAACTTCGGTTTGTTTGTGAAAAGCTGCCTATCAGTGATAGTTTAGTAGTTTTCTTTATCATTTTTGTTCAGATAGCATGCCTAGATTGTGGAAATGTAACCCTTCGCAAAGAAGACGAGGAAAAAAAGTAAAAAAGAAGTGAGTGAACAAGACGAATGTCGTCGCGATCCAATCTTAACTCCGTCTGGTGTAACACAACCTCAAACTCTGCCTTCAAGTTCGTCAAGAAAGAAACTCCGGTACGTAAATTGGAAAAATCCCGAAACAAGTGGCAATTTTGAAGAAGAAGTGTGATTGTGCAATTGAATTTACTCTCTGACCTCGTCCAAAATAGTGTTACGTGCAAGCACTGTGAAGGTGAAGATTGTGTCAAAGTTTTCGAACATTGCAGTTCAGGAAAAGGTTTAGCTAGTAAGTTAGTGATAAAATGTGAAAAATGTGATGAAGAACAAAGTGCAATGATGTCCGATATGAACTCCCATAGAAGTTTCAATGTGAACACCCATTTTGTATACGGTTTGCGTAGTATAGGGAAGGGCGCTAAAGCTATTCTGCGGGGTTATGGATCTCCTTCCCCCTCCTGTGCGTTTTGAAGTGCAGAATGAAATTTTGCTAGAAGCACTAGAAAAAGTTGCTGATGACTCAATGACTAAGGCTGCAAGTGAAGCTAAAGAAATAAATGAAACAACCGATATAGGAGCATCCTTTGATGGAAGTTGGCAGAAAAGAGGGTATACATCTTCGTACGGGGTTGTTTCTTGCTGTTCAGTGGATACTGGAAGAGTGTTAGATGTACATTGCATGGCAAAACATTGCCACAAATGTGCTATGAAAATGAGACCACATGAGTGCAACAAGAACTATGACGGTTACAGTGAGGGAATGGAAGTTGTGGGTGCACTGAAAATATTTCAAAGGTCAGAGGCTACTCGGGGTAGCGTTAGGTATGTGAAATATCTTGGTGGTGGTGACTCTAAAGGATTTTCAAAAGTGAGTAAAAGTAACCCGTATGGTGAGGCAGAGAAAATTCAAAAATTGGAGATTGTTGGACAGGTACAAAAAAGACTTGGAACTAGATTGAAGAAACTCAAACAAACAATAGGAAATAAGAAAATTGAAGATGGAAAAGAGATAAAAGGAAAACACAGGTTGGCAGATCAAGAAATTGACAAATTACAGCTGTAATTTGGATTGGCTATTAGCAGAAACACCCACAGTCTAGCAGAAATGACAAAAGCAGTTTGGGCCACCTACTTTCACAAGCTATCAACCAATAACAAACCACAACACAATATGTGTCCTCCAGGAAAAGAGTCATGGCGTGGGTACAGGAAGATGGAAGCAGGAACGAAACCTTGCAGTTATAAAAGCAGTCTCCCAGAACCAGTGCTATTAGCAATCAAGAGTGTGTACAGGAACTTGACCAGAGATGATCTCATCAAAAAGTGCTTGCTTTCATTGGGGTTTTGGGTACCACCACAATGAAAGTTTTAACAACATAGTGTGGAAAAGAATTCCCAAGCCAGTGTATGTTGAGCTACAAACACTTCAAATTGGAGTTTTGTATGCAGTAATTTGTTTCAATGCTTGTTGCTGGGGGAGGTAACTAGTGTTGGAAATATTAAGGATCAAAGTTGGTGAAAATAGTAGAAAAGCCTTTCATGCCATTGACACTCAGCGGCTTTTGGAAGCTGATAGAGCAGCTTTGCAAGCCACAAAAGAAGCAAGAACAGCTGCTAGAAATAAGAAAAGACACAAGGATGAAAAAGATGGTGAAAATGACCTGGGTTAGGGCACTGGAGAATTTTGAACCCGTCAGACACCTACTTCCATCGTTGAGCTTCTTTTCCCGCAACCTCAATTTTTTCCACATTCAGGTACCTCTAAAATCCAAACCGTTCAAGTCATCTCAACTAAATTTTGCATGATGGTTTTGAGTGCCGACATCTATTCCAAACTCTTATGCTTTATTACCTTAGCCTTAAAAACACCTCTGTAATAGCACTTTTAATATTACAAAAATATCCTTTTTTGGTTGTTTTTTTTTTCAAAAGAATAATTTTTTTTTATTTTTTTCAGAGTTTGAGAATGCTATATATGTGTTTCAGGTTCAGAATACAAATTTGAGGCAGTAGCTGCAACAGTTTCCGTGTAGTTGGTACCGAAAATCCGCATTTAAGCCATTTAATTTAATATTTTGTTAGTTTTTGAAAAATAAACAAATTTAAAAAATCCATCAAGTTAAAACTAAAACCTTGTATGTTATCCTTGTTTCTTCTTTTAATTGTATGCTTGGTTTTAAAACACAATTGCAGATAGATTCTGAGATATAACAGGTAGAAATCTTATTTTGGGCAATTTCACGTACATGTCCTCTTAAACGCGAAATCGATATACTACTGAGATCATGCCGGAAAACTAAATTCGTCGTCCAATATGTCGGCAGCAGACGACTTTTCAGTCAACCAACGCCGACTTATGATAGTGGATAAAAAATCTCGCAAGCGATTCTTAGTGGATACAAGTGCTGATGTGCTGGTACTTCCAAAAACAGAGCATCACCACTTTTCCCCAGAAACTTAATTTGTACGCTACTAATAATACATTAATCGAAGCATACGTTGACAAATTTTTGACGCCTGATTTGGGTAGGCGACAACCACTCCCTTGGAATTTCACCATCACTTAATATTTTCGACAGCCCATATCGGAGCGAATTTGTTGCGCCATTTTGAACTTTCGCTTAATCTATGCAGACATGTGATTGTGAATGGAAAAACAAATCTACAATCTATCGCCAACGTTTCCAGAATTGCCAGTGCTAAGTAGGGGAAATGCCGATCAACAGGAATTCTCTTGGATGCTTGCATTTTTTGGGGATCGCCACCCCCACGGATCCGAGGATATGGAAGTCTCCGTAAGGTTGTTTTAGGATGACAGATAACGACCCTGACTGAATGTGGACCATGTGTTGGACAACCAACTGAAACTGATGCTTCGGGCTGGCGGATATGATGGTTTGGACCTAGTTGTTTGAACGGTAGCGACGAGGTGGCAGTCGTGCGTTAACAGCTTCAATTCAAGATCATACCGTCTCCGACCCGGCAAAACTTCGGCAGGCCTCGGAGCACGTTCGAAATTCGCACCATTGGATTGATGTTGTAGGTTTGGTTGAGACCAACTGCCGATTAGCTCTCGTCTGGCCAAAATCGCTTATTCCCATCTTCATTTTAATCACCATACTCAAATGAAGACAAGCAACGAGGAAGACTGCGGCAAGCTGTTCAAGGTACGCTTTTTGATCGATAGCGGATATGATGATTTGGACATAGTTGCTTTGCACGATAGCGCTGAAGCAACACTCGTGCGTGAACGGCTTCAATTGAACATCATATAATTTCCGTCCCACTAAAACCTTGTAACGCCACGGAGTACGTTTGAAATTTGCACCACTGGGGTGGTGGTGTAGGTTCGGTTGAGACGGACTACTGATTAGCACTGGTCTGGCGCTGAGCACTTGTCCCCATAAGAGCTGGGACCAACCCTCGCATGGCCTCCCTGCTCTGCAAAGATAACCATGGGACCAAAAAGGCGACCCCGGGGGGGGGGACACAATCAAACTATAAAAAATTCATCTAAAAACCCTAAAACCAGATAAAAAAAATCCAAAAAGCGTAAGTTAAAATAGCAATAACGATGATGCAACCAGCGGCAGCCTCCATGATGTTCACAGCACATCGAGAGGGGTACAAACGATGACAAATACGACGATGAATACAATGACATTGAAGGCGGACGAAAAAACGGAGAACAAAGGACAGCCTTGTCGAAATTAAGATCCCTGCGGGGCCCGGGTGCAGCAACAATATAATGCGAACGCCAGAGCGTCCCAAAAAAGAAGAGCGGGACATTCTACAGGCCGCACAACATGGTTCGGGCGGGGAAAAAAAAGAGCATCGAGAATTCGATGGTTACTGCTGCAATCCTTACTGCAGCGACCGGAGCAAGGATCTTAAATGCCGAAATAATAACGAACTATCCTAAAGTCCTAAAAGGCAGCAAAAGAAAGGAATGACCAGACAAATAAAGCACCGTTGTGTGATTTCACTGCCACAGTCGAAAGTGTGGCGGAAGTACTGTACTCGGAAATGGAACTCGATAACCTCCATCAAGAAGATATTCTAAAACAATATAATCTGCATGGGAATCACCAAAAGTCAGCAAAGGAATTAAGATTGGGCTCCTTGAACTACAGGAGCTCCTAGATCGCATAGGTAATTACCGGAGGAACTGGTTGAAGGCTGAAGAAGACCAGAAGGCCGAAGAAGAGTAGAAGGCGAAAGAAGCGCTGAGGGCTAAGCCTATAGGGCATGCACAGATAGCTCCACCAAGCATCAATAAAAGAATAGCGTCAAGCCCAACCGAAGTAGACCGGGATATAAGGAGAAAGAAAGAGGGATTTGATCGACGTGGAACGCTAAATCAGGGGTTCCAGATACTGCTGATAAAAGGAGAGAAGAAAGCCGCAAAGAAACTCCTTCAAAAAGTGCCAGAAAATAATGCTCACAAGAACGCAAAACAAGAAATAAGACCTTATACGAAACAGGAGAGAAAAAAGCTACAAAGAAGACCCCAGTGCAGGCACTGCTCGTAAAACCTCAAACTGGGACCCTATGTAGAAGGGCTGCGGAATATAGGTCCGAAGACACCAACACTGCTGTCAAAGCAGTACGACCAACACACATACTGGTCGAATTCGGCGCCGAAGCAGACAATAAAGAAGTATTCTGCGACGCAGTAAAGAAAGTCCTCGGCAAACCGCAACTAAAGCCTCCCTCAAGCCGATGGCAATGATCGAAATAAGAGACATTGACTGCGTCACGGACCTGACTAACATAGAAGAGGCCATCAAAAGGGAGTTCCCTAGTGTGGGCAGGATCAAAGCGAGGCTGACACCAAAACCACCTTGGGAACAATGCATGGCCATCAATGAATTGATCGAAACAAAAATTTCTGAATACCGGCAAAGTAACAATAGGGTGGGTCATATGAACGATACGGCGAAGAGAAGCGCCTCTTCAATGTTTCAAATGCGTTTCACGACGCATAAGTTTGCAAAGGACCCGATAGGAGTTTCCTACGTTACATATGCAGTGAAATGGGACATAAAAGAAAAGATTGTTCAAAGGAGGCACACTGTATCCTTTGTAAGGATGCTGGTCAAGATCAGATCTTGGGCAAGACTTGGGATCAGGAAAATATCAGGATTTCCAGGAAGTCCTAGCCATGGCAAAATCAGAACTTCGATGAGCCGCATCCTACAGCAAAACCTACAATGCAGTTCAACCGCCTAAGGGGCCAAGAAAGTCGAATTTTTGCTACTGAGTGAGCAACTTCACGATAAAAGTTCCGCATCATCGTATGCTGATGAAACTGGTACCAACATCATCTGGGTTCGGAATAGTGATTTTCCGACGGAGAGCTGTGGACAGGCGGACGGTTTTGAGTGGGGTCGGCGCTCAGAGACCACCTTCTTTAGTATGTAACCAACGCCGAATGAGCCGATATCATCTTTCCATGCCACACTTAATGCTTTGAAGGGCGCTATCATGAACGCAGATGGCAACGTGCTCGTTGGGGGAGACTTCAACGCCAGAGCAATCGAATGGGGTATGCTTTTAACAGATTCACGGTGAGAACGAATTCTAGAACTAACGACCAGGACGGCGCTAGTTGTACCAAACACCGGAAATACGCCGACTTTCCGCTAGATTGGCTGCGACGGAACCATATCGGATGTGACATTTGCCCCGGAGTCCTTAGTACTGAGAAAACACATTTGGAGAGAATTCGCGGACTACTCAGCCAGTGATCATCAGTGCATTCTGCTTGAGATCCGTGATGTTGTCTCAAGACGTCCGTGCTCTCGACCTTCTACAATTAAGTGGAACATCGGAAGGTTGGACGTCGAGATGCTCACGGTAGGTGCTGCAGGTTGATTTGCACGGGACAGAAGAACTGGCAACTCAAGACGTGATGAACTTAACAATGAGCATCACGACTGCTTGCAGCGCTTCTTTGTCCTGTCGGAAACCCCGAGACGACAAGCCCCCACTGCACTGGTGCTCGAATGATAAAGCTGAATAGCAAAAGGGGTGTCACAATCTTCGGCTTGAGGCTTAACGGGCATGGAAGTGTGACGAGGCACGCAACCAGGTAGCAGCATATAAGTCGGTCAGGAAATGCCTTGCCAAATTGATAAGCAACAGCAGGGCTCACTACTAGCAAGATTTAGCGGACAATGCGAACAAGGATCCGTGGTGTCCTGGCTAAATGATAGTTATGCGGAAGCTTGGTGTCCTACGAACGCCTTGCATAAATTAAGCAGAAAAGATGGACGAGATAGTACGGGCACTCTTCCCCGCCCATCCCGTCCATGTTGACACTGCCCACGGTGAAACAGCAATCGAGTACCCACTCTTCAAACAGCCGGAACTGGAAGAGGTAATCCTACCATTGAAACCAAAGACTCCATGCCCAGATGGCGTTCCAGCTAAGGTGTTGCAACTTGTCTGTCACCATTGTCACGACTGAGACTGGAGCGATTTGTGCTGCTGGGAATCGATATCCTCGGCAGAATAGCTTTAGAGCTGGACTTTCCACCATAGATGCGATTGCAGCGCTGCCCAAAAGGCAGAGGCACATAGCCGCACCAAGCGACGGTTTGTTCTGTCGCTGACACTCGGCGTTAGGAACGCTTTCAACTGCGCTAGATAGGTGAATATTTAGGATACGCTGCAAAACCCTTTTCAAATTCCAGAATATTTTACGCGGCTTCTTAGGGACTACCCGAAGTACCGAAGCTTGCTACACGACACGGCACAGGGCCAACGAATGAGGGAAGTTACTTCGAGTGTTGCTTTAGGATATATCCTTGGTCCATACCTGTGGAGCGTGTCTTACGACGGGCTACTGAGACTGGAAATATCAGATGAGTCACGCTTGATCTGCTATGCGGACGATGTTGAGGCTCTAGTCGCTGAACGCACCATTGAACAAGCGCATTTTAGGCTAGGTATGCTAATGCACCACGTGCGAGACAGGATGACAGCTCGTGGGTTCAGTCTAGCACTGGAGAAAACCGAAGTGGTCATCTTGACAAAAAAAAAGAATCCCTTGAGTAAGGATGATCAGAATTTGTCTGAGCAAATCACGGCAACGGCTGAGAAGGCCGCTTTGGGCGTATCGGCTATGAGCCGACTTATGGCGAACGTGTGGGGATCCAACCCGTCAAGATGCATCTTAATGAGTGATGTAGGGTCAGTGCTACTGTACGGAGTGGAAATATGGGGCGAAGCTCTTAGTAAGGAGGTATACCAAAAACGTTTTGGACAGGTACGAAGAAGAGGAGCTCTGAGGATTGCATCTTCATATCCAACAGTCTACTATCATTCGGCGTTGAGAGTTATTGCAGACGTTATACCTGTCGCCCTCCTTGTTAGAGAGCGCCGCGCTAGCTACCTGCGTCGAAGCGGATTGAGACCGTGGCTATATTGAAGGCATGGTGAGACTGACTTCTATCCGAACCAGCGTTTGACCGGAAATAGGTCTTTTGAGTCTTACCTGCACAAGATTGGTAACGGTCCCCCGACTGTATATTTTGCCTAGGAGAGGAAGACGATGCCTGCCACAAGTTTTTTCACGCAAAAAACGGGATAGGCTGCGACGGGACCTCTACAGAGAGACAGAAGAACTCACCCCGGATAGTATAGTCGCGGTGATGCTTCGGTTGGCAAATGGAACCATGTAGCAGATTAAGTTCGGGCAGTCCTAAAAGATAAAAGGGACTCACAGCAGCCGCCGACGTTGGGGCTGGGGGATCGCTTTTCTGGCGATTCTTCCTCCCCTTCCGCTAGAGGAGGGATTCCCCAGCTTGCAGGCGCCTCGCGGTGCGAATTACGCCTCACGGTGCGAATTACGCCTCACGGTGCGAGTTACCCCAAAGTAATGTGTCGAACGATTCCAGGCTGGGTTCTCGGGGTGACAGGAGAGCATGGAAATCCCACACTCAGTGCGTTAAATGCATTCACCTCCCAACGAGAAAAAGTCTCGTATATTATAGGTTTGTGAGTGATTTGACAGTGGGGTAGATTTCGTGACTACAAGAGTGTTTCTCTTGATGAAATTTTCGGTTACTTTGTAAGGAAAGAGTGAATTGGACAGGTGTGCTGCAAATTATTCTGGCCAGCCGCGTTTCTCGCTTAAATGAATTTGACTGTAAGGTCTGTAAAACGACAAATGACAATAGTTTGGAATCTGAGTTTAAGAGATATCCAATACAGAGAGAATATTCTGTAAAGGGTGAAGTGAAACTTCTTTATATGAAGCTCAGATATCTGAATTAAGACCATGGATGCTTATGCTTTTGGATGCTTATGGGTGGTGACTCCACAACAAATTTATAATGGGTTCGGATTTGAAAATCATTGAAATAAAGTATTTTTGAAAAAATTTAATGGAATTTATTTGTCATCGAAACAAATCGCTGGAAGGTATTTGTATGTAGAGTTTTTACATCTTGAATAGCGTAGAAGCTAGGCCGCTTTTGGGAAAGGTTACCATCAATCCACTTTTGGGTGATATGCTCATTGGAACGTTCTTTGGCAAGATGACTTTAGGCCGCACTTAACCCGCCAACGGTTTCGCATATGTCTGTGAGATCGGGTGATTTTAAAAATTTGAAGAACTATTCCGCCCTCCGTAGATTTTTGTCGTAATTTCGATTATCTGCTACATCGCACGCCCTTCACCAATAGTCCATCTCGCGATGTCAAAGCAGGCACACGTTCCTGAGTTTTGGCCTCGACCTGGTGCGTGAGAGCGGCGTCTCGGATTCTGTAATTAACACTGTCATCCTTAAATTACTGATTTTTCGCATTTAACCAGGGCTATATCCATTTTTTTTTACCGGCTTTTTTCATTATTTTATTGCATTATCTTATGATCATTTAGTTTATTGCATGATTTTATCGATATTTCACAAAAATATTCGATGCATGTTTCAAATTGTAAACTTTTTTAACAGCATGTCTAGCAAAAATGAACAGCGTCATCTCGCAGCTCTTCTACAAGAAATACCTGATGAGGTCAGTGCATCAATGTCAACGGACAGTGATGCTGCAAGTGATATCGAACTGGCGGTGGAAGATCGAAACCAGCAATGATGTAACTGAAATTTACGTCAATGTTGGCGGCTTAAGTAATCAAACCATTATGCTCCATTACAGTCGAATATCTGATATACACACTCACACACACATTATGAGACCACCATTTAACATGCTTAAATTAATGTCGACCAAAAACAGTAATGCATATCAGCACGAGGCTTGGCTGGAATCGAACCCGTGCCTCACGGAACACATGGCAAACGAACTTACCGTTGAGCCTTTGGACCCCTTGCAGGTTTACCATGTTTTTTTTATGCTCTGCATTAAAGAGTTTCAAGAATAACAAATCATAGAAATATTCGAAGAATACCAGATAAAACCAACAGTAAACCAAGATTCATTCAATTAAACGATAAATTTGGTTGCAATATCGTCAAAACACAGTAACTATCCTTTCGGCCCACATTAAAATAAGAGCTTTATATTCGTATCGACTTCATGCCATTGTAAAGAACACCACATTCCCCACATGCATTTGTTACTCATAACTCTACCTTACTATTACCACGCTCAATCAAAGTTACCCAAAACAACTGAACTATTATTCTTCCTACGCTACTCTTTGGTATCATGTTGTCCATCAATTTACAAAGCACATAAACTGATTCAATAAAATTTCATTGAAGCAAAACACGTAAAAGCTACAGCTAAAACACGACCGTCTCGAAACAAACATGTGAACCCATGCACACATGACTTATATCCGACATATCTCCGCAATTTCATCATCATCGTCCTCGTCTTGCAGCACTAAGCAATCCACGACATCCTTTATTTCCTTCTCAACAAGCCAGAAACACCAAGTCTCAAAGCAATCCTGTGATCATATGGATGCCGCCACCACCCTTTTGTATGTACTTGTATGTAAGTAGTTTGCTTTCTGCTCTGGCTTCACTGGGTAAGGTCCTTTTTGTTACATTTATCCTAGTTAGTATTGCTCTGTTGGAGCTTCGCGTTTGCCGACGATGATAAAGGAAGCCAACATGTATTTCCGTGCTAAAAACTTGTAAATTTCTCGGATCAGTGTAGTAGGACGATGAGGAGCGACAGCTCTCATGCTCTTTTCTCGCTTGGTTCTTGCTAGTTGGGCCCTGTTTGGATTCATCCTGCGCTGCATTGCATCATGTTTACGTTGGAATACGAAAATATATGGTCACGATGGTTAAACATCTCCATAAAATATTCACAAGCAGATGTAGTACTCTCCAAAAAGGAAGTATAAAAGGGGATGGTGTGAAGGATATTGAAATCCTATGACGTTGAATATGAAATATTGGTATAGTCAAATGAGAGTGTCTAAACACTTCTATTCCAGTCGAGAATTAAGAGCATCGCAGCTATCACGATAGAGTAGATATATCTGTTAGAATATTATCAGATTTTTTGAAGGCCTTCAGCGAAAAGGAAAGCGCGTTGTGGCTTGAACTCGAAGCTATTCTCGTTAAAAAAAATTTCTTTTCTCCAATTTTAAGTTAAAATACGTTCATAAAACATTACATTTTTTCAACTTTTTATGTAAGGATATATATCAGCTCTTGGCACGAGTATCCATAGCAATTCCAAAACGAACAAAATATTGCACACTCCATTTAAAGCATATGCATATGTAAAACTTTGCGAAAATATTTGAAAGTGGAATTCAGCAAAACACACCCAAGTTTATAGCATGAGAATCTGAAAATCCTTTTTAACTCACATGTTCTGCACCTTCCCGTTTCTGGTAAATGTGAAAAAATGGAAAATAGGAAAGTGGATACTGCTGAAACGTTGGCATTACAAATTGGGTTCTGGTAGATGTGACCGAGTGGTTAGTTTTAAAATGGTCTCTCTTTGCACGCAGGACGACGATATCCTTTCCAACCGCATCATACCATAAAGCACCATAGTCTAACCATTAAGGTTTTACCATTGGTCTGCCTTGCACTTCTGTTGACTGAACTACTATTTTACTATTGCATCCTTAAATTACGTCTCCTTTATGTTTAATCTACAGCGGTATAATGGTACAAGGAGCAAGTGGTGCTGCTAGGGGATTGTGGATTTTCTACAACGATGACCACAAATCATATGTGATGGACTCTGGCCAAGAAACCAATTTGCTCTTACGTAATTTATGCTACCGATGGATATAGGATAAGAATTGCTTACCATACGGTTCTGAATCAACTTTTGCCTCATTGTGACCGAGTTGAATATGAAATGCATATGTAGATCGAATGTGAAATGTGGGGCTAGTGAATAATAGGAATAGTAGTCCGCATAGTGTAGTAGTTAGAGCGCTCGCTGTGTAATTCGAAGGTCCCTGGTTCGAGTCACGTTGGTGACAGCGAAATTTGTTTCGAATAATTTTTCGGAAGGACTATAAGCCGGTTAAGTTATGATACATAATGGTTTAATATCAGAATGTATCGTAGCTAGTGAACGGATACATGGTCAAAGCGCAATACTGACCGTATCACCTTCTCGAGTACTGATACATTCGATTAAGACAATGAAATACTCCATCCTTAAGCGAAGGCCCAAAAGAGGCTGGCTATTATTTTAAAACTTAAAAAAAGGGCAACTTTGATCCTATTTAGCGGTCATATTTTTACGAGCATTATCAAAATTTACACGTGATATATGACGTTTATGAAATTCATGATTGCTCAGTTAGCATTGCATTTTTATCCTAGAAAGCCCAACATTGCAAAAAGTTATAATAAGTAGTAGTAGTATGTGAGTCTTTTACAAAACATGATGTCTTAACCTATTTTTATTTTTGACATCTCATCTGACAGTTACATTGAAGTCAAATGTCATTGATTCAGTTAGATATATGACCGGAGTCTATACTTGATAGTAGTCAATAGCAGTATTTTTCTTTTCCTACCGCTTGCTCATACAGTTTAGATTCTCTTAAGGGGACAGTTCACCCCTAAATTTTCAAAAAATGGACCTATTTTATGACGAATTTTCGTTTAAAAGACCCCAGAGAATCTATTCCAATGAAACAAAATTTGAAATTAATTTCTATGTTAAATGGTTTTAAATGCAAAGCGTCAAGGCCGTATAATCCGTGAGTTTCTCGTATTCCTTCTTCGCGCTTTTTTTTCAGAAACATCTGCTCGGTGAACTTTTCTATATACAATATATAGTTATATTTGAGTATTATATAGTATACTTGTCTTACACAAACATATTATAAAAGTATAGGGGAACATTTTGGAGATTATTTTATTTTGTGTAAGCCAGGTGCTCGGCCTCGCACTTATACTGCTTATTTGTATAATATGTTTTCAGTTAAAATTTGTCAAATATGAGTAAAAAATTAGGAACAGGAATAATTCTCGAACTGCCACCAAACCAAAAAAGAAAAAATTTTCTGGTAATCAGTTTACCGGTGAACATAGTAATGAATATTCGGCAGCAAAGTTGAAAAAAAGGGATGAATTTAATGTTTCAATAGATCCAACTTTCCAATATTGTATCCTACAGTTCAATGTATTTACTTATTTACAAACAATTTAAAAATGTAAAGACTGTAACGGCGATGAAAATTTTCAAAATCTGACGATAGGGGCTGAGTTTTAAGCTTTGTGTAAAGTGTAAGTGCAATCATCGCTTTGCTTATTCTAGTCCGAAAATCAACCAAGCCTACGAAATAAATAGACCGGCTTGTACAGGGGTTTTCAATAGGAGGTGTTATTTTGAATAGCCCGTTTTGATACTGGTCCGATTTGGCTGGTTTCTAATATTGGTAAGCTGCATGAAAGGGTCTCTACTGGGGCAAGTATTGTGCCGGAAAATTTGGCTTAAAAAAAAGTCCACTCCGCAGTAGATGCTCTGGCCGTGTTCCAAGCCATTATAAAGTTGGCATAACAACAAGCTTGTTGTGGCTTGCCTGATCGATGTGAAGAAAGTTTTTGAATCGGTTTGAATCAATGGACTTCTCTAGGAAATGATCAATTTTGGGTTTCTGGCTAATATTGTCCAAATTATAGGCAGTTTCATCAGGGGATGATCTGCCTTTGCGGCAAATGGTGGGGCTAGGTCAGACCCATTTCATTTCATGTCGACACGAGAGTCCCACAGGATTCTACGTTAGGACCATATGTTTTCCATATATTCATCTCTACTGTTTCAGGCGCAAGCCTGGAATCTAGGTGAACCTCTTCGCTGACGATTTGTTAGTGTAGTCATCTGAATAAAACTTGGACTTCGCTAAGACGATGCTCCAAAAATACTTGGCATCTTTCACTGCATATTACCGGAAATGGGGAATCAAGGTAAATGCAAAGAAAAACAAATTAATTGTGTTCCAAGGACTCCCAAAAAACTTCGGTTGTCGTGCAAAAGGCATCTGCAAATCCAGAATGAAGTTAAATGGGCAGATGGTGCACTGTTGCAGGCAAACGAAGTACGTAGGGGTAGTTTTCGATAGGAAAACTACTTTCAGCGCTCACGTTAAAAATGTTTGAAAAAAGTAACTTATGCGTACTATCTTCTTGTGTCCCTTTTCAGGAAGCAAGCAACAACAAGCCAGCGGGTGGAGATTCTGGCCTACAAATCACTAACTCTTCCAATTATGATTGATATGGAGACCAGCTCCGAAAACAAAAAAGGGCAAGATAGGATCATTAGAGCAAAAAATCATTCGAGGCTTGCACAGGCCCCTCCATTTGGAGGACAGACGGTCCTATCCCAATGAGGGGCTCTATCGGGAGGCAGCGATGAACCCAATCAAGACATATCAAGTTAAGGAGAGCACATGACCGAAGTAATCACGGCAGCGACGGACAACCTTTCAATGGATGCAACGAACGAGTAGTTTTAATGTAGTCTTAAGCAAATAGTGTATTTATTTTTAGAAATTCAATCATACAACTTTTATTCTTTAAAACTTATTAATTTAACACTTATCTCTTTTGTAATCCGTTATTGTTTGAAAATGTTGTGTTGTGTCAACACTTAAGTTTTATTTTTGATCTTGATGACAAGATTATTATGGTAAATCAAAGTAAATGATTATTGAACTCCGGGAAAAGCCCTAAAGCACAACCCGTATGAATACTCTTAGGCTAAGTTATTTATGTATTGTAAATACTAAAAAAAGAAAAAATCAACGAATATCTTGAATCTGAAAATCATGCGGTTGCGTAGATCATTGCCTGAATTACATACTGTGCCCAAAAAATAAGGTGACATTTGAATTTAAACTGCGCGCGTCGAAGGATTTGGAGAATTATTTTTTTTTAGGTTGGTAGTAAGGTCAGTGACATCTATGTCAAATTTACATGTCAAAATATTCATTAGTGTTTGAGATACGCGTCGTTTTGTGAGCTGCTAAAAGTGAGTTTTTCGTTTTTTGCGATGTCGAAAGTTGTTGAATTTGCATTAAATTTTGTTTGCGGAATCAATTTTCTGCTGCGGATACGTTGAGGATGGTGTACAAAGCCTTCGGTGATGAGGCTATGTCTAAATAAAATGTTTAAAAGTGGTATAGTAAGTTCCAAGCCAGCCGTGAACGTGTCGAAGACGAAGAGCGTCTTGGGCGACCATCAACCTCTTTTCTTCTTCGATTATCGTGGTGTTGTGCATTATAAATTCTATCCGCCGGACCAAACAGTCAGCAAGGAATATTGTTTGAACGTTATGCGTCGTTTGCGTAACGCTATCCGCCTAAAAAGGCCGGAATTGTGGAAAGACAATTCTTGGTTTTTACACCACGATAATGCACCATCCCACACTGCACTCGTAATTCATGATCATTTCGCCAAAAACTCAACCTACGAGGTGTGTTCAAAAAGTATCACAAATTTTGAATTTTCGCGGGTTACGTATATTCGAATTTCGATTTTTTTGTGGCGTTATGTTGGTACTCATGTCTGTCACTTATGCCGACAAGCTCGGCTATTTTGAATGTTCACTTGATTGGTGATAGCTGCTTTACTTGCACGTGTTTTCAATCGTCTTCGATTTTTACTTATTCAAAAAAATGGATCAAAGAACGTGTATCAAATTTTGTGTGAAAAACGAAATTAAGTGCGCGGATGCATTCCGAATGTTGTCTGTGGCATACGGAGAAGCTACCGTGGACCAAAGCAACGTTTATCGGTGGTACAAAATGTTTTTAGAAGGCCGAGAAGATGTGAACGACGAAGAGCGCGCCGGACGCCCGAGCACTTCAACAACAGACGAAAAAATTAATGAAGTGGAGAAAATGGTATTGGCCAATCGTCGAATCACCGTTAGACAAGTTGCTGAGGACCTAAACATATCGATTGGCTCGTGGCATTCGATTTTTATCAACGATTTGGGCATGAGACGGGTCGCCGCGAAATTCGTACCAAAATTGCTCAATTGCGACCAAAAACAGCAACGCATGAACATTGCTAATGAGATGTTAAACTCTGTCCGCGACGAACCAAATTTGCTCCAGAGGGTCATAACTGGTGACGAATTGTGGGTTTATGGTTATAACGTGGAAACCAAAGCTCAATCATCTCAATGGAAGCTGCCGCATGAACCAAGACCGAAAAAAGCGCGCCAAGTTCTGTCGAATGTGAAAGTTTTGCTGACAGTTTTCTTCGATTGCAGGGGCGTGGTGCATCATGAGTTCTTGCCACAGGGAAGAACGGTCAATAAGGAATATTACCTGCAAGTTATGCGCAATTTGCGCGAAGCAATGCACCAGAAACGCCCGGATTTGTGGGAGAACAAAAATTGGCTTTTGCACCACGATAACGCCCCTGCTCACACATCGTTGCTTGTGCGCCTCTTTTTGGCCAAAAACAACACACTAATGATGCCGCAGCCACCGTATTCCCCAGATCTGGCCCCCTGTGACTTTTTCTTGTTTCCTAAACTGAAGAGGCCCATGAAAGGACGACAAAATTCGTGGTATTTTTTGAACACACCTCGTATATCGTTCTGCAAGCACCGTATTTAGCTGATCTGGCGCCGTGCGACATCTGGTTGTTCAGCAAGCTCAAAAGACCGCTCCGTGGACACCGTTTTGATACGATAGAGGAGATTCAAGCCGCAGCGAAGACGGAACTGAAGGCCATCCCGGAAACGGCGCGTATCTCAAATACTAATGAATATTTTGGCATGTAAATTTTACATAGATGTCACTGATAGTACTACCAACCTAAAAAAAATCTCCAAATCCTTCGACGCGCACAGTTTAAATTCAAATGTCACCTTATTTTTATATATATATATATATATATATATATATATATATATATATATATATATATATATATATATATATATATATATATTGATGGAAACCGCTCGGGGCGAATTCTCCGAGTTTGTTTTGCAGTTTATGCTAATTCGGCTCGCCAAAATAATCATGTGATGCTCATTTTTTTTTGTTGGTGACAGCCTACAATGAGCTTTTATTGATAATTTTGCGAATCTACCTTTGCTCACATATTGGTAAATTATTCATTTTACTCCAGTATGTAGGATTATTGAAGGATTGTTATACTTTTTTCCTAAGTGCACCCTGCCCATAATTTCATACCTAATTTCATAACGCAATACCTCAATTATTTGCTTAATGCAAAATTTAAGTCGCATCTGTATCTTCATTACTTTCTTCATTTCAACTCGCAACTCGATCATAAAGTGCATATCAGCATTTCCTCTAATTACTCCGAACGGCGATCCCCACATGTGTTGGTATGAAACATGATCGGGTGATTCCCATAGCTGATTCGTAATATTATGTTCGTGTTGTTTATTTTTTTTTTTCGTCAAGCTCGCCGCTTGTCTCCTCCCGGCAACATTTGTTTTCATTTCATCCAGGTTATGTTTGCAATGCAAACGTGTTGTTTTATTTTAATTAGCCATATGACGCTTCGCAGAGGTTTTCTGTAATGTATTTTTTTTGTCCATGCGGTACTTGTAAATTTTTCTGCTACGTGATTTTTTCTTTTTATTCGTCCATACGGTACTTGCATGACTTTGCTCTGTTTCTGTAGTCGGGTTGCTAGTGGGCGTTTTTATTTGACCAAACGATTTGTGTCGTTTTTTTTATGTGGTTGGGCTTGTGGAAGCTTTTCTTTGTCATTTTTGTTTAGTCACACGGTTTTTTTTGGTTTTTTATGAGGTAGTTTTTTTTTAAGCTTGGTGTGGTGGAGAGTTCCTAACAGGATGAGAAATGTATAAATTCGAAACATACTCCAAGCCTACAATGAGTGACTTTGGTCACTCAAAAGAGGCTTGAAGTTTCGACTTGGTAGACTTGAAATTACGATTCGGTTTACGATATCTTTTAAATAAATTTGTTCCGTTTGAGGCCTTTCATGAGAGCATAATTCTCTATATTCACTGATCCTGTTATCGTTTATCTACCAGCATAATATACAAAAATACGTTTCAAACTTCACTGTTAAGCAAGCATGACAAATACATTGATACAAAGTATAGCATTCAAATTATCACGCTTTCCTTGAAATTAGTAAATTTTGTGGGCCACATAATACTTTTATTTCCAACAATATTACCATTTTATTTTTAATATCATTCGATATGTTCAAATTACCGTATCCTGCCATATTCTATTATTCTACACACGTATTGATTTTCTCCCCCACATATTCATCAAAGCCTTCCATCAACCAAACAAGCAATAAATGTAATCATATTAAAAGAGACGTCTGTGAAAACATTAATATCCTGTTCAGGCTATCAAATGAAGTGAGTGGTTGATAAAATGCCGTCCGACACCATCCCAGTTTACTACCCAGCCAGTCCACCCTCAATTGCTTCACCCTCTCTTGAAGTAAAATATGGCACGCATATGGACATACACTCCATTGTTTATTTTCAAGGACTCACACAATTTTCTCCACCCTAATAACTCTGCATTAGACATGCATTCAACAAAGGATGTACGAGTACAACTAACACGCTTATCCTTGCTTGAAATATATAGAAAAATAAACTACCACATCACATCCTCCATACATTTCCGCATTAAGCCAACAACGAGGACAACCACCACGAGGGCTAACAGGACGATAAGGGAGGAAATCTAAATGATGAAAATAATTTAATTGACTTGATAAGTACAAGGTAAGTGAACGACATGGTTTGCAGACGCGAAGGATGTCGGTCATTGGAGTTATGTTTGGAAGAAAAAAATAAAGTAGAGAACCAACAACAACCCTTACTTCATTTTCTCTGACTACCGCCCAGACTCGAACAGCAATTTACTCCTTATCCTTCGCCTGTTTTCCCAGTGGTTTGCTGCTTATTTGATCCCTCGAGGGCATTTGAACATGCCCGTACAACGTTTTAATGCAGGGAAAATAGAACAAACATAAAACTCCGCCACTAAACGACTTTATTTAATGGGAGAGCTGACTTTTCCATACGTGAAAATGCTCAACAAGGACTCTTGGCTTTTTACGGACGTGCAATAATTGAAGAGTCATACACACAACGCCTGTATAAAGCAGCGTCACCCTATTTGTAAACTCATACGAGTATGACACCCATACCCATATCCATCCCATTGCGATTTCATCCTGCTCAATTGTGATCCCAATTCCCATATCCTCGTCGGTTGTACGTCATTCCTTCATGAGCACTTCCAGCTCTTTGCACTTCACGTCACTTTGAATCTATTAATCTTTTAATAATAAATGTACTCTACCCTCGTTTCATTTGACTCCTTACCAGGAGGAAACTGCCCTTGATATCAAACAAGGTGCGTACGGTGGTTGTTGATTCACACAACCCCCCATTTCGCATGCAAGCACATACAAACGAGGGATAATTTGTTGTTGTTGTTTTTTTCTTGGACGAGTTGTCCCTTGACAATTTTATTTTATTTCATTCTTTTTTATTTGCACATATAGTACTCGTACGTGTGCATGCATAGGGTACATCCATAAATACATGGTTTCAATGAATTTCCAGCGGTATCCTCTTTTTAAACGAGTATAAAACACGTTCGCAGGATATGGGGTGGACTTTTATTTGAGCATGAGCGGTTGTTCAGGAGCAAATAAGACCAACAGCAAAAGGAATGAAAAAATAATAAAAGCAAATTTAATACAATTTGCGATGATTTTTCGCAACAGAGCAATTGGATGAGGATTGGGAGAGGAAGGAAGTCGAGTGCTGAAGGTAAAAAGGAAGAAGACAATGAAGGTAGCATATGTGATATGATAGGGAGAATTTTCAGGGATGATTGGTGCTCAATTTGTGACCTTTAAGTTCGAGAGCTGGTTGCAATATGCTGCCCCTATCGAACTATGGGCTTTTATAATACGAGCATTTGTAGTTCGGGAGATCACGTCCGAATTTTTGTACCGACTTTCCCACGATTTTTAGGGCTTTGTAAAATTAATTTTACAAGGACCTACCAGTTTTGCGTGCTGTCTGTCCGTTTATCCGTGGGTCACAGCAAGTTTCCTCAGAAACCATAAAAGCGACAAACCTCAATCTCTTTGGAAAGGCCAAAAGTGATGGTCTCTCAAAGTTTAGGTCTTGTCAAATATTTAAAAATTTTTAAGGGTGGTCCCATCGCATACTTAAGTGACACTTAAATTATTTTATCAAAGTTAGTCGAATGGGATATCAAATAAAAGGTCTGGATTTGCAATTTCAGTATATATACCAAAAAAAAAACAAAAAGTGCTTGGGTATATTTAAACCGAAAAATGTTTATGAGAACAAGGGCCACAAATGCTTCAAAAATCAAAATTCACTCAACTTTGTTGATCATAGTACTCTCGTGATTTGTAAGTTTTACGTTTTACACTATAAAATTAAAACGGTGTCCTTCAAATTTTTAAAATTTTACGGTTATATGGATTGATAAAAGACCCTTATGCTTACCAAATTTCATGGAAATCAGATCATAATCAAGTGAGCCATTTACTGATGTTTGTGATGTTTGATACATACTCGTATTTCAAATCAACTTAGGCACTCTTATTTTTTCCGGATTTTCATGAAACTTTAAGGAATAATTTTTAATCAATTATTTGATTTGATATTTGCAGGTCAATTTTCTTTTTTCTTGAAAAGCTGTCGAGCCTTTCTTTGCTGTGTGAGCAAATGCGTTTCGATTCTTTGAGTCATCTTCAGTGTCTCACTGACTCTAAAGATGACTCAAAGGAGTCGAAACACGTCTGCTCACACAACAAAGCAAGGCCCGACGGCTTTTCAAGAAAAAAAAATAGTTTTTAATCTGCATATATTCAACTGGCCAAGCATTCAGAAAAATTATTTAAGCTGTAATGAAATAGGTGCTGCTATGTGCTTATGAAACCCAGCATTTTTTGATAAATTTTAAAGGTTTCTTATAGAATATAAAAGTATTGGGATGAATAATTCAATTTGTTGATACATGTCATCAGAGTATTTGTTTCAAACCCTAGGATAGTTACAAAGCCCTTCTAGTAGGAGTACTCTCCTGCCTACTCGACTTGTTTTAGCTTCTTTCAAACAACGTAGCCTGAATATTGTTATATCTTCGGCCAGACCCAGTGCATCTGGGAGAGGGCTAAGCAATTAACAGTGAAGGTGGCATAATTTTACACCAATGATTACTCATTTCCGCATTTTTTATTTTGAAAAATACGATAAGCTGTCATTACAGCCTATATGCAGCCGCGGTTAGCCCGCTGTATCTTGGGACAGGGCTGGCCAGTCGGCCTGTAAGCACCCGTGAAATGTGGGAAGCTTAAAAAATCAGCAAAAAGGTCATTTGTTTCTGCAGATGGCTTAATTTTACAACTATAACTTCTAGTGCAACTTTACAAAGGATGAAAATTCTTAGGTCTTCATGATTTTGGGGATATAGATGATGATGTTGATTATGATGTAATTCGAAAAATCCACAAACGAGTCAAGCACTGAAATTGAATATTCAACAAACCATTGCTCAGATAGGGCCCTAAACTATCAATAATCTCTTGGAAAATTGGGCTAAGAGGATGGCCTTCTGTCACGCCAGCCGTGGCAGCATATGAATGAAATTGTATTTCACAAGTAACGGGAAGGTTCATTCTTGCGAATAAAGCCAAAGTATAAGAAAAAAATGTGAATTTTGATCATTTTATTGCATTTTTAAAAAGAAATTTGTATTTGGCCTACCCTATAAATGGTGCCGGCCTAACACTCTATTCGCAAGATCTACGAGGGCGGGCCTACAAAAGAAAAACGGAAATTTTGGAAAAATGGTTATTTATTTCTCAACATAATCTCCTCTTAGCTCGATACGTTTGACCCAGCTATGCTCCAACTTCTTTAAACCGTCTGAAAAATGCATTTTCCCGAGGTCTGCAACACTCCGTGGTAGCCGTTTTCAGAGCACCTGGGCGTGGCTCATCGAAAATCGACGTGCGACCACGTTGAAGCTCGTTAAACCAATCTTTTGCGATCGCCATTGCAGGAGCAGAGTCACCATATACAGCATCCAATCCAAGTGCTCTTTGATTTCGCTGCGCGATTTCCCCTCCAAAAACAAGAATCGAATCACCGGCCGATATTGCTCTTTCTTCATTTTTCTAAAATCACTACAGAAAATTTTGTTCGAAAAATCGTTATCAATGGCTTGTTGTTCAATCACCAAATTCGCATACATTCTGCGTTGTGTATGGTCTTGAGGCTTAAGTTCTTGAGTGAGTTGGATTTCGTACGGATGGAGATGCAAATCCAAATGCAAAATCCGCCACAAGGAGCCATAAGACAAGCCCAAATGTTGAGCACATCGAGGAATCGACAAATTCGGGTCTTCCTCCGCACTTTGAGCAACGACAGCGATATTTCCAGCAGAACGAAATTTGCGATGATGCACAGGCCTTGTAATATCAATAACCGATCCAGTCTCTCCAAATTGTCTCACTGTGTTTGAAATTGTTTGCTGTGTAGGTCAATTATGTCGACTGTAATCGGCTCGTAAAGCCCTAAATATTGATAAAGCAGAAGCACCATTTTTATAACAAAATTTAATAATTTTAACGCGTTCTTCGACTGTTAAACGATCCATATTTCTAAATGGCAAACCTTCAACTAAAATAAACGCGCTTTGGACGACATTTAATTCTGACAGATGTCAAATGGCAGGGTTATACTTTCCTACCACGAAATGGATAACCCTGTACAAACGGCAAGAGAATCACACGGTGTATGCTCTTTCAGTTTTTGCTTACTGGCATATCACTTCCCGCATTCCTTGCATTTAAATTTATCTGGATTTAAATGGAACGCCATTTAAATACTTTGGTATTCGGGTGTTGAGCTGTAAGCTCATTATAATCCCGCACTGTTTGGAGCGACCTTCACATAAATCGCTTGTAAATGAATCCGGGTTTGAATGCACAACTTTATACACTTCCTTGAGAATAGCCTTCCACATAAATCACACTTGAATAAAGCGTGGCCCCATTGGCGAGCGAATTCGAATGCAATGCTTCGTCCTTTAAGGTCCTAAACAATCAGATGCGCTCACACAAGTCCCAGGTGATTCTTATTAGAATGGGATCGCAGAAAAACAATTTACACGCGGCGCAAGTGATCAAGAAATTTCGGACGTATTTTTGATTCGACTTTGAAATATCCTCCGAGGCGATATCACTAGCACTCGCTATAACAATCGCCACGAAAGTTTATGGCCGGATTAGAAATGGTTCTGCAAGGTTTTAAGTGGGTTTCCAATGATGGCCGAAAAATTACCGCACACCAACTAGCCACGAAACGTTCCCGGTGAATCGCGTTTTTGTCATCACTCGGACGACGTCAGGTCTAGTTCAGTGGCCGTACTTAAACTGAGGTTGAACAAGAAAGCCAGAGGGATGGATAAGGTAAGGAATACGCTAAAGATTTTACAAAGATATTTGGAAAACCATCTGGACCGGAGGAACGATTGGGGTTAAGGGACGTAATGAGGGTTTGACTACAACAAAATCTGTTTTAAACAAGGAAACGTCAATGAAGTGGAGTTTTGGTATATTAACAGGATAGAAGATGCAGGACGAAAGAGCAGGTATAAAAGTGGAAGAAACGTATTCAGAGAGAAGGTTGGAGATTCCTAGGGTAGAGGAACTCACAATATTATTCACAGAGGAAGGAACGGAAAACGAGACTTTGAAGAACCTAATGTAAGACTAGAATGGTTTTGCATGGTTCTCTCTTTGCGAATTCTCCATGCAGCTGAAGTAGTTTTTTATCGGTACTTTAATTTCTTTCTTAGTTGCAGCACACAAGGCGCAAAAATGAGTTCTAGTTTCATCAGTACCACAAACTTATAGTCGCGATGCGCTTTCCTTTTAGCTTTCAATGCAAAAAGTACTTGCATAGTGAGCCAAGGCTTCCACTTTCCTGTCCGAGAAAGCTGAATTGGTGTAAAATGTTTCATTGAGTTATGAAGGTGAGTGTAAAATTTACTCGCCACTTCTTCACACTTCAAGTTAGCAAAAAACACCTGCCAATCAACTTAGGAGAGTTCAGAGGCAGGACCTTCATAGTTTGACTTAAAGAAGTTAAATTCAGGAATAGGAGCTATATTAACTACCGAGAAGTTAAGCGATAGAGGTAGATGGTGATTATCATGCGGGAATAGAGGATCCAAGGCACGGGAGACAGTTAAACAGTTAAGTGGAAGATTGAATACGAGTAGCATCAGGTCAAGTAGCCGATCATTGGCATTATGAATTGAAAAAGTGAACAGAACGATAGGAACGAGGAGACACAGAAGAAAAAGGAAAGTCTAAAAACCATTGTACTGAACGTAGTTTGAAAAAGCCAGAAATTAATATTGAAGAATGTGGATGCCATGAGAAAACATATGAAGAAAACTCATCCAAGACTGTCTCATGACAGAGCATTGTGGGGAAGGGAGACCTTTACGATAACACACTCTACAACACGGGAAAAGCAGAAATCAGTACAAAGAAAGCTTTGCATAGCATTTTTACCAGCAACCAAGACCCCACCTACATATTGTCATGGCAACACCCATTGAAAAGCACCGGCCACGGAAGAAATCGAGAAGAGTCAGTCGCATCCGAACCATCAACCGAGTCATTGTATTTTGAACACAATAAATTGGTTTTTAACAAACGATGCGCGTTAGCTTATTGCTTTTCCTCTACAATTATTCTGTTCCCAAGGTCCGCCCCCTGACAAAATCAGAATTGGGATCCAAGGATAGTTTGGTGCGGATTGCAAGTAAAAATTCGAAGCGTGCACGTAGAACGATTAGACGCCGTCGAAAGCCATTTTTCCCCCTCCTCGCGATCTCGCGTTTAATTCTCCTATGGTTCGTCTGCGAAAAGAGACGAAAGGAGAAACGTGCGATACACATACGCGGAAGAGATGAAAGTAGAAACGTGCGACATACGCAAGTGGCTATACATAATTGTAATAGTGGTTCGACTTCCCCTTCCGTCCATATACGAGGCAAATGGAACACAACACGATGCCGGTCGAAAAGGTCAATACGCTTAACTTAGACTACGGAACGCCTCTAAGCAGGGGAACAAAGCCGAGCTAGCACAAAGACTCTGTGAAATTCTGGCTAGTGACGAAATCGAAATGGACGGGAAAATGTCAAAATGTTCAGGTGAGGATGATGTGCGCGAGTTACGTGATGAAGTGAAGCGATTGAGCGAGTTAATATCAGCTGTCGTCGCCGCGTTACCGAACGGGGGAAAGTTGGCGACGTTGTTAACAACTGAACAGATTAACACTCAACCGATCGTAGTACAGGAGCCGACACCAACACTCACTAACGCCATGAAATCAGGTGAGACGCCGCCGGCAGCGACGTTCGAAGTTGGCGCATGCGAACGATCGGCTAATGTAGTGCGGACATGTAGTGGACCGCATTTTCATAACATCCGAGCTGTGACGGATATTTTACCAGACTTCGACCCGTCGTCTGAATCCGGCATATCGGCAGTGCAGTGCGTTGTTCGTATTACGAAGCTTGCCGAGGCATATCAGTGGAATGATCGAGTTTTAAGTGCTTGTCGTGCAAGCCTCGCTAAAGGGGCCTGCTAAAACTTGGAGCGATGGTTTTGCGCGGGTTCCTGGAAGCTGGCTTGAGCTGGCCGAATCATTGAGACGAGATTTCCCTAGCCATGAAAGTGAGGCCGATGTTCACATAAAAATGATGAATCGCACCAGGGAGCCGAGCGAGACAACACAAAGTTACTTCTATACTATGCTAGATTGGGAAAACGAGGTAACATCCGAGGTAAGCATCCATCTTTGCAAAATGCGATCGCAAGCTCAATTTTCGACGCCGTCAACGATCTTTTAGTCGCGATAAAGAACTTCGAACCGAATTCCATTCGAATTTCGGAGCCACGAACGGAGTCGAGACGAAATTTTGGACCACCATCACCGATAATGCGAGGTATTATGTCATCGAATGCGCGAACGCAGCCGACTTCGAGCAATTCGGAATCCCGTCGAATCCGATTTTATAATTGTCTTGAGGTGGGACATATTTCATTGAACTGTCCGAAACCGAAACGGAAAAAAAGATGCGAGAAGTGTCAACGAACATCACATACGACCAACCGATGTCCGGAAAATGAAACTGCAACCGCTGTCAGTAAAGTTCGTCACATAAAATCAACAGAAAGAATTAATCCGCTTGTTACGGAGGCTCTTCTTAACGGAAAGAAAATTAAGTCCTTCATCGACCCCGGCAGCGAAAGAACTCTCATTCAACGAACGATCGCAGTGTCGATGGGAGGCGTGAAGCAGTGTTCACCGATGGAGGAGCTTCAGTAACGTGCAACCAGATACCTGAGGCCGAAATTTAGTTGGATGGTAAGAATCTTAATGCGAAGATTTTTCCGGTGGATGATGGCTTGATCTCGGAGCTACTTTTATTGGGGTAAGGTCTACTCTGCAGATCGGGCAAACGACTGATCATTGAACTGGGAGCTTGTCGACTGGAAAACGCTTTCCAAAACGCTCCAACTTTTGAGCCAACGCTATCCCTTAAAGAAAAGGACCAACTGTATCAGCTCATCATAGATCATAGAGAATGCTTCTCTGAATCGCTTGCTCAGTTAGGTCAATGGAACTTGGTAACAATGACGATAAGGTTAACGACCTTAAAACCTGTCCGACGCCAACCATACCGGATACCCTTCGCAAAGCATGAGCGCGTTCAAGAAAAAGTAAACGAACTGCTCGAAAACGATATCATACGTCCATCATCAGAATATTCGTCACCAGTTGTCCTCGTTCGCAAACAAAATAGTGAGGACCGTCTCTGTGTTGATTTCCGTGAGCTAAATGCTATCGCTGAAAAGCGTCCGTTTCTCATGCCAACTGTTGAGGAGCAGCTATCATCGACCGCTGATAATTCATTTTACGTGACTCTCGATTTAATGTCCGGCTATTATCAAATACCAACCGCAGAAGAGTGCAGCAAATACACTGCATTTGTCACGCATGCAGGTCAATACGAATTCAACCGTGTGCTTTTCGGCCTGTGCAATGCACCGAGTTATTTTCATGAGGTCATTACCAAGTTGGTAAGACAAATGGGAAATCGAGCAGTTATCTACGTAGATGAAGTAATTCTGCCCATTAAAATTATCGCCGAGGGTTTAATCAAACTCTGTGAATTCCTGGTTATACTTCAAGATGTCGGTATGACGCTTCGGCGTTTTTGTCTAAATAAATCACGTTTATGGGTCATCGAGTCGATGAGGACGGAATAAAGCCAGGAGCTGAAAACACTAATGCAATTCGAGAGTTTCCGGAACCAACCAACGTTACTGAAGTTCGAAGATTTCTGGGATTAAGCGGGTTTTTCCGCAAATTCATCCGCGATTATTCTTTAATATCGAAGCCACTTACACTTTTGTTGAAGCAGAAGGATAACTCACAATTGTGTTGGTCGACCGAACAACGAGACGCATTCGAAAAAATGAAATCTGCACTTTGCAGCGATCTAGTGCTCAGTGCATACGATCCGACGAAGGAGCATCAAATTCACACTGACGCGAGCACACTGGGTCCTGCCGGAGCAACGAAACGACGGTGGCAATTTCAGACCGGTTTTCTACTACAGTCGCCAGTGTAGCGAATCCGAAAGCAGATACCATAGTCATGAGCCATGAGATACCATAGTCATGAGCTTAAAGTTTTGGCTATCATCGAGTCGTTAGAAAGATTCCGCATTTACTTGCTCGGTAAGCATTTCGAGATAGTTACCGATTGCGCCGCAATTCGCACCACAAGAACGTCTAAGCCGTTGCTACCGCACATCGGTCGACGGTTTCTGAAGTTACAGAAGTACGAATTTCGCATCATACATCGATCGGCTGAACGCATGGGTCACGCAGATGCTCTAAGCAGGACTCGAAACGAACCACCGAACGAGCCAGAGATAGCATCGGGGAACATAATGTGAGTGGAAGAAAACGAAGACTGGCTTGTGATCCTACAACGCCAAGACGTGAAGTTGAAGGAGTTAATCAAAGTTTTGAGAGGCGATATTGAGCCCGCTCAATCCAAACAGATCAAGTCAGATTATCAGCTCCAAAACGGTCGGTTATATCGTAAGATCGACCAAAATTTCAAATTGGTCGTTCCGTCTGCAGTCAGGTGGAAAATCATCCGCACGTACTACGATGACATGGGCCACTTTGGTCTTTAGAAGGCCATAAATCGAGTTCGGCAAGATTTTTGGTTCAACAATCTCCGAAAATGCATCAATTCGTATATCGCAGCATGCTTAGAGTGCTGCTATAATAAAGGAATCGCAGACAAACCGGAGGCTCAACTCTATTCGGATGAGGTGACACCTATTCTGTTCTGGACACGTTGATCACCTGGGACCTTTTCCACGCAGTTGTCGAGGTCATTTGCACATCATTGGAATATCTGATTCGTTCAGTAAGTACTTAATTTTGAGAGCCGTCAAAACTACGAAATGCAAGCCCGTCATCGACGCATTCAGGGATCTGACGGTGTACTTCGGTCTACCTAAGCGTATAATTAGCGATCGAGGCACTGCTTTTACAACATATTAAGGTTATCGTGAGAACACCTCGAGCAAATGACCAAATCGAACATGCAAATCAGTCCATCTTATCATTTCTAAGAACTGCACCAACTGATCATAAGGATTGGGATTTACAATTGCGCAATCTTCAGTGGTCTCTGAATTCGCAATGTCACTCCAGTGACTCAGTTTAGTCCGATCGAGTTGATATTTGATTATCGCCTTCGAGAAGTCATCACCAATCGGCTAGTTATGGCTCTAACATCAGACGAAGCGACTGCTAATCCAACGGAATGCGATATGCTTAACCGAAGATAATTGGCTGCAGAGCGAATTAGCACCGAACGAGAGAAATGGAGATTGTGGTTCAACGCGAAACACAAGACACCTTTTATCTACAACGAAGGAGATCTCATCGATCTAGAGAACGTACCTGCTGCTACGGGAGAATCTCGAAAGTTAGAGCCCAAATATCGTGGGTCCTACATAAGAGAGAGTTTTACGAAGCGACAGATATCTCGTCGGGGACGTGGGAATTGCACATCCCAACCAACGGAAATTCTGTTCAGTGTATACGAGCGAAAAGTTGAAATCGTGGATCGTAGTGAGTCCCGAACTCGATTTTTACGATGATGCTGCGGATTCAGACACGGAGTAATGAATCGAGACAATTTAATTTCAGGATGGTCGAGTGTCATGGCAACACCAATTGAAGAGCACCGGCCACGAAAGAAATTGAGAAGAGTCAGTCGCATCCGAACCATCAACCGAGTCATTGTCTTTTGAACACAATAAATTGATTATTAACAAACGGTGCGCGTTCCCAAGGTCCACCCCTGACAATATTCTTTGTTACTGAAGGTTAGATTTCGATCAAAGCGATAAATATTATAATCTAGTGAAATTTCCGTATCTAGTATAGATTCATGTAGCCAATTTCAATTAGACAGATAAATGAATCTTCACTAAGCTTATCAAGCTTGGTCCTTAAGGCTCTTAGATTTTGATAACATAACTAATGCTAGAAATTACGTTAGAGTCGTTAAATTTAGTTCGCAGCTAGTCTTCCGGGTACGCGAAACGAATTTCTCGTTTTCGCAATACACGGTTTAACAAAAATTCCAAGTGGCCAGCCTTCCGGTTTTAGAAGAGTATCGCAACCTTCAGGGACCGTAAGCTTGAAGGAAGACATCACTCTGCCCTCTAAGTTATCTTTGGAGAGTTTGCGGCAACTAATGACTTTTATGGCCAGACCAAATTTTTTGCTAACATACTTCCCAAGATGTTCCGCAGAAGTGTGATAGCTAAGGCGTGATACTCGTAGATTAAGGGAGATTATATTGAAAAGGAAATATATTTTGATGTTTCATTTCAATCCCCTTAGCTGTTTATTCAGGGGCATTTTGACCACCCTCATATGCCATTTAAATCGCAGCTTTGAAGATAAAGAAATAAATCCAGATTTTTTCTCGAAGTTATCTATGCAAAAGGATGATATTAACGAAATGTGAATGCTGATTTGTAACGTTATTTGCATCCAGGAGAATTTAAAACCAAAAAATTTGCAGTTAGATTATATTTCACTGCCAACACGACACTACAACTGAGAACATTGTGTTCCAGAGTTCTCTAGTGCCCTCTACACCACTTCCAATATGCGGTGTCTGCACGTCCAGCTTCTGCCTAGTATCAACTGATCTCTGAAACTATAGGATTTTCCAATATAAGGTGTTATTTTGAATAGCCTGTGATTTCGGTAGATGTCACTTCTGAAGCTGTCATTTTTTGACATTCGAGAAGTAGAAACTACGCCATTAATAAAAATGGAACGAAACACGCTTCAACAACGCATTGAAATTATTAAAATTCACTATAAAAATGGTGAAAATTTGGCAGAGACGGTTCATAAAACTCGAACAATTTTGGGTCGTCGTGAAGCACCTTGTCGGATTGCAATACAGAAATTGGTGGAAAAATTCGAGGTGTTGGGACAACTTAGTGATGTGAAGTGAAGAATAAAACCCGTGCACGTCAGTCAAGAACAGCCGAGAATATTGCTGCTGTAGCCGAAAGTGTTGAATAGCACCCAGGTTTGTTCATTCCTCGTCGCTCTTTGGAATTAGGCATTTCACAAACGTCATTAAACCGTATTTTGCATAAAGATTTGGGTCTTAAGGCTTATAAAGTTCAGTTAACACAAGAACTCAAGCCGGTCGATCATCAACAACGTCGTGTCTTTGCTGATTGGGTCCTTGAAATGCCTGAAAATGATCCGGAATTCCATCGAAAAATCATCTTGAGTGATGAGGCCCATTTTCACCTCGGTGGCTTCGTCAACAAGCATAATTGTCGCACCTGGGGCTCGGAAAACCCAAGAGTTATTGTTGAAAAGCCTCTCTATTCTCAACGTGCGACTGTTTGGTGCGGTTTATGGTCCGGCGGAGTCATTGGACCTTACTTTTTCGAAAATGAGGCTGGAGCAACAGTTACGGTGAATGGATTGCGCTATCGAGAGATGATTAATGATTTTTTAGGGCTGGAATTGGATGGTATTGATCTGGACAACGTTTACTTTCAACAAGACGGCGCTACGTGCCACACAAGCAACGAAACCATTGATCTTCTACGGGAAAAGTTTCCGGACCGTGTTATCTCTCGAAGAGGTGATCACAATTGGCCACCGAGATCTTGTGATTCAACACCTTACGAGTTCTTTCTTTGGGGCCACGTGAAAGAGAAGGTCTACGCCACAGGCAATTTTTTGATATCCCCTAAAATGTTTCGCAGAAGTGTGATAGCTAAGGCGTGATAGATTAAGGGAGAATATATTGAAAATGAAATATATTTTGATGTTTCATTTCAATCCCCTTAGCTGCCTATTCAGGGGCTTTTTAACCACCCTCATATGCACATTTAAATCTCAGTTTTGAAAATAAAAAAATAAATCCTGATTTTTTTCAAAGTTATCTATGCAAAAGGATGATATTAACGAAATGAGAATGCTGATTTTTAACGTTATTTGCATACAGGAGAGTTTAAAACCAAAAAATTTGCAGTAAGATTATATTTCACTGCCAACACAATACAAAAACTGAGAATATTTTGCTCCAGAGTTTTTCCGACCGGATGTGATATCTTCCCTCTGCACCACTTCCAACATGCAGGTCCAGCTTTTGCCTAGTATCAGCTATTCTTTGAAACTTTTTCCAATCGCTGGTACTTCGGTGGGAGCAGCGTATTGCAATCAGCTCCCATACCGTAGTCCTAATTTTATTTAAACTCAACTGGATTCGGGAGTTAAAAAAAAGACCCTAATGGATAAATAATTAAAAACGCAACAATAAATACTTCTCATTGTTATTTCAAAACTGTGGCTTTAGAATAATAAATTACGAGAATATATGTCACAGACTTTTGAAATTTTATTTTTATATTCAATAGAGCTCAAAATTATTAATTTTATTACTCTTAACTGCACCGACTCACTTAACACGATTTATTTGTAGTCAATAATTTTGTTTATTTGATATCCGCGGGCCAATTCTCTTTTTTCTTTAAAAGCCGTCGGGCCTTGCTTTGTTGTGTGAGCTGACGCATTTCGACTACTTCAGACACTAAAGATGACTCGAAGTAGTCGAAACGCATCTGCTCACGCAACAAAGCAAGGCCCGACGGCTTTTAAAGAAAAAAAACGATTTATTTGTATAGTTTTTTAATTGGTTAATGGTTTCCCCAATGCCAAGAACGTGTGCTTAAATACCAAAACCAGTTAAGAATGTTCAAGGATAATTGGTGCCCAGTCTTTGACCAATTGGTTGAAGATTATTTTATTAGAAATTTTCAAGGGATGTCGTTTGTGATAGAATTACGAGTAGATCGTATCCTTTCAAAGGTTTTGCATGCCAAAGAACAGAGTAAGAACCCAAAATAATCTGCACCTTTTGCGAACTATTCAAAATTATAATACCATCCTAATTACAACATGTGAGCATTAACCCTTGAACACCCTTCCACCCTCTCTTCTTCCCTACAATGAAGTAGTTGTAACACTTGAAATCCAGACTGAATTAATTCGAACAAAACACATGGAAGGGTGGCACAATTCATATTACCTTGTGTCAAGCATTTATTGCAAAAGTTTATTGTTAAGTGCGTGTACCAATTTAAGGGAGTCCCCTTGCTTCGAGGGTTGCGTTGCGACACGACAAGACACATAAATGCCAGATACACTTTTGCATAAACATAGAATTACCGCATGGAATGCTACTAACAAAGGGGATGAAGACAAGAGCACTGTGAAATGCCAGATTATAGAGCACGCACGGACGGAGGGTATAATTGATGCAGACATTTTGCTGATATGATTTTAAATTGTACAACAACCCCTCGCTTGCCCTCATATTATCCATCTATTCGCTCCCTTTTTTATTTCTTCTATTCCCTTTTCATTATATCTACCCTCCAACTTAGATATTCTCTAAATAACTGTGATTTTACATTCTGAACATACCTATGTGGGTAGAATGGAAATCAGTATGAAATACAATATAATAAATCCTCAAGGGGATGCGAGCATTCAGGGTGAGTTGAATACTCGTAAGTGGATGGAATGGAAGCTTGTTGATATGCTTATGTTATTTAATAAGGGGATATGTATGCTGATAGGTGTGCATGAATGAATTATATTCGTATCGTAGTGATCCGAGTTAAGCGCAAGGAAAAAAATTAATGGTTTTTTATTTCGCGAGGGTAGCGATGAATTGTTGCATGAGGTGGAAACATGATTTCCACTGGAAAGAATAATAGGGGGATAGAGAATGTATTAAGCTACTTACCATAACATAATGCCTTTGCATTTCAGTTTTTTCATTTGCTAATTTCTCGCATTCTAATTTTAATCTGGAAAAAGAAGAGGAAAATATTCATTGAATCATTTTGTTTTGAAAGGATAATCAAAAGAAGAAAAAATGTGTAGTTTATATTGGTGTATTATCTGAAAATTTATGCTGATTACGGTGGATAATTCTCTGTGATGTATGCATAAGTAAAATCAAGAGCTTCAAATATGAATATAAGATATATTTTGTGAGAGCCCAACACTTTTGCTGTAATCATTTTTGTACGGGATGCACCGGAAGTAAAAAATAATATTTGAAGAATTCATTTCTATCCATTTAGATGCAAGCAGCACATGGTGTTCCATACGATCGCTCTTCTGAGTAATTGTATTTAGAAGAGGGACCGGCCATTGTTGCTTGACTTTGGTGATCCAACGAGATCCGGTATACCCAGGATGGCTGCAACCATTGTTCGCAAATAATTGAAAGTCAGTAAGGCTATGATCAAATTTGCTCAGGTTTTTATCCTCTAAAATACTAATACTCTAGCTTCGGTCCCGGTTCTTCCACCAGAGAAATATAAAAGGAAGAACCTTTTAAACAAAGAAATTTACTATACCACTTCCAAATTCTTTGATAAATAAACCCATTGAGTCTACAAATCATCCATTATCGCGCGTACCGTCTAGGGAAGGGAAAATCTGTTATGTTTAACTGGTTAAATCGATTGACCCATCGACTAATTTTCACCGGACAATACACAAATTCTCTGATTGACAAATTGACTTTTTTCATCCAAATTCTACTTAAGACCTTTCATTTGATACCCCACATAATTACCTTCGATTTTTAAAAACTGCTAAAAAGTTATGTCAGCATAACGAGAGACCTCCCTTAAATAATGTTTGATAAGACTTAAAATTTTAAAAAACCATCACTTCTGATTTTCTCACAAAGTTTGAGCAGTGTGGCTCCTATAGTTTCTGAGAAAACTTGCTGTGACAAACGGACAGATGGACTTGCAGATATGCCGCAAAACTAGTAGGGCTTCGTTAAATCTACAAAAGCCGTAAAAATCTTTTGCAGATTTAAATTGTGTTTCTGGTATATGCTATAGTATTTTTAAGATAGTAATTATGTCCGTAAAGGACGGCAGCGATGGTCTGCTACCTCAGCGAGCGGAATTAGTGCTACGATGGAAATGGTCTTGTCTGGGGACGCCTAAGTGCGCGGGCAAGCAAGCTTTGCGGATCGTTGGGGGTTCTTTCCCCACAGCACACGGGCCCACCACAAAATATTTTCGCACTTGCGAATTACAGGGCGACTGTTTCGAAACCGAACCAATTGACTGGTGAAAACGTGCCAATGGCCCCTGTAGCAAAGGAAAAAAGGGGAGAGCTCACCCGATGGCTAGCTCATGAGCGGAGGGGCCAGACAACGTTGCGGGTCCCATACCTGTTCGGCGTGTCAACGGAAAGACTGAAATCCTATGTTTATGATAGCATGCATGAGTCCCTTCAGCAAATCTCCTCCTGATGAGTCTTTTCAACACTTTCCCGACCGGGTCTAGCATAGACAACTTTCCAGCACTCTGAGAATATTCCTTCACGCACGCAAGCGTTGAACTGGGCTTTTTTTACCTTCATGGACGAAAGCGCTTCCTCCCATTAGGTTTTCATAACGAGTTGAAGTATGCTGGAGTTTCATCGTGGTTCGCATCAACAAGAGAGCAGAGAAGAGCCCTAACGATCACGTTCAACTTCTCCACCTTGTATGAGCAAGGCAAGCGTTGGGCTCCGAGCTTGAGCATGATATGGATACTATAAACGGCGTTCACCAGATTTTCGCCAGTAGCTAGCCTTGTTGTGGGTAATAAGTTTTCGAAGACCCGTTCTGACCGACTTGTGTCCAATGAGCTTTGTGCATGCGACTTCCAAAGTTAACTCGCTGGGCCGCTCGTCAAAACTTGTGACATTCACTTCGCTGTTCAGCTTTTTCAGAAGACGTATACCATGTCGGGGTCTCCAAGAGAACTTGCAGGCAGACGTGAAAATACTCATAGTTGAGTTCACTACGTCAGTAGCTACTAATCATCCACTTCCTTGCGAAACTTCTGGCATTGATGCCCGTGCCATAAGCACGCTGACAAACTGATTTACGTCCATCTACCCATGCGTGAGTGGGAGAGAAAGCACATGTACGCCGAAAAGAACCATCGCTAATCTCAAGCACTCTATACTATTAATCACTGGTTGAGTAGTCCTCTAGAACTCTCTAGTTGGTTGCTTTTGATATTAAGGACTCCGATGCTAATGTTACATCTGGGATGGTTTCAAAGCAGCCCCAGCGACGGAAAGTAGAAGTGTTCCGTTTTTTTGTTTGATTGGGAGGTGAATGCCATTTACGAACTGAGTGTGGGACTCCAACGCACATAAGCGACTGGTCTATTCACTAAACACCTCTACTGTCAACTTGAGAACTTAGCCTGGAATCGTTTGACACATTACTTCGGGCCACGTCTCGTTTTATTACGACTTGAGGCGCTCTAAAGCCGGGGGATCCCTCATCTAGCGAGAGGAGAGAGAAGAAGAGGAATGCCAGACAAGCGATCTCCCATCCTCGACGTCCCTGGCTGCTATGAGCCCTTTTTATCTTTTAGGACTGCCCAAACATATTGTGCCACCTGGTTCCATTTGACAACCGATCTAAGCATCATCGTAACTATACTCCCAGCAGACGTCCCGTTGATGCCTGTCCCATTTTTTTCAGGCAAAATGTATGTGGCAGGCATCGTCTTCCTTTCTGCCAATTTTGTGTAGGCACCCATGCCCGCTCAAAAGCTGGGTCAGATAGGTATCAGTCTCACCACGCCTTCGATTTAGCAGCTTTCTTAGATTCTTTTGTCAGCACTGTCGGAAACTGCTGATCTAACGATCCACGCCCATCAAGGGCCTCTTCCTTGCCCGGTCTCCTTCGATTGGGATGCCATTTTTTTATTGATGTTTGATGGTGGAGCAATCTGCGCGTGCCCTTTAGGCTTAGCCCTTAGCGCTTCTGCTCTTCTTCGACTTTCTGGTCCTCTTCAACCTTTAATCAGCTCCTCCGGTAGTGCCCTAGTATAGGAGCTCCATAGTTCAAGTAGCCCATTCTTTGATCTTTTGCTGATTTTTGGCGAGTCGCGTGCAGATTTTATTCTTTTCAGAGCATATTCCTTTTTTCGGATTAGCCTGTCTTCTGCATGTCGCTGGGCGGCAATTGTGCTTTGCGACCACCTTTCTTCCGAGAGGTCATCGGTTTTCGTTTCCGAGTACAGTACTTCCTCCGAATTTTCGACGGTGGCGGTGAAATCATGCAACGGTGCTTTATTAGTCTGGTCACTTAGGGATGGTAGTTTTTGGTAAAAAAAACCGGTTCTTTGGTTTTCCAGTTTTTGTTATCTTCGCTTTGACCGGATTATTCTTAGGAGAACCGGGTTTTCGGTATTTTTCTTCGAAAATTTTTTAAATTAGAAAAATCAAATCAAGATTAAGTGGTAAAACGAATTATAACCAAGTAATACGAAGAACCAATCAAATATAGAAATTTTCTTTGCTCTGGTGACTGTGATCATTAATACTGCCGAGGTAGGGATGGCGAAAAAACTATTTTCCGGATTTTTTGGCTACGGTATTTTCCCATCCCATTTTATCCGGTTCTTGAGTTTGAAAGAAAAAACCAGTTTAAGCCGAGCGCCAAAAACCCGGTGTTTTTTCAACATAAAAAAACGGGTTTCGGTTAAACCGGTGCGGTTTTGCCATCCCTATAATCCCATTTCGGGATTCGCTCGAACATCTGGGGCATTCTGTAGAGTTTCCCGCTCTTCCTTTTTGAGACGTTCCGGCGTTCGCATCATTTTTGCTGCGCCCGAACGCCGAAGGAATTTCAATCTGGACAAGACTGTCTGCTAATCTGCGTTTTTCGTCCATCTTGACTGTCATTGTGTTCATCGTCGTTTTTATCATCGTTAATAGCGCTGTCGGTGTGCTCTAAAATCGTGGTTGCAGTCGCTCGTTGCGTCGTCGTTGTTGTTATTTTTGCTGTCTTGCTTTGGATTTTTTTTTAGCTTTTTAGTTGAAGTTTTTCCAGTTTTATTGGATCCCCCCTTGGACGTTGGTGTGTAATCGCCTTTGTGCTCCTATGGTTATTTTTTAAAAGCAGGGAGGTAATGCGAGGATTCGCACAAGCCCTTATGGAGGCAAGTACTCCAAGCCAGACCAGCCTTAATCAGGAGTTCGTCTCAACCGAACCTACACAACCAACCAAACGATGCGAACTTCGAACGTACCCCGAGGTCCGCCAAGGTAAAGTAAAGTAAGGGTGTTGCCAATGTTTAATACAACAAGCTCAGACGCATGCCGCAATCCATGGCTTTCACATTGAAGTCTCCCCCAAGGAGAACACATCGGTCTGCACTCGAGATGGCCTCTTCCATAACGTCGAGTCTGGCCTGAAAAGACAGTAACGGTTCATTCGCGGCAAGAAATACACTAAAGAGCGTTGCACCTATACACCGAACCCACCCAAAACCATCTTCCTTGCTCGTGACTCTGCACCCGCATATGAGCGCTTACCCGCACCCAGATAGCAGTAATACCTCGTTCATCAAGAAACCATGCCGATGAGCTCCTATCGTGATTGTGCTCACTGAGCCGCAACAAATCGGCTTTCATTTCATTTGCAAACTGCTACAGCAGGCATTGTGCTACAGTACTGCCGGTGCAAGTTTTCCTGCAAGGTACGGATCATTGTAACGCTATTTTGGCCTTTGCTAGGTCTGCATCAAGACCTGGTACTTCTCTGTCCCTACGACGTGCTTAACTTCGTCCTTACATTGGACGCAATGTGGTTCGCCCGAGCATCGTTTTATTTTGTGCCCCACTTTACAATACCTCTACCACAGTGAGCTCCTATTAGACCCCCTTACATCCTTTTGCGGTATGGCCATAACCAAGACGTTTAAAACAATGAAGAGGTACTGTTCTTCGTCATATCCTACAGGAAACCGAGCCAATTCTCATTTTGTTCTTGCTAAGCATTTGTTTTGCCTCTTTTTTAGGAAGATCAACGATGGCCATACATTGCCCCCTGGTTTGCTTTAGTGAGTTTAATTTTAACTAGATTAAGCCAAGTAAACTCATGTTTAGTGGCGTTTTTCAACCTCGTTCACTTCGGTAACGCAGTCAGTGCACCTGATAACGAGCGTTGTTTTAGGTTCGAAAGAGGCTGTAGCACCGCTTTTTGCGATGGCCATTTTCAGTGCATCAAAGAAAGAGTCCCTGGTTGTTGCCTCTGCTTGGATTACCTCCAGACCGGGTGGGCAGCAGTGTTCTAATGGCAGTCTGTACCTCACTCAGCTTAAACGCGCTTTTTATCTCTCGCAGTATGACCTGCGTAAGACCTACCATCGGTGGATTTAACAAGCAGAGCCTGGCTTGAGGTTTGCACCGTTGGTTGCCCTTAGCTTGGGTTACAATGGGTGTTCCTTCACATTTTTCTTCCTGGTGAGGCTGCTGATTTTTCGAGGTTCGAAGTTTTTTGGCTGCCCTGGATTGGATTGCTTGAAACCCTCATTCGATGTGGTGTGTTCCTGGACGTCATCTTTCCTCCTCTTCATTGTGTCTCCTTGGATTGGGCTACAGACTACTCTTTTGTTGGTAATAGGAGCTGGGGTGACTGGCACTTTGCCAAGTGTCTTAGCATTGTGCTCCTTTTCTGTCCTCAGCCACATGCGGCTGTAATGTGTCATTCTCTCTAAGAGCTCCTCTAGCTATAGGACGCCGATCATGACGATTTTGCTTATACCCTATTTATACTTCAGCTGGCTTTTATACCCTTCAGACAGTTCCTGCCTTCCGTATGGGCCGCCCTTCCTCAGAACGGCCAAGGGTAGTTGAGCTGCCTAGCATCTCTCCTGTTGGGAACTCCTCGGCACTTGCATTCCGTGCCTCAATCGCTTCGGTGATAATGAGAGCAGCATCACAGGCCAGCGCTAACTTGGGCTCGTCCACTTTTGCCTCATATTCAGCGCCTTGGTCTCTTCAGTAGTGGGAGCAGCCTCAATCCCTCTAGTTCCCTCTTCGATTTCTGATCTTGGCTGCCCTGTTTTTTGCTCGCAGAGGGCGCACCGGTGCTCACATAGTTTTCTTGGTGCGCAGCTAAGCGCCGCAAGGATTTGCGATGCATAAGGTTGCCCTGTGCTTTCCGTTCGCACCTAGCTTTCACGAATACTCCTGTCGACCAGCATTCCCCTTGTGGGAAGAATGGATTGGATTGGTTATAGTTTAAGTAAGAAATAAGAAGTTCTTAACCATTTTGTGTTGCTTTTCGCAGTAGATTTCAACCGACAATAAGTTAAATGATCCTCCGAAGACCAGAAGATTCGACGTTCCCCAACTTTTACTTTAGGGCACGAATCACACTAAAGTTTAACCAGTGTGTACCAATAGAGCTAATTAAGCAGGTACTAGGGATTAATGCAGATACGATATAGTTGGAGAAATCATAAAATTTTTCACAAGTAGGTTTGAAATCAATGCCCTCAAAGAAGGAGCTCCAATTGAAAGATGATAAGGATTCAGAAATTAGGGAATAATTTGCTTCCGGAGAGGATGGCGTGGGTTGAATGCTATATAAGGGAGAAGAACAGAAGAATGTTTCAAGGGAGAACCATCAATGTTACAAAACACTTACTCTAAAAACCACCCATCACTATTGGAAGGAACATTGGGTTGTATGAGGCAGCCTAAGGATAAAAAAGAAGATATCAAGAGTGAAACTTGACAGGGACTCGAAACTAGCTAGGAGGGTTAAGGGAGGTTAAATTCATCACACAGTATAAGAGAAAAATTAAAAAACCATGTTAAATAATATGAAGAAACTTCAGAGCAGGAAGTGTCATAGACGGGAAAAGGAGAATAACAAGGGCATAGGTGCAAACCGAAAGCAGAGTTCTATAAACAATCAATTTAGAAGATATTGTTTGATTTAGTAATTTGCTTTCAAATCCCTTTTGGTAGGAGCTCTACGTCTACTTGTTTCTATATTGTGATTAATATGGCTATCGATTTATAAAGCCATACTATTTTCTTTTCTCAGATGATCCCCTCATCCTTTCCATTCCCTAATTGATAATTTATGTAGATGGCCCAACACGAGCAGATTGGATTTCTCCATAGAATATCGACAGACTGTGGCTAGTCAGTCCAGAATCGCGATATTTAATTTTAACAATGGCTTATTTTTAAAGCTATAAAAAATAAAACATTTATTGCAGGGGATCGCAATGTGCATCGTAAAGCTTTTCCTGGAAACACTAGTTTCCTGGTGAATTAAATAAATGCAACAATTTAACATCAAGCCGCATATTCGAGTACTTCATGAGTAATTATCCTCTAATAAATGAGCAAATTATTCATAAAACTATTCCCTCACCGAATCCTACTACAGACTAGTACCAGCTTAGTTGCTACATCCCCACTCCTACTCCACAGTAACCAAATAATTTGTTAATTTCTCTTACATATCCTCAAACGCACAACAGTGAAATCGCTCAGTCCTTACGATTAACATATATGGAATTCGTTTTAGTGAGTATAACTTCAATCCACCTTCCGAATATTTATCCAATTCTCGGAATATCATCATTGTTCCTGAAGGAGAACCACACGCGGTGAGCACTGGCTAAGTGTACACTCTGTCGAGGGTGTGGAGCAGTGAAATGGGAAAGGACGAAGGGATGAATAGAGGCAGAGATCAGCAATGTGCTGCGAATGTTAAACATCCCAACCAAATTTGCCAAAATTCAGTAGCAACTCTCCAACGTACAATTTGTGCTGTATGAAAGTCGTTCACGTACCACTCACCCCAATCCATCTGCTCACCACTTCCCACCCCCCAAGGATACTCGTATAGTCAAGCGTACGTACTTTATCTGGCAAGTTGGTTCCAGTAATTACCGCGGCTATTAATTATTTCATCATATTAAGCACTCATAGCGTCCTTCCATTCCCGTCCCACTACCCACGATCTGTTTATTCTACCACTGTCTGATAGGGATTTTAAGAGCGTCAATCCTTTTGCCTCATCCCTCGCCATTTCCCACTCACCAAGAATTCCTACCAACTCTCTGATGGGAGTGAAGTTGACTGAAGCTGGAGCTGTGCCGTGCTGGGAGCGCAGTTAAATTATGTCGAGTTCGTGTACAAACGGAATATGGAGTTCCGGATTTATTTCCTCAATGGTGTAGTGGTGGTTTGATAGTTTGCGGGGGTGGTTCCTAGTTTAATTGCTTTTCGTGTTGTTTGTTTAGTGTTTTTGGTTGATTATGCTTTAGGTGCATGAGTATGATAATTTCAATATTATGACATTGAGAAATGGAGAAATTGGATACGTTTGGAATTGTTTGTATGCTTGATTCGATGTGGGAGGAAGAAGGATATGGTTTGAGTTCGGGCTGGGGTTGGGGATTATATGAGCAAGGGAAATATTATTTACGATATACTGATCTTAATTACACGGCCTTAAAACTAGTTGGCATACTGTCTATGTCATTGTTATTTATTAATGGCGCTAATATTTAGATTTCGGGATGTTGATTTTGTGGGGTGGAATGTCTTTTTAGGAACACGTGGCTTGTGTAAATTAGGGTTAGTAGCTTCCCTTTCAACAGGACCCAATGAAAACTACTGCCATGGTGACAAGTTGAAAATATTTAATTTTAATTAGAAAAATGGATGAATGGAAACTCTTGAAGTAATTAATTGGAGGTTTACTTGAATATGCGTCAAAAAAATTACATGGTAAAGTGTACGGTTGTTTATTGTAATCCCACAATTTTAGATTCTATTTAATATTAGTAAGTATACTTATTCTAATTCATTCAAATATTTATTCTTGAAAATGCCGGGCGAACTCGTTGACTGGGGCTGGAATCGAATAACATGGAGCACAAGAAAGATGCAATTCCATTGAGCGGTGGGGCCTCTTATTTTACTTTAAGCTAAAGAATGTACATCATATGCGTGGCAGTTAAAAGGGTGGTCCAACCATAATGCACGATGTTAATTGTGAGTCAAACCTTTTTTTGTGGTAGGGATGTGAGTGTGGGACTACCATTTTCGCAAGAGGGCGAATGGACTAGGTTTCGTTTTGTTACGCCGTGAGGCGCCTTCAAGCTCGACGATCCCTCTTTAAGCGGGAGGGGAAGAGGAAGTGCCAGACAAGCGATCCCCCAGCCCCAACCTCCCCAGCTGCGTGAGTTCCTTTTATCTTTTAGGATTGCCCGAACATAATGCGAAACCTGGTTTCATTTGTCAACCGATTCGAGCATCACCGCGACTATGTTATCCGTCTCCCTGTAGAGGGCCCTTCGCAGTCTGTCCCATTTTGTGCACGCTAAATATGTGTGGCAGGCATTATCTTTCTCTCCTGGGCAATACCAACAATCGGGGGACCGTGACTTACCAATGTTGTGCAGGTAGCACTGAAAACACCCATGCCCGCTCAAAAGATGGGTCGGATAGAAGTCAGTCTCACCATGCCTTCGATTTAAAGACGATCTCACATCCGGGATGAGGCGCGCAGTCCACCTTCCCTTGGTGCAATACACCCAAGACTGCTGCCAATCGTTGAGTGAGCACTGTCAACCATCTCCCTCGCATCCTCGTTTCGACACCGATAAATAATGTGGCGCTGTCTAGCAAGGAGGCCGACAGGTATAACGCCTGCAATGACTATCACCACCGAATGAGAGACTGTCGGATACGAAGATGCAATCTCAGCGTTCCTCTTCTCTGCTCCGTAAAGCAGCACTGACCCTACAGCACTCATCAAAAGGCGTCTTTGTGATGGCCTGGGTCCCCCTACGTTGGCCATAAGTCGACTCAGAGCCGATGCTCCCGGGGCAGCCTTCTGAGCCGTTGCCCTGATTGGCTCAGAGAAACTCATCTTCGAGTCGATCAGTAGCCCCAGGTACTTCACCGCTGGTTTCGATTCGGTTTTTATGTCTCCAATACCAATCATCTTTACTCTAGGGATTCAATTTTTAGTCAAGATGACAACCGGCGCATTAGCATACCTAGCCTAAGTTGCGCTTGTTCAACGTTGCGTCCAGCGACCAGAGCCGCAACATCATCCGCATAGCCGGTCAAGCACGACTCATCTGGCATCTCCAGTCTCCGTAGCCACAGATCTGGACCAAGGAGAGATCCCTTCGCAACACCAGATGTAACCGCTATCCTTCGTTGGTCCTATGTCGTGTCGTAAAGCAGGCTTCCATCCTTCAGGTAGTCCCTCAAAAGCCGCATTAGATATTCTGGAACTTGAAAAGGGGTTTCCAGCGTATCCAGAATATCCACCCATCTAGCGAAGTTGAAGGCGCTCCTGACGTCGAGTGCCACCAGCAGGACGATCTATCGCTTGGTGCGATTATGTGCCTCTGCCTTTTGGACCGCGCTCACCACCTCTGCAATCGCATCAAAGGTAGAACATCCTGCTCTAAAGCCGTACTGCCGAGGAGATACGTCCCAAGCAGCCGAATCGCGTCAGTGAGTCTTCCCTTGATGAGTTTTTCCTGCACTTTCCCAGCCGTATCTAGCATGCATAACGGGCGGAATGCAAACGGTGATTCGGGGTTTCCCTTCCCCTTGCTGATCAGCACGGGCTACGCCACTTTCCGTCGTACCGGGAAAATTCCGTCTCGTAGGCAAGCGTTGAATGTGCTGAGCAGCAACTAAGGACAGTGGTGATAGACGAGCCGCAAAAACTAAGCCGGAACTTCATCTGGACCTGGAGCCTTCTCGCTTTCAATGAAAAGACTGCCTTCTCCAGTTGCGGCTGTGTGAAGAGTGGACACTCGGCTGCTGTTTCACCATGGACAGCGTCAACACGGACGGGATGGGCGAGGAAGAATCCCCGCACTATCTCATTCATCTTTTCCGCATCATGTATGCAAGGTTTCCGTAGGGCGCCGAGCTTCCACATAACTAGCTTGTAGCCAAGGCCCCACGGATCCTTGTTCACATTGTCCACTGGGTCTTGCCAGCAGCGAGCCTTGCTATTGTTAATCAATTTGCGAAGGCATTTCTTGGCCGACTTAAATGCTGCCACCCGGTTGCATGCCACGTCACGGTTCCGCGCCCGTTGAGCCTCACGACGAAGCTTGTGACAAAAGCGGAGGGAGGCTTTTCAGCGATATCAGTTGACTACCTGTACACTGGGGGTTTGCCGTGCCGGGGTTTTCAACGGTGCATAGAAGCGCAGACAGCAGTCGTAATGATGCTCATAGTTGAGTTCAACACGTCTTGAGCTGCCACTTCTTCCGTCCCCTTCGAAACTCCCTGCAGCGACTCACCTGCTGTAAGCACCTCGATGAACCTCTCGACGTCCATCCTTCCGATGTTCCATCCAGTTGTAGAAAGCCGAGAGCACGGACGCCGGAAGACATCACTTATCTCAAGCAGAATGCACTGATGATCACTGGCTGAGTAGTCCTCCAATACTTTCCAATTTTGTATGATCCTTACTAAGGACTCCGAAGCGAATGTTACGTCCGGTATGGTTCCTTCACAGCCAAAACGGCGGAAAGTCGGCGTATTTCCAGTGCTTAGTACGATGAGCGCCCTCTTGACCGCCATTTTTAGGATTCGTTTTCCCCGCGGATCCGTTTGAGGCATGCGCCATTCGATTGCTTTAGCGTTGAAGTCTCTCTCAACGAGCACGTTGCCCTCTGCGCTCGAGACGGCGCCCTCTAGAGCATTAAGCTTGGCTTGGAAAGATGATATCGATTCGTTCGGCGTTAGGTACACACTAAAGAAGGTGGTCCCTGAGCACCGAACCCACATGAAACCATCCTCCCGTCCACAACTCTCCGCTTGGAAATCACTGTTCCGAACCCAGATGGCGGCAGTACTAGTTTCGTCAGGATACCATAATGCAGAAGTTTTATGATGGTGTTGCTCACTCGGCAACAAGAAATCGGCTTTCATATCCCTCGCAAACTGCTCAAGCAGATTTTGGGCGGTTGAACTGCGGTATAGGTTTAGCTGCAAGATGCGGATCATTTAAGTTCCTTGGCTTGGGCTTCCTGGAAAACCCCACATTTTCCTGATCCCAAGACATGTCCAAAATCAGGTCTTGGATCAGCATCCTTGCAAAGAATACAGTGTCCCTCCTTCGTACACTCTTTTCTTTTATGTCCCATTTCACCGCATTTGTAAACAGGGAACTCCTATCGGGTCCTTTGGATACTTTTGAGGTGTGGCCAGAGCCAAGGCATTTGAAACATTGAAGAGGTGATGCTTTTCGCCCCTACGTACAACCTACCCTATTCATATTTTGCCCGTGTTCAAAGTTGTTCGGGGCCCTTTTCGGTCAAGTCAACTATGGTCATTCGTTGTCCCCTATTGTTTCCTAGTGTCGGTCTCGCTTTGATCCTTCCTACACTAGGGGACTCCCTTGTTGGCCTCTTCTACCTCGGCCAGATCCGTGACGCAGTCAATGTCTTTTATTTCTATCATTACCATCGGCTCGACCGAGGCTATAGTTGCGCTTTTGCCGAGGACTTTCTTTACTGTGTCGCAAGACGCTTCCTTATTGTCGGCCTCTGCTCCGAATTCGACCAGTATGTGGCCCGACCGCGTTGGTCGTATTACTTTAATTGTAGTGTTGGTGTCTTCGGGTCTTACGTTTCCTCTGATGTCCCGCAGCACCTCCGCGTAGGATCGGCCATCTTGGGGTTTTACGAACAGTGCCTGCTGCCGGGGTCATCGTTAGGGAGTTTCTGTCTCTCCTGTTTTGCATCAGATCTTTTTTCTTGATGGGCGTCCGTGCGAACTTTACTTTCTGGCACTTTTTGAAGGAGTTCCTTTGCGGCTTTCTTCGCTCCTTTTGTAAGCACTGTCTAGAGCCCGTGATCTAGTGCTCCACGCCCATCAAGTGCCTCTTACTTCTTTCTTTCATCCTGACATCCTTGGATTGAGCTAGACCCCATTCTTTTATTGATTTTTGATGTTGTAGGTATCTGCACGTGGCTTTTAGATTTCGCCCTCAGCGCTTCTTTACCCTTCTGCTCGCCTTCGGCCTTTAACAAGCTCCTCCAGTAATGCCCTATGCGGTCTAGGAGCTCTTCTAGTTCAAGGAGCCCAATATTTACTACTTTACTGATTTTTGGGGAGTCACATGCAGATTGTATTCTCTTCAGAACATCTTCCGCTTTTCGGAATAGCCTTTCTTCTTCGTGTCGCTGGGCGGCAATTGTACTTTGCGGCCATCCTTGGAAAAGGTTATCACTTTTCGCACCCGAATACAGTACTTCCACCACATTTTCGACGTTGGCGATGCAATCACAAAACGTCGCTTTATTTGCCTGGTCACTCGTTTCTTTCCCGGCCGTAATCTCCTCGTTGACTTCAGGATGGTTGTTTATTGTGTCGGGATTTACGACTCTTACATCAGTCGCTTCGGTAGCGATCGCAGCAGTGACCATCGAATTCTCGAACTTCTTTATATTTTCTTCCACCGCTCAAACACCTGAAGCGTCCTACAGAGTTTCCAGCTTTTCCTTTATAGGACTCTCTGGCGTTCAGATTATTTTTTTGCTGTGCCCGAACGCCGCAGGAATTCCAGACTGTCTGTCAATCTCCGTTTTTCGTTAGTCTTCACTGTCATTGTATTAAACGTCGCTTTTGTCATCGTTAGTACCGCTCTCGATGTACTTTTAACAACATGGCTGCAACCGCTGGTTGCGTCGTCGTTATTATTATTATTTTTTTTTTTAGGTGTTTTGATATTTTTTAAGTGTTTTTTGGTTGCTCCAGTGTTATTGGGTCTCCCCTCGCAGCCTCTATCTCCGTTCGTGTGTGTAGTCGGCTTTTTGGTCCCATGGTTATCTTTGCAAAGCAGGGAGGCCATGCGAGGGTTGGCACAAGCCCTTATGCGGACAAGTGCCAGAGCCAGACCAGCGCTAATCGGGAGTCCGTCTCAACCGAACCTACAGTTGGCACAAGCCCTTATGGGGATAAGTGCTCAGAGCCAGACCAGCGCTAATCGGGAGTCCGTCTCAACCGAACCTACACCACCAACCCAATGGTGCGAATTCGAACGTACTCCGAGGCCTGCCAAGATTTTACCGGGACGGAGACGGTATGATAGTTGAATTGGAGCCGTTGACACACGAGTGTCGATTCGGCGCTACTGTGCAAAGCAACAACCATCATACTCAACAGGCCAAAGCATCAATTCCAGTTCGTTGTTCAAAGGGTAGTCCAGATCTAATCAGGGTCGTTACCTGTCATCCCAGGAGGGAACCTGACGGCGCCTCTCATATCCTCGGGTTCGTGGGGCGGCGCTCCCCAAAGAATGCTAGCCTCCAAGAGTGCTCTTGTCGACCGGCATTCCCCCTGCGAGAATTCCCTCGGGTACGTGGTGGCGGAACTCCCCAAAGAATGCTAGCCTCCAAGTGTATTCCTATCGGCCAGCATTCCCCCTGTCAAGTGAGTCACACATTAACGTCAAGTTTTTCCCCCAACTTAATTTGTCAGTTCTTTGTTTCAGTGTTTGACCAATTCAACCATGGAGAGGTACACAATTGAGCAGCGCGTTAAGGTTTTGTTGAAGCCTTTCACGAAAATGGAAGTCAAATCAAAATGTATTTCGTGCACTTCGTAATTTTTTTGGTCAGCATAATCGACCAAATGTGTCCACAATCGGGAGAATTGTGCGCAAATTTCAGCAAACCGGGTCTGTAGGAAATGTGAAATCACCTGTGCATGCTCGCCTAGTTCGTTTTGCGGAAAATATTGCTGTTGTACGCGGTAGGGTGGCAGAAGATCCGTCAACCTCGACTCATCGTTGTGACCAACAACTGAACATCTCACGAACATCACTGATGCGAATTTTGAATAAAGATTTGAATTTACACGCTTACAAGGTTCAATTGACTCAAGATCTAAAGCCTACTGACCATTTCAAGCGTCGGCAATACGGCAATGGTTGGTTGAATAGACAGAAGGGAATGGTGACTTTACAATGAAAATCATCTTCAGCGACGAGGCACACTTTCATCTCAATGGATTCGTTAACAAGCAGAATTGCCGCATTTGGCCAAATGAGAATCCACAAGTTATTGTTGACAAGGCGATGCAGCAACAAAAAGTGACTATTTGGTGCGGTTTTTTCGAAAATGAGGCCGGCCAAGCAGTTACCGTGAAAGGTGTGCACTATTGCGAGATGATAACGGACTTCTTGTGGCCAGCAATTGAGATTATGGACCTGGACGATTTGTGGTTCCAACAGGATGGTGCCACTTGCCACATGGGCCTTTTGCGCGAGAAATTCAATGGCCGTGTTATCTCTCGTTGTGGTGATGTTAATTGGTCGCCACGATCATGTGATTTGACACCGTTGGACTTCTTTCTCCGGGGATACTTAAAAGAATAAGTATACGTCAATAAGCCAAGAACAATTTTGAGCTGAAGGATGAGATAATTCAGCACATCGACGACCTTGAACCTCAATTATGTCTCTGAGTCATTGAAAATATGGACCATCGGAAGAATGCCACCGTAGTTGTGGCGAGCATTTGGGCGATATTTTGTTTTACACATAATTGTCATAGATCCTTCTACTATAAGAAAAAATATTAACATTATTCTCTGAAAGCTTTTTGTTTAATTTACAATTAACATCGTGCGTTTTGGTTGGACCGGCCTTTATTATGCATAAAACTGATTGCCCTATTTCCTTAATATAATTTACGCATTTAGCATGGGAAGGATGGCAACATGAGAGATGGAAAATTGAAGTTATTCACCGGTGAACGGTTAACCGTTAATGCATTGGTTTTTCACCGGCGAAAAATTTTAACCGGTCAACTGACGATATTTAGAAAAAAAACTGGAATGCTGCTGAAATTATTAAATAATTAGATTTTCAATGATAAATCAGAGTTCAAAAACTTCAAATAGTATTTATTTGTATAAAAAATCAATCAACAGAACAAGCAAATAGAATTTCTTGAAAATACAACAGAAAAATCATTTCTGTAAAACATAACATAAAATTAAAAATAAACAATGTAAAATTCAAAAATGCATAATCAGTCATATAAGTCTCTTAGGGGAAAAAATTTACTACATAAATCAATAATGGAACGCATTCCCAATTTTAAGATTCAAACCAATCTTCCTGGTTAACCGAACCCAAGAAGACTAGCATGTTGAGATTCTTAGGAGATAGCCTATTCCTTTTCGAGCACTTAGCACTACCTGCGTGGGATACAAGCCGCTCTGCCGCAGTTAAAGTTGCCACAAGGGGCAGATAGAGCATGGCTAAATCGTACATTTGTTCAAAGCCAATTTTCCCAAACCTCCAGAGGACCTGGGTTTGTGCGCCTGTCCACATTGGCACTGGCGATGTACACCTTTAGCTGCGATGGAATAGCATCTGCAGCCTCTTGGTCGAATGTCTCCGAAGAACTTCCGCGAAGGAGACTGTCTACAGCGGACAAACTCCTCGAGGAGGAGCTCTTGCCTTCATCGTCAGACGCAACTTCAAGAACCACAGTACGGCTGGATTAACTTTTGTGATATACGGCCGCCTGCATCCAAACGTGAAGTTACAACCGTGTAATCTCAATCAATATCTTAGCACTACACACGCCTATCCTGTCCAACCTCCTTTTGATCAGAAAGCCCCGGCCAGACATGATGGATGCAGCTTTATCAAAATGTCATCAAAAACATCTGTCCACTTTGTCCGGCTTAAACCAGACTGCTGGACAAGACGGACGCATGCATGTGGTAATACCTAACAGGGAGAATTCACTGTGAATTCTTTCCAACAATGAAAATTACTAATCGAGCGTCGAAATACTGACCAAAATAAGAAATTATTGAAGAGGCAGCGTGTGGATCCTCGAATACGGATTTTTTATAACGAGGGTCTAGAAAGTTTGCTGCTGCATATGGGCGAAAAAACTCGATTTCCGAAAATTTGGAATTAATTTCCTTTAAAATTTTCTGCTTTATATTAAATGATAAGGGCATTGTTGGCAGATAGGCGTTGTGTCCTGAAAGTTTAGAAGAATTATTTGTTAAGTGTTCCAAGGTAGGAAAAAAATATACAGGGTAGCACAAGGATCCCGTTTTTCTTACAGATAAGAAATAGTTCATGCATTTGCTCGCGAGAGGCGAAGTTGGGAGTGCGGCAGATCCTTTCCAGCCTTGCATCCTGACAGCAAATTTTTGATCGTTTTATGATGGGGCAAGATGGCTGTTCAGACCACTCTTGAGCACTCAATGCATGATCCATAGCGTTCCAATACCCCGTTTTTAAATTCCACCTCGTAATTTGCGAATTTTGATGCAACTACGCTGGGGTAACATATTTTGACATAGACTGACAGATGTAGATTATTGTAAAATCACCCTTAAAACTGACCATTTATACTTGTAGCATCTGTTTTTCACAACAATCATTACCATTTCATCGAACCAAATATATTCAATTTACTTCCTTCTTCCTCATCATGACTCCTACATGCAGAATTTATTAAACTGCGAATATCATCCCTTAAAAGCGTAAATAGTTTCATAAATCATTTTGACCTGTTGCTCGCTCATATATTGGATGGTTGGTGCACATTACATTACATCATTATCATCACAGATTCGTGGCGTATTTATTCGTTCAGCACTGTTTCCCGAAAAATTATCATGATTATTAATTTTGAGGTTGAATGTTTAAAACAAGAATCCACTGATACAAATCGTTTTAATATTATGGTCTGCTAGCTTTGCCAATTTCAACTCCCTCACCTCCGTTCTCCACTACAACCCTATGAGTATTTCCCTGAAAATTTTGGCATGCCAATATTTCGGTGCACATGATTTTCATCTGGTTGAAAGATAATGTAGCATTTTGAATATGATCCGCTTATTGTAATTCGTTGGAAAATGAAATGGAATGAAAGTAAAAACATTGAATCAGCTTATTATGGAGAGTGAGTTTTAAAATGTTCACCATTGTTATGGAAATGTTTTTTTATCCATTTAAATGTTGATATATCACGTGAAGATTTGTGATTATATATGGATGGGCTTGCGGTTGCACCCGCATAAAATCATAAGCAGACTAAATTGCTTTAAAAAAGACTTTCAGGCATTTTCGGGTCTTTAAAACCTTTGATTTCATGAGCTATTTTATGCTAGACGTTCAGGTGAATCACCATAACTAATATCACGTGGCTCAATTGAAAATAGCAGCTTTCAACCAACTAAGAGGGCGCTTTGCCAAATTTGAAATTCATCTTTTCACCCAACCCCACGCCACTCATTTATAGAGAATCCTGAAGTCCACATTCAACTTAAATCTGGAGTCTTGAGTTAATTGCAAGAAAGGAAGGTGAACTACGCGGTTGATTCCAGATCTTAGACCGTGGCTAAATCGAAGGCATAGTAGGACTGACTTCTATCTGACACAGCTTTTGAGCGGGAATGGGTGGCACAAAATTTGTGTCACGGTCCCGTGACAGTAGATTTTGGCCAGGAGAGGAAACGATACCTGCCACACATTTTTAGTATGCATGCAAAAACTGGGACAGGCTGCAACGAGACCCCTTCACGGAAATAGGAGAGCTCACCCCGGATAGTGTGGTCGCAGTGACGTTTGGATCCATTGATAAATGGAACCATGTGGCAAATTATATTTAGGATGTCCTTAAAGATAAAAGGGGCTCACAGCAGCCGGGGAGGTCGGGGCTGGGGGATCACTTATCTAATAAATTCTCTCCTCCTTGGATTACGCCTGGTCCTGAGCATCCATTCGTTACATAGGCTCCTCGGCATTCCTCAGGCCTGGTCGATGGTAAGCGGCTTCCACGAGCCCATACGCCTCCATCTTCGAGGCCCCCGATTCTTCTAGTTAACCACTCTGTTTATTCGCAGGCTCCCGTTAGCTCGAGAGGAACCAAGGAGCGGTCTGAGGCTCCCTACAGTGCCCCGCCCAGCCCAGAAGCCGGCCGATCTACAGTTCCGCTAACAACCATCAGTCCCTCCTTAGGCGTCGTTCTCGCGGTGGAACACCTATCGGCCCCCGGCCCATCACCTGGGAGGCAGCAGCAGCAGCGGAAACAACAGCAGGGCAGAAGCGACAAACCTCTCCAATACTCCCCTAGAAGCCACACAGAGGACGTCAGCAGGCAAAGTTGCGGCACCAACTGGGGGAGCTGCTGCGTTTAGTATGGGTCAGCGTCACACCGGAGGAGAAAGCTCGTTTCCGCGACCAAGCTCGGGCCCTCCAGAAACAGCGTCGCAAGAAGCAACTGGAGAAGCATCGCCAATGCCGCCCACACCGGAACCAGTTAGGGGATCCTACACCACCAAGGACCCAGCCACGAGAGTAGTGAAATTTGAATACAATAACCTTATAGTTGCTTTTATAATTAATATACAAATTATAACGTTTAAAGGAAAAAATTCAAGCGAGCTCTTTTTCTTTTCTCCATTGGGAAGAATATTTTCAGGTGTTTCTAAGGTAAGATGCGATTGCCAGCCACGCGGATCAAGAGTTGTCGGTAGGATCCTTAATTATTTATAACAACTCTTTGGATTCACGTTTCGTTAGTCAGACATGCATCAATACGGGGAGTTTGAACTTGGCACTTTTCTTGCATCCTATCTAGTTTTCAAAATCCTTCTTAAATTATTTTATTTCCGTAAACCAGTGTAATGTTCTCTTTAAACTTGACTCTAACTTTTATTTTTGGTCTCTTTTTATTTTTTAGCATATACATTTTTTTTCTGCCTTGTAATTGGAAATGTGCTGTAGAGATTATAAAATGAAATAAAAAAATTAAGACCGCATTGGACATTACGAGCGGAGCTGGGAGAAGGCTGAAGAAAAGCAGAAGGCTAAAAAGCTCAGGGCTTAGTCTACCGAGGAAGCGCAGGTAGCTCTACCAGCTAACATTATCAAAAGAATGGCCTCTAGTCTAACGCAAGGAGACCGGGATAAAAGGAGGCACTTAATGAGCAGGATACTTAAGATCAGGGGTTTCAGACAGTGCTAACAAAGGCATCCAAGAAAGCCGTTAAAAAACGCCTGCAAAATGTCCCAGAAAAGCAAGCCCCCATAGATGGCCAGTAAAAAGAAATACCTGATGTGAGGTAGACGAGAAAAAAGGCAAGAAAAAGACCTCGGCGGCAGGCACTGCTCGTGAAACCCTGGGATGGCCAATCGCAGATAGTTTGCGGGAGATTAGGGAAGATGTAAAGCCCGAAGACACCAAAACTGACATTGAAAACGAGCGATCGATGCCGTCTGGCCACATACTGGTTGGATTTGGAGCTGAGGCCAATAATAAGGAATTATTCTGCGATACAGTCAAGAAGGTCCTCGGCAAATGACCAACTGTAGCCTCACTCGACCCGGTGGCAACGATCGAAATCAGGGACACTGACTTAATCATGGACCTGACCGAGGTAGAGGAGGCGATCAGAAGGGAGCTACCTGGCGTGGACAGGAATTTTGCAACGCTGACACCAGAAAACGATAGTGGACAACGTATGGCAATTATCGACTTGACTGAGAAGAACACCGAACTACTTCTGTGTAACGGAAAAGTAGGAATAGGGTGGGTCATCTGCAGCGCACGGCGAACACAAGTACCTTCCCACTGCTTGGGTATGGTTGTACTGCACAGGGATGCAAGGAAAATGAAAGATTTTCCTATGCTACAAATGCGACGACATGGTACACAAAAGAAAAAGAGTGTGCAAGGGAGGCGAATCGCATCCCTTTCAAGGATACTGATCCAAAGCCGGATTTCAAAAGCACTTCTAAGAACCAGGATAGGGTCGGGTTTGCCAGGAAGCCCTAGCCACGGTAAAAGCACTTTGACGATCCGTATCCGGCCGGTAAACCCATACCACAGTACAACTGACCACAATACCTGCTTTAGCAGTCTGCGGGGAAATGAAAGCCGACTTTTTACTGCTAAGTGACAGCACAATATTGGGCTCGGCTCAGTTTTGGTTTCCTATTGGAGGGCAATGGACGGAGGGATGGTTTCGTGTGGGTTCGGTGTTCAGGGACCACATTCTTCAGTGTGTATGTTACCTTAAGCCGAATAGACCGATAGCACCTTTCAAAGTGAAGTTTAGTTCTTTGGAGGACGCTGTCTCCAGTGCAGATGGCCACGTACTAGTTGGAGGAGACTTCAATGCTTAAGCAATTGAATGGGGTATGCCTCAAACTGATCCACAGGGAAAACGAAACCTAAAGATAACGGCTAGGACAGCGCACGTCGTGCTGAAAACCGGCGATATGCCAGCTTTGCTCCAAGTCGGCTGTGAAGGAACCATACCCAAGACATTCGACTTTCTAGTACGGAGGCTGCACAATTGAAGAATATTCCGCCAGCGATAATTCGTGCATTCTGCTTGTAATCTGCGAGGCTGTTTGCCATGACTGTGCTCTCGAAGATTGGGTAGAACAATAGGAGGATGCGCGTCGTAAAATTCATTGAGGTGCTCACGGCAAGTGTGCCGTTATTGGAAGATTCGCAGGAGACCGAAAGGCTAGCAGCTCAAGATGCGGTGAACTCAACCATGAGCATCATGACGTCTGCTTGCAGCATTTCTATACCCCACCGGAGACCCGAGCACGACAAGCCTCCAGTGTACTGGTGGTCGGCTGGAATCGCTGAAAAGCCAAGAGAATGTCAGAAGCCTCGACGTAAAGCTCTACAGGCACGGAACTTCAACGAGACATGCAACCAATTATACCAGTTTACATAATTTATTTTTTATCTGTTGCCGTGAATATTTTGGTTGGTAGTCTTTACTCATGAAATGTTTTCTTTGAATCTAACGTCAAAAATTTTTGAGCAGCTCAAGTTCATTTGTAAACTGTGTATTTCATTGTGTTTAACTAAAATTGGAATTTTTCGTGACATGACCAGTTCAAGAAGATGCTGTGTTAATAACCCAAATCAATTTTGCTACATAAGTATGTGGACAATATGTGTTCTCCAATAATAGAAAAAGTATATCAGAGTTTGTTAGAAGAGTTTGTTAAATTTTTCGTATTATGGAATTATCTTAGATATAAATGACAAGTCTTGGGCCCCTGATTGTGTTTGAAAAACGTGTGTTGAATCTGTAGGATAGTGGAAAACTCATAAAAGAAATGCTTTTAAATTTGGAACACCAACAATTTGGCGAGAACCACGAAACCATCTCAACGACTGTTACTTCTGTAGTGTCGACATAAAAGATATGAACGCTAAAAATCGAACTAAATGGCAGTATCCAAGCACTTCTTGCGTTCGGCGTCCAGGGCAATATGCACATGACTCTCCAGTGGCCAAAAGTATTGTCGCGTGTTATTGGTTCGCGGCCAATAATTTTAATGTTCCGGGAAAGTGAAAACGCAATGTCTTTTAATTTAAGTTAAAAGAGTTTATTTAATTCAAGAAAATGCACAATAATCAGTTTAACACTTTCACTAATTTTAATTTTCACTATTAAAATAAAATCTAACACTTGTCCATAAATTTTTTATCGCAATTGTCTTCTAAATCACTTCACTATTACGAAACACACTTCCCACACACTTTCGCAGTTCTTATCGCGGTCGAATGAATGATTCCCCCATTCATTCAGCTCGCCTTTATATAGGGTCTCTACCTATTCACCCATTTCTCGTACGTTGGCGAATGTTCTACCGAGAGGTACCTGGTAGATTCGAGCAAATTTAATGAATGGAGTGACGTCACTTGCAGATGTTGATCATGCTTGTTGGGTTCTCGTGGTTTCGAGTGAATTCGTGTTCTTCATTGTTGTGAAAACAATTGCGACAGTAGCTCGCAGAATTATTTGTACATGTAATTATTTGTACATGTAACACTGCCCCCACCTCAGTTCTTTTCGCCCCGAAAAGATGTGTCGCTATTTGTAGTCAATTCTCCCTGGGTGTAATATGGGGCAAGACGGTCCAGATGCACGATTTTCATTTTAGCTCTCGGCTCACGATGTTCCTGTATTCGGTATACGACGTCGCTGATTCGCTTTGTAACTCGGTATGGTCCCTCCCAATTATGTTGCAACTTTGGAGACCTACCCTTTCGCCGTTGCGGGTTATAAAGCCACACCAAGTCATCTTGCTGGAAGCCAGTAGAATTAGCCTTTAGATCATACCTGGTCTTCATGCGGTCAGTAGCCGATTCGAGGTGTTTTCGCACTGTCCGATGTATCTGGTTCAACCGTTGTCTTAGATCACTTGCGTACTCCGAGACCGTTTGGGGTTTCTCAGGGGGTGTTCCGAACTTTATATCGGCTGGCAGACGAATAGTCTTTCCAAAAATGACTTTGGCTGGGGCTTGGCCCGTCGATGCATGTTCGGCAGCTCTGTACGCCATCAAAAATAGTGGGATATGTCGGTCCCAGTCCCTTTGGTTCTCGTCAACCATCTTGGCAAGGTGTTTATTGAGCGTGCCGTTGAAACGTTCGACCATTCCATCGGATTGGGGATGCAGCGGTGTTGTCCTCGTTTTCCGTATTCCAAGCAGCTCGCACATTTCGCCAAAAACTAGTGACTCAAAGTTTCGGCCTTGATCCGAATGTAATTCGCAAGGTACGCCGTACCTACTGACCCAATTTAACACTAGCTGTTCAGCTACGGTAGTTGCTTCCCGGTTGGGAATGGGGTAGACCTCGGGCCACTTGCTGAAATAATCGGCTACAACCACCGTATATCGATTTCCCCAATCGGTTTCAGGAAAGGGTCCTGCGATGTCAACAGCAATCCTTTCGAATGGCACGCCTACGTTATAGGCTTGCATTTGTCCTCTCAGTCGTCGCTTTGGGCCTTTGACGGAAGCGCAAATTGTGCATCTGCGACACCAGTCCTCTACGTCTTCTCGAGCGTGGAGCCAGTAGAACCGTTTCCGCAATTTCGCTAAGGTCTTGTTAACACCAAGGTGGCCTCCCGAGGATCCTCCATGCATTTCCTTAACCACATCGTGGATTCGGCTTTTGGGAAGTATAGTTTGCATCCTATAGGAGCTACCATCCGCCGTTTCCCATTTCCGCTTGAGTATGCCACCCTCCGCCTGAAGGGAGTTCCATTGTGCCCAATAGCTTTTCAGGGTTGCGCCATGCATTGAAACGTCTTTCCACTCAGGTCGCCCAGTCGTCTCCTTCCATACGAGCAATGGTCCGATGTCTTCATCGGCTAACTGGGCGTTTCGAATTTCCTCCGATGACCAACCTTCATCGAATTCCGCCGTTATCAATCGCAGATCAACGAGCGGTTCCTTTTCCTCAATCCTTCGGCAATGCTTGCAGTTAGCTGGACATGGACGGCGGGATAGGGCGTCAGCATTTCCATGAACTCCGCCCTTCCGATGAACAATTTCGTAGTCGTATGACTGCAATCTTTCGATCCATCTCGCAACTTGTCCCTCGGGGTTTTTGAAGTTGAGCAACCATCTCAGTGATGCATGGTCGGTTCGAAGAACAAATTTCTGGCCATATAGATACTTGTGGAACTGCTTAGTGGCCTCTATTATAGCCAATAGCTCCTTCCTGGTCACGCAGTAATTCCTCTCACTTTTTGAGAGAACTCGACTGTAATAAGAGAGGACTCTTTCTTCGCCATTGATCTGCTGGGAGAGTACAGCTCCAATACCGCCGTTGCTTGCATCGGTGTCAACTACAAACATTTTTCCGGGTTTCGGATACGCCAGCACGGGTGATTCACACAGCTTTTCCTTCAGGGTCTCAAAGGCTGTCTGGCATTGTTCATTCCAGACATACGGACGATTTTTCTCGGTTAGCTGATGGAGACACTTAGCTATTTTGGCAAAGTCTTTGACGAATCTTCGATAGTATGTCGCCAGACCCAGAAAACTTCGTAGTTGGCGCTTGTTGTTTGGTGTTGGCCAGCTTTTCACGGCTTCAATTTTCTCAGGGTCTGTTTTGACCCCTTCTGCTGATACGACGTGTCCCAGGTATTTTACTTCATCTGCGAAAAGAGTACACTTCTCGGGACTAAGTTTCAAATTTGTCAGTCGTAATCGGGAGAAAACCTCTTCTAAGTTCCGCACATGCTCTTCGAACGTTCTACCGATGACGATGATGTCATCTAGGTATACCAAGCAGGTTTTCCAGGTTAGACCACGTAGCACATATTCCATCAAGCGTTCGAAAGTGGCTGGAGCATTGCAAAGCCCAAACGGCATCACAACAAATTGCCACAATCCGGTCCCAACTGAAAATGCGGTCTTCTCTCGGTCCTTCTTGTCAATTTCTACCTGCCAGTAGCCACTCTTGAGATCGAGTGTAGAAAACCATTTTGCGTCGGCTAAAGTTTCCATGATGTCGTCGATGCGTGGGAGCGGGTAACTATCTTTCTTAGTGACGTCGTTAAGCTGCCTATAGTCGACACAAAAGCGAGTGCTACCATCCTTTTTCTTTACTAGAACTACAGGCGCGGCCCATGGACTTACAGAAGGTTCAATAATGCCTTGTTTTTCCATGTCCGAGATCAGCGCGCTCACTTCTCCTTGTTTGGCTATAGGGAGACGTCTTGGGGCTTGTCGAATCGGCTTAGCTCCCTGTGTGTCTATGACGTGAGTTACCAAACTCGTTCGGCCTTGGTCATCCGGGCTTGTTGAGAAGATGTCACTGTACTTGGTGACCAGATCAGAGGCTCGTTCGAATAGCTGCATTGGCAATTTGACTTGCTTCAATATTGCAGACGCGGATTCCCTGGCTTTTTCTGTGTCTTGCCTCCTTTTCCAATGATGGTTGTGAGTAGCTTCCAAAGAGGTGATGGTGGAAACAGGCTGGCAGCTGCCGATGACTTCTCCCGCTTTGATGCTCGTGGTTGAGTCTGCGGTGTTAAGGACTCTAACCGGCACATATCCGTTCCTTAAAGATCTTACAAGGCTTCGTCCTACAATCAAACTGCGCAATGCGTATGTCTTCGTTGGCTCTATCAGATAAGATCGGTGGTCTCCAGAATCACCATCCAGCTTGGCCCATACAATGCTTTCGGAAGAATTCGGTACGTCAGTGTCAGTACATACCACTACATTCATCTTGGGGATTTGGACGCTGGGATCCTCCATCAGTACTTCGACATTCTGCCATTTCAAGACACGTTTGCCCAAATCCAACGTGATTCCATGTGGTCGCAGAAAATCCATTCCGAGAATGCAGTCATCCATAATATTCGCAACCAGAAAATTGTGTCGGAACACAAGGTCTCCCAACTGTATCCGGAGGTTGACCTCTCCATGAACAGGTGCAGTTTCTCCCGTAGCTGTCCGTAGTGAGAAAATTCTGCCCTTGTGAAGTTGTTGCTGTCTAACTAGGTCTGGTCGGATAATCGATCGGGTGGCACCAGTGTCGATTGTTATGGTGCAGTGTTCTCCGTCAACTTGACCCGGAAGGCATAAGTCCGCTTCTCCACGATGTAGTCTTGACACGGTGATGGTGGTGCTGGGGACGTCGATCCTCCTAGCCAACCTCTGCCCCACAAATTTGGCTCTTGCAGTTTGATGGTCCTCCATTCTAGGCTCCTGACACGGTCTGAATCTCCACCATCCTGGACAATAGCTCCATTTTCTTCGCTTCTTACAGTCTCTTTGCAGGTGCCCTTTTTCTCCGCAATCCCAGCATCTAGGCGCACCATTACCCTGCGGCTCTCGCTCATTTTCCACGCGCTTACACCTGCACTTGTCTGCCGCCACTTCACGGACCCGGGCAGTGGTACGAGTCGCATTTTTCGCTGCCTCATAGTTCAGACTATAAACCAATGCGTCCTTAACCGTTTGCTTTTGAGCTAATCGCACGGCTTGTTGCAATTCCTGGTCCTTTAACGCACTGATGAATGCTTCTGTTGCTGCGTCATCTCGATGTTCTGGGTCGTAGGCTGGATAAGCCAAAAGTGCCAGTCGCTCAATGTCTTGGGCTAGCTGCTGTAGGGTTTCACCAGACTTCTGCATTCGACGCCTTAGCTGTGACCGATAAATCTGCTTTAGATGATCGTCTCCATAACGCATGTCGAGCGCATTCATTAGAGCATTCGGGTTTGAGTGCAATTCAACGGGGATCGTCTGCAACAGCTCGGCAGCTGGGCCTCTTAGAGCAAGAATCAGTGCAGTTGCTCGTTCCTGCTCATTCCAGTGATTTATGCGAGCGGCTGCTTCGAACTGGGTTTTGTAAATAGTCCAGACCGTTTGCCCATCGAATATTGGTGCTTGCACATTTGTAGATGAGCTTTGCGCTGCTGTTATAATTGGGGCTGGTGAGGCGGTTACTATTGCCTTCGCTGCTTCCAAATCCTTTTTCACTTTTTCCATCTCACGGTTGACCTGGCTGATCTCAAGGTTGATTCTCTCCTCGACCTGGTATACCTTCTCCTCGACGCATTTAATTTGGCTGTTGAGACTACTGAGCTCCGCTTTTATTTCGGTTGACTGTTTTTCCAGCTTCTGTGCGATGTCTGCCTTGATTTCGAACGCTTGTTGGTCTAGCTTCACTAATTGTTCATTTAGCTGCGCTGATTGTTCGCTTAGCTTCGCTGATTGTTCATTTAACTTCGATGATTGTTCATTTAACTTCAATGATTGTTCATTTAACTTCGCTGATTGTTCATCAAGCTTCGTAGTTAAATTGGATGACTGTTCATCTAGCTTCGCAGTCAGACTGGATGACATTAGCATCAACATTTGCATCAGCGCATTTTCTGGCTCCTTTGATTTTGGTGCGTCCACTTCTCCACCTTCTGCGCCTTTTTCCGCATCTGAGAGCTCACCCGAATCCAGATTCACGCCTTCCGACTCGATCGCGTCACGCAAGCGTGCAATCAGTATGGCCTTTGTACCTTGTGTGGCCAGATTCCGCTGTTCCAACTCCTCTTTGAGCTCCGATATGCTCAATTGATCAATTTTTAGATGTAAGTTTCCTGGCATTTCGGCTGTTTTTCTACCAGTTTCCACGTTAATTTTCACTATTGTGCACAAAAATGTTCAAAAGTTTTCACTTCCAAAATTTTTCTTTCGCACTTCTTGACACCATTGTCGCGTGTTATTGGTTCGCGGCCAATAATTTTAATGTTCCGGGAAAGTGAAAATGCAATGTCTTTTAATTTAAGTTAAAAGAGTTTATTTAATTCAAGAAAATGCACAATAATCAGTTTAACACTTTCACTAATTTTAATTTTCACTATTAAAATAAAATCTAACACTTGTCCATAAATTTCTTATCGCAATTGTCTTCTAAATCACTTCACTATTACGAAACACACTTCCCACACACTTTCGCAGTTCTTATCGCGGTCGAATGAATGATTCCCCCATTCATTCAGCTCGCCTTTATATAGGGTCTCTACCTATTCACCCATTTCTCGTACGTTGGCGAATGTTCTACCGAGAGGTACCTGGTAGATTCGAGCAAATTTAATGAATGGAGTGACGTCACTTGCAGATGTTGATCATGCTTGTTGGGTTCTCGTGGTTTCGAGTGAATTCGTGTTCTTCATTGTTGTGAAAACAATTGCGACAGTAGCTCGCAGAATTATTTGTACATGTAATTATTTGTACATGTAACAGTATACTCGAGCCTTTAGTAGATGGCAACAAATGGCTGACGTCAACAAAAGATGATACTGATTTTGAAGATATATCAAACGCGTCAAAATGCTTTTCGCAAAAGGAATCAGATGATCTTGTAAGAGATTTGAATCTTTCCAAACAAGCTTCCGAATTGTTAGCATCTAGACTGCAAGAAAAAAATTGGCTTTCTCTGGGCACTAAAATTACTTTTTATCGCGAAAGAGAACAAGAATTAATGAGTTATTTTTCAGTAGAAGACAACATTGCCTTTTGTTCGGATAGTAAAAACTTGTGGATGAAAATAGGTTTGAATAATTATGAGCCAAGCGAATGGCGTCTATTCATTGACAGCTCAAAACGTAGCCTAAAATGTATTCTATTGCATAACGGAAATCAACAAGCAGGAGAACCTATCGCTCACAGTACAAAACTAAACAAAGAATATTGCAACATCTCGTTAATCTTGGATAAAATAAAATTTAATGATCACAAGTCGCAAATTTGCGTTGATTTGAAAATGTTGAACTTTCTTCCCGGTCAAAAAAATGGTTACACTAAGTTTCCCTGTTTTTCATGCCTTTGGGATAGCAGAGCTAAACAAGAAAATTGGGTAAGAAAAAACTAGCTTTCGAGAGAAAATATGACGCCTGGGGAGCTAAATATAGTACACGATTCACTTATAGATCGTGAAAGAATTATACTGCCTCCATTACTTATAAAACTGGGGATCATAAAACAGTTTGTTAAATCGCTTTATAAAAGCGGGAACTGTTTTTCCTACATCTGTCAAAAATTTCCTCAGCTCATTATTGAAAAAAATCAAAGCCGGCATTTTTGACGGCCCACAAATAAGGCAACATTCAAAAGATACCCAATATCGAAATTCAATGACAGAACTTGAATTAAAGGGTTGGACAGCTTTCGTTTCTGTGATGCAAAACTTTCTCGGAACTAGAAAGGCTGCTAATTATATTGAACTAGTGGAAGATCTTTTGCAATAAAATGAATATGAACATAAAACTCGACTTTCTCTATTGTCACCTGGACAGCTTTCCGGAAAACGTAAGAAATATGAGTGAGGGAGAGCGTATCCAACAGGACTTGCGTGTCATCGAAGAACGTTATCAGGGCTTTTGGGATGCAAGTATGATGTCTGACTGTTGTTGGTCCTTGATCCTCTATTGTATGCGTCCTCAAGTGGCGGATAGAGAGTGCCTTAACTGGCCAGCAGGTGGGTATGTGGAAAATAAAATACCACTCACGAACCAATAAGCGACTAAATCGAAGTGCTGACAACCAGGACAACAGCCTCAGATTGGATAAACGGCAACGACTATCGTAACGTAAAAGGAGTATTCTCTTTGATCTTGGAATATGAGTTCAGTGAACGGACCAGGTGCTCTGCGTAACTTCTAGATGAAATAAAGTGATAAAGAATCAACATCCTCGCAGTGCAAGAAGCCGGACGGCAGGGCGAAGACACATTTAACATGCGAACGCACACCGTGTTCAAGAGCGGAAAATCGCAAGGAAGCCGTGATTTGGCTTAGCTCTGATTATTAACAGCACATTTAAACAAATTATCACCAATCTCATTAACGAAAGGATCGGCGAAATTCGTATCAAGGCCAAATTCTATGATGGTCAGTTATCACACGTCGACATAAAAGAAGGCGGAGGCAATCCTGGAAGAATTTTACAACACCCTGGAATGCACTGTCGCCGCATTGCCAGCAAACGAAATTAAAATTGTTCTGGGCGACCTTTGCAAAAATCAACCGAGAAACAGCGCATAGCGGAACAACCGAAGGGAACAGCTTTCATACAGAGACTAGCGACAACGGACAACACTTGATGGACTTCGCTAGTAGCAGAGGCTTCACAGCAAGCGGCACACACAAGCCACATCGAGACATCCAAAAGCGAACGTGGGACGGTCGCATATTCAACCAGATTGACATGTTCTCATACAAAAAACGAGCCGCCACCAGCATTCTCAACACACGTTCGTTCTGCGACGCTGTCTGTTATTCGGACCACTACCTTATAAGGGTCAAGTTCCGGTGCCGCATCTCCAAAGGCTATAAACAACGGACATCAGTTACCCTAAGGTACTAGATACATAAGATAAATGACAGCTCAGGAACGTCTTCATGCATGTCAGCACTGGAAAATCGCATCAGCATATCTCCGCAGACGGGAGAAAGTAGTGATGACATCCAAACTATGTGGAAGACAGTAAGAGATGCAATAGCCGAAGCGACCGAAGAGGTCTTATGGCACCAGCCAAAGAAAAGTAGAAACGACTGGTACGACGAAAAATGTAAGGAAACAGTTGAAAAAAAAGCCAAGCGTTCAAATTATACACCTAGTGGTCAACTCGGGTTAGCAGAACAACACCCTCTAACGATAAACTATAAAATATGCCGAAGAAAGAAACAACTGATCGTCAACACCAAGATCCAACAGATAAACGAAAACATGACCCTATATGAAGTCAGATCGGCGTATGCCTCTATTAAACAACTAAAACTTAAACAACTGAAGCAAGTCTTTGCAAAAGTGCACAAGGTGTAATCATCAGTGACCCAGTCGAAACCAAAAACAATTGACTGCAATATTTCCAGAAGATATTCACAGCGTCCTCAACAACGTGTGAAGCTGTGAACATTCCAGAAGCAGAGCAAGAGGTCTCAGTTCCACCACTAACCAGAGAAGAAGTACATGCAGAAGTACGATACCTTACAAAAAATACGGCTTCTGGAATAGACGAAATACCAGCAGAACTCTTCCAGAGGAGAGTCCCCTTTTGCATCTACTTATAGGTAAAATATGGTCAAAAGAGTAGTTACCAGAGGACTGCCGAAAAAGTATATGTATGCTGTATACAAAAAGGGGGACAGGTATTATAAAGTACTCTCCAAAATCATAGAAAGAAAATTAAAGTTGTAATATGAAAGTACAGTTATACCCCGAACTTACGCGATAGGTGGGACCGAGCGCTATCCGTGTAAGTCGAATTCGTGTAAGTCGAATTCGCGTAAGTCGGGGTACAATTGTGCATATAAAGACATACAAAGTATGTTTAATTGGGACCGGAGACTAAATAAAACAATAATTTAGGAAATAAATGTGTAACTATTTGTAGATAATACGACAAATTATATTATTATAAACTGTATAAACAAAACCCGAAATTATTTTGATGTAGAAGGTTTCATAAAATTTAACAAAGTCGTCTGACGAATCAATGATTTTTTCTTCTCCCGTAATATCTCCTCGTAGCATGCTAGTAATTTTTTTCCTTGTTTTGTAACAGAAATGCGCTCTCCATTGGAGTCTATGCTTTACAAAATTGTTAACCCTTTTTCAGTTGAACTGAAGGCTTCTGTCAAGTTTCCAACTACCATTTGAGTTACTAGTTGAACTGAGTCAAAAGAATCAAGATTCTCAATGTCTTCCTCTTGTTCAGGCATTTTTATGAGCTCATCAATTGTAAGTTCCTGATTATGTGAATCCAGCAGTTCTTGAACGTCATCACTATCCACTTCTAAACTTATTTGTCTACCAAGTTCGAGAACGTTTTTGATCACATTACCAATTTCATCAGGCCTTGGCACTGATTCCACCAGAGTCTCAGTGGAGAAAAAAAAAATGGACAGTTTTTTCCAGACACCATTTAAAGTTTTTTTGTGAAATTTCATCCCAAGATTCTCCAATGATTTTCATGGCATGTAACACGTTGAATTGTTTCCAAAAGTCTTTAACAGAGAGCTCGCTGTTTTGTCTCATAGCTTTATGCAGATGTGCAAACGATCGTCTCGAGTAATAAACTTTGAATGTTTTGATAACTCTCTGGTCCATCGGTTGAAGCAAGCTGGTTGTATTTGGTGGCTAAAATTCAACTTTCACACGTGGGCCGAAACTAGTTAAAGTAGCAGGAGGATGACCTGGTGTATTGTCGATTAATAGCATCAGTTTAAACGGGATTTGCTTAGACTGGCAATTACGTTCGACTTCAGGTATGATGTGATGACCAAACCAGTCCTCAAAAAGGGAGGCCGTCATCCAAGCTTTACAATTCGACTTCCGAATCACGGGTAAACCAGCTTTAGATTTGTTTATCAATGCTCTTGGATTTTCTGAACGATAAACTAAGAGAGGTTTTAACTTAAAGTCAACAGCTGGATTCGTGCCAAGCATCACTGTCAATCGATCTTCGGTGTCCTTAAAATCTGGAAAGGTTTTCTCTTCACGCGCGATAAAATTTCTTTTAGGCATCTTCTTCCAGAACAAGCCAGTCTCATCCACGTTGAATATGATTCGGCTGGAAAAGCCACCTTCATCTATCATAGCTTTGAGTTTCTCTGGATAGAAAGATACAGCCTCTATCTACACTTGCCGCCTCTCCACTTTCTGCAATGCTATGCCAATTACAGTGACTTTTGAACCGATTGAACCAACCGTTACTAGCTTTGAACGTTTTATCTTTAGCCATCACCCCAGCTTCTTTTAATTTCTCAAAAATTAGTTAAGCTTGAAAGCACACTGTGTTCTGATCAACAGGAGATTTTTTCACACTTAATTCTTCTTCTTTGTAGCACTACAGCCCCTCTCGGGCCTTCGCTTAGAGATAGTTAGAGTATCTCATTTTCATGACCGTATTGGTTTTTTCGGAAGTTGGTTTAGTCAGTACCATGCTCCCGTGTGCCTGCTCAGCTATGATATGATCTGATTCAATCAGTACATGTCACCACTGAGTGAACACTCGTAGTCTGTCCGAACTAAATCACGTTGCTCCCAACGAGATTTGAACCTGGGTCCTTCAGCTTATGCGTTCATGCTCTAACCACTAGACCACACAGACCACCACTTACTTGATTATCACATCATAATTTTAACAATGTTTCCATCTCAGCGATAGTACCATGCCGTTTACAAATGATGCTTGAAATCAAAGATAGGTTCGAGAATTTTTTCTTTAATTTTTGTAATTGTTCTGACTGTCGATTCTGGTAAATCAACCTTATTTGCTCATTCATAATTTTTTTTTTGCATCGTAGCCTTTAATAATGTTAAGTTTACACTCCAAAGATAATGTTTTTCTTTTCATGTTTGAAGCAAGAGTCGTTTCTTCGGTCTTCGTTTGGATGCCATAGTACTTAGTACATATCTCAGGTCATCGCAACACACAAAATAAACACAAAATCGTAACTTTCTTGTATCTACGCATCGATTCCGCGCTACACTTCTGAGCCCATCATAAGCTAGTGCGGGCGGAGGGAGTCAAAAGCAAATGCCGCTTAACCTTGACTGCGCGGCGTTCACACAAAAGACGAATAGACGAGAAAATTAAAAAATCGTGTAACCCCACATTCGCGTATGTCGAGGAAGCGTAAGTCGGGGTATTACTGTATTATAACATAGGAGTGTATCAGGGAGGCTTTCGAAGGGGACGGTATACAATTGATCAAATATTCTCCATTAAGCAGTTGGACCGACCCTCGTAGACTTCAAACAAGTAAACGACGGTGTCAATATAAATGCGCAGTACAAAATAATGCTTGACTTTGGCATCCCAACAAACCTAGTCCGCATGATCAAAGTCACGATGCAAAACACAGAGTCCGACGTAATGGTAAACGGCGTACTATCGGACAGCTTCAAAATGGACGCGGTCTTAAAACAAGGAGGTGGACTTGTCCCAATGCTCTTTAAAATTGCGCTCGAACAAGCCATCAGGAAACAATCTGCTAACATCAGTGCTGTTATATGGAAGGGAACTGTAGACCTTGGCTGGCGAATCCAAAAAGTGCTCCGGAAAATCTGCAGCCCAATGAAACAAGGAACAGAGTGGAGACTACGTTACAACGACGAGTTGTATGCGTAAAGTTACGTAAATTGCAATGGGCGGGTCTTGTAGAAAGAATGGAAGAAAACAGGCTACCCGGTAGAGCACAAAGTAGACGTCCAGCGGGAAGACCGAGGACTCGATGGGAAGAGACGATGGAAGCTGACAGAAGATCCTGGCTTGAAGTGATCAAATGGTCGCAAAACCGTGATGATTGGAGAAGATTAATCCTGGAGTATCCTTCGAATGGACGAACACCGGATACCCAAAAAGGTGTTCGTTGGGAGAACTGAAGGCTGGAGACCAGTGGGTAAACCGAGGAAACGCTGATCTGACTCGGTCGACGAAGATCGCTGCTCGGATTTCGAAATTGGAGGAGGCGGCTAATGAACCGAGACAGTTTGAGGCGCTATTTGCAGGACGCGAAGGCCCGAGAGGGCTGTGGTTTTACGAAGAAATAGAAGTCCTGGAGGCCAAGGCCCGGTTTGGGTTGTCGCGTCATATATGATGATGCAAAGAATGTTTTAACATTTATAATCTTTTTTCTTGAGTTTTTATAGTTTATGGTTTTCATGATTAAACGAATTCGGATCCCTGAAACAAAATTGTTGCTTGCTGTATTATCTTGTTCCTGTCGCTTTTAATGCATGGATGAATTTGTGTGGTTGTACTCATAACGTTTAGAATTCATCCCTTAGCATAAAATCCTTGTAATCTGTTGTCAACGGAACTTTCAAGAGAACGGTCTCGTCGCTTCTTACAATAAATGTGACTGCAAACGTATCGTTTTATTTATCTTAAAAAACAATCCAGTCTACGAGGTATCGAAATCTAGTTCTACCTTGAATAAAAAAAATTTCATATGGAATCCTATCGGGATTTCGGTAATTTTAACATCAAATCAATCTTCCTCGAACATATAGCAAACACTGTAAATTATAGCGAAGTGATAATTAGGCCACTGTCCAGACCAAGTCCCATTTTTCTCATTCATCATCCACAAACGACCCATTTTATTTCCACTTCTGTCCAGCACTGTACTCCTATTCACCAAAAGAAAGCCCACAAAACCCGGCACATACAATACGTAGTTCTATTGTTTTCAAGGATGTAATTATATGCCTATTATCCTAATGGGAATATGATGCAAACAAAAATATCCTAAAATTAGGCGCCACCACTTGTCGCACATGAAAACATGTGCTCTCATTGTACTCGTATACAATATAATGCTCACATATTCGCGCTTTTAGATCTGCATACAGTTATTACGACTACCAGACATGACACTTATTATTATTTTACACTATCCAAACGATAATCTGCACATATGTAAATCCGTGGCCTGTAGAGGAGTAGAGACTGTTGAATTTTCATGCGAGGTGGGATCCCACGTGAGATAGGAACTCATTAGCGAGTGTAATTGTGTGGTAAAATGGATGGCAATTACGTGGTAATGAGCATCAAAAGTGCTTTTATACAATTTTTGTGCATGCCGCGCGAAGCCTGAGTAGCTGCATCGCTTCACATTCACTCCTCATATTTTATTTGCTTACATACATATATTATAACTATTCAACATATGATATTATTACTCACAGGCGGGAGGAGGGATTGGATTGGTAGTGAACTTTTTACATCGCGTTGCCACCAGTTCTTGCTATATTATACTCGTACATACTGTTTTTGTTATTGTTTTTATTGTTATTATTGTTGGCGGTTATTTTGATTCCTTCTATACAGTTGTTATGTGTGACAAAAGTGTTGTGTATGATATGTTGATTATATTTATAGGGAATGCACGACTGCGAGCAAGCGTGAATGCATTCAAGCATGCATGAATGTGCAGTGTGTGTTCAGAGTAATGCAAATGGTAATGGTAATTTTGTCGTCACTTTTTCCGACATTCATTTATTAACCTCAACCATGCGAATGCCATTATTAATATGCACTAAAGTGGATATGGGAAATATTATACGACGCGTGGAGGTGTCAATGAATTTCATTGTAAAACCAATGAATGTTTAAATCTTGGTTTTGGGTCGTTTCGTGATTGATGAGCATGATTATTTTATAATCGATCAGCGATTGAGCGAATGGTAAGCACTTAGTTGAATATTATTACGAATAAGAACTTGAATCTGGCTTGTTTAGCTCATTAAACAGTTTGGTAAAATGTCTGCGCTGTTCACGTAGTTAGCATTTACAAGTATTTTGTCCGCGCTTTATCTATATAAGCGGTAAATGACAGAAATCTCAAGTTCGATAACGATGAGACATTTGGCGCCTAACTAAAAAAATCTTCAGGTGCTACGTAACCTATCTCTCGATTTCACCAAAATGCACCGAGATCGGATAGTATCATATTCCTGAAACTCATATTTCCATCTGATATACTTGAGAGAAGACAAAATATGAGAAAATTATGTTGACCTTCTTCTCATCTTGCGGTTTATCATCTCTGAACCAAAAAATTTTGTTAATCTTTTATAAAGTTTCCAAAAAATGTGAACAATTTATACATTATGGATGTAGTTAGATTTGTTTCACATCGTGCACGACAAATAAACTAGCCCTCAACGTAATTCTATGGTGGTCTCAAGAGAATGAGACAAAGCTGTGTTGCGTTGTCCCTTCTCCCACCGAACGGAAGTCAAGGTCTGAATGGTGGAACAATGACGTAGAGATCTTCCAGATGTAAAGAGTTTAACCATGCCAAAAGGGCCAACAAATGGTCAAATTACAAAACGAAAGTGGGACTATTCAAAAAGTTTTCATGAACGTTCTCATAAGCAGCATGGAATGCACCCAAGAAGGGCATTGCCTCCAAAAAGTGTAAGGTGTATTGTAACACAAGGTGCGTGCAGAAGCCTTAATCATAGCCATAGGCCTTGGATAAATTATCATTTTCCTGGTAATGAGAAAACTTCTCTTACTAAAACGCTAGAGAATGGAATCGTCCCAGTAGACATTGTAAAATAAAATGCTCTGGCTTGGCAATCAACAATGCCTGTCCCTGCCTCACGTATATTCTCATAAGCTGGCGGGAAGCAAGAGTTTCCTTTATAACTAAATTAAGGAAAGCTTCGCAAATCATACCTAAGATTTTCTTACCAATATATCTGAGCTCGCTTGTACGTGTATTAATAATCTTCGGGAAAGTTTTGAGATATTTGGCATATTGACCCTACTCTGATTTAAAAATCACAGCATACTTACAAGTAAATCTGTGGAAATGAGACCACATATAGTAGTCTCGAAGCGTAGGTTGACAAATCACTTGCTTGCAAGGAATGCAGCTAGAGTAGCTGCATTTCTTGACATTGATGGAGCGTTCAACTGTGCATATTCTCACTCTATTGTGAATACCCTTCAAAATATTGGTGTTTATTCTAGTTAACCAGCTAATCAGAAACTGGGTATTATACTTATCTTTAATGGCAGAATTATTAAGCGAATATTGATACAGGTTCTCCACAGCGTGATGTTTTTTGCCTCTACCCCAGTAGAAATCAATTTCATCTTCTTCTCCGTAGCACTACAGCCCCTCTCGGGCCTTCGCTTCTTGCAAATAGCGCCTGCAGCAGTCTCGATCCAATTGACCGGTATTTCAACAAATACCTTGTTCGGTATCCGTTGTTCGTCCATACAATTCACATGGCCAGACCATTGCAGCCCGCAGTCTTACAATCGTTGAGAAATGCGTCGAAAATTTTAAACAGCTCATGATTGTATCGAATTCGCCATTGGTCCCCGTCTAGCTTCGCTCCGATTACTCGCCTCAGAACCCGTCTTCCCAATGCGTTCAACGTTTGCGGATGATGGGTTAGAGTCCATGTTTCGCACCCATAGCATAACAAAAGTTTTATCACAGATTTGTATACTTGGAGCCTTGTTTTCCTGTGTATACAGCTGGTCTTCAAAATCGTCAAAACTGGATAAAATATTTTATTTGCGAGCTGTTTTATTCAGTGTTTCAGGTCATTGTCCTTCAGGATGTCAGTATAAGCCTTTTGGATGCCTTCTACAGACGCAAAGCGTTTTTCTTTCATGGCCAAATGCAATTTTCCCAATAGGTACAAATCACAGGAAGCCATATCAGGTGAATACGGTGAGTGATTGATGGTTAAAATGCAATTTCTAGTCAAAAAATCAGTCACAAGAGTAGATTTTTATGACAAAAGTTCATTTTGGAACGCACCCATACGAACTGATTTTTGGCGGCCCGTATGTTCATCGTCGTTTATGTCCTCACAACCATCTTTGAAACGTGTAAACCACTCATGATCTCTGGCACGAGATAGACAATCATCGCCATAAACTTTTTTCATCAATTCAAATGTTTTGGCAAACGTTTTGCCGATTTCAAAACAAAATTTAATATTAGCTCTTTGTTCGAAACTCATTTTTGTACCGATGACACAAACATACTGTAACATTAGACGCAATAACTACACTTCCACTGAACCGAATGTCACCAAACTTTCAAGGGAAGTCAGGGAGGGATGTAACTTTCCTACGCACTATCTCATTCACAGATAGCGCCATCAAAAAATTTATGACAAAAGTCTCCTTTATTTGTATGCTTTGATTCTCATTTGACGGTGACTAATATAGTATTATTCTTTAATGAGTATTAATTTTTCATTTGTTTTTTTCATTTTATTTTTGAATTAATGTTCATACCATTCAATTGTACTTACGTGTGATACTGTGCTTGTAAAAAATTGAATTCTTCTTTTATCCTTTCTAATGTGTCAACAATTGTGAACTTAAGGGGGCCCTGCGGCGGGGGACCCTGTAAAAAGCAAAAGAAAAAGCGGTTATTGCTATTGTTTACAGAATGAATTGAAATATTTAGTAAAGTAGGTACATTTTGAACTGTTTTGGTTAATTTTTAGAACAGATAGAAGTCTAAGAACCTTTTTTTTTAAACTAGAGAATATAAATTTTTGTAATTGATAAAGAGCATCTGCCAGTGTTCATTCAAGTTAACTATATAAGTGATTATATCTTAGCCGGTATTTGGGCCCTGGTTTGGCCCATTCTGAACCAATTTATCATGAATCGGGCCTCGTTTAGGTCCCGTTTGCCCAATTTGTAAAGTTTGGCCCAGATCTTTCCTTCAAGTGACCTTATTAAGGCTTTCATTAGACTGTTTAGGCCCTGTTGAGGTCTAACTTTGAGACTGCTTAGGCCTTGTTTACTCGTAGGATTTAGTTGGGCCCTGTTAATTCCCGCTTGGGCTCTTTTTTGGCCTCTCTTTAGGCTAGAGTGAGGCCGACTTCGGCATGAATTGCATCTTGTTTGGCCCAATCCAAGCTGTTTTGTCTAAATAAGTCCTCTTTCTCATTATATTTTGGGGGCTTTTTAGGCCCAGTTTTGGTTCATTTTAGGCGCAAACCTAACCTTATTTAAGTCGACTGTCGCACATTTTGGCCGAGATTGGATCAAATGTCTCCTGAACAGGCCCTACTAGGACCCTGTTTGGAGCCTGTTGAGACCCTTTTTAGAATCAATTTTGTCGTAAATTTGGTCTTCTTAGATCCAATGCTTATGACCATTAGCCCTGTATAGAGCAATTTCAGGCTTTGAAAAAATACACTTTAGATCGTGTTTCAGGCCATTTGGGACCTGGTGACTACCTTGGGGCCCAGTTTAGGCCAATTTTTTCACAAACTGGGCCTCGTTTATGCCTTGTTTACGTCAAACATAGTCGGGATTCCAAGCGTACTCAAATCATTTTTAAACGTAATCGTTGCTGATATGGTCCTATTTAGGATAAGGCAAATTGGAAACCTACTTATGTGGTGAAGAAAGCCTCCTTAAAATCTCACGAGAAATTGTTCACCTTTGAAATTCGATTTTCTAAGATAACATTTTTCATATGTACATAACTTACGCTTTGGTCATGTTTCGAATTTTATTCAATGATCTTTAAGATCACAAGATCATGTGTTTGTGGATATCATTTTAACCGTGTGCTTTTTTACAGCAAAAAAAAACCGGGTTTTCCGTTTTTTCTTAGCGAATTAAAAAAAAATCCAGTCAAAATTAGCTGTGTATGTTTATGCTTATTGATAACTTTAGGTGTAAATGGTTTTTCGATTAAAGTGAAATGCAGGATACCTCATATTTGTATTAAAAATGAGAGAGTAACGTAATGAAATCCAAGCCGATAGCTTACTGTAAAACTAATCATTCATTTACAGTAGAAGGAAAAAAGAGCCTTCAATTCAGTCTCCAGGCATTTTGCATTTATCGTGTATTGTGTGCTAGCTTTAATTCACACTCTCCGTAGAGTCCTTCACATTAATAAAAATATAAACAACTAGTACCAAGAACCCATTAAACATAGAAATTTACTTTGCTCGGGTCACTATGGTCATTGTTACTGCTTAGGTAGGGATGGCGAAACAACTGTGTCCCGTGGTTTTCTTTCACAGTTTTCCATTTGTTTGTATCCGATTTTTAATCCAATTTTTGAATTTGAAAGAAAAAACCGGTTTAAGCGAGAGGGAAAACCGGTTTAAGCGAGAGGGAAAACCGGTTTTCTTAACCAAAAGAATGGTTGTGGTTTTTCCCATCCCTAATCTAAAGAACACTACTTGCCCTAACGTTTTGGTATGAAGCTTTTGTAGAAACTTCTTTGGATATTTGAACAAAAGAAAGAAAAACATAGCATAGCATTTTTGTCAACAAGAATACAATGAACCTCTCCCAAACATTTTCTTACGCCTACTTTTACACAACATATTGGTAAGTTTTGCACCAACTCGAGTAGAAATTCAATTTTGGCAGTAAAAAGGTCCTGATTAGGCATGCTTAAATGGGCATTAAGGCCTGAAGCGGATTCCGCAGTAGACCCTATTGCGGAACGTCACGCTTCACCCCATCACCGCCAGGATTAGGAACTGATGGGGCTTGCCTAAACAATTCCTAATTTAGGCAGTGATGGAGCTTGCCTAAACACTTCCCAATCTAGACAGTGATGGGGCTCGCTTAAATTTTTGGTGATGAAAAGAATATTAAAACTAAAATTCTCACATATCAAAAAGAAAAATTTCAAATTAGACATTGGTTGGGCTTGCCTAAATTGTTCCTAACTTAGGCGCTTATGGGACTTACCTGAAGAGTTCTCAAAAAGAAACAAAAAAAACCGACGCTATAAATTTGATGGTTATACTTAGCTTCCTGCACTTCACTTGGCAAAATACTTACTTTCCAATTAGAGGTGTTATTTTGAATAGCCCGCTATTTCGGTAGATGTCACTTTTGCAGCTGTCATTTTTTAACATTTGACAAGTAGAAACTACGCCATTAATAAAAATGGAACGAAACACGCTTCAACAACGCATTGAAACTATTAAAATTCACTATAAAAATGGTGAAAATTTGGCAGAGACGGTTCGTAAAACTCGAACATTTTTGGGTCGTCGTGAAGCACCTTGTCGGACCGCAATACAGAAATTGGTGGAAAAATCCGAGCTTTTGGGACAACTTAGTGATGTGCAGAATAAAGCCTGTGCACGTCACTCAAGAACAGCCGAGAATATTGCTGCTGTTGCCGAAAGTGTTGAAGAAAACCCAGGTTTGTCCATTCCTCGCCGTTCTTTGGAATTAGGCATTCCACAAACGTCATTACACCGTATTTTGCACAAAAATTTGGGTCTTAAGGCTTATAAAGTTCAGTTAACACAAGAACTCAAGCTGGTCGATCATCAACAACGTCGTGTCGTTGCTGATTGGGTCCTGCATGAATGCATGAAAATTATCCGGAATTCCATCGAAAAATCATCTTGAGTGATGAGGCCCATTTCCACCTCGGTGGCTTCGTCATCAAGCAAAATTGTTGCATCTGGCGTTCGAAATACCCAAGGGTTATTGTTGAAAAGCCTCTCTATCCTCAACGTGTGACTGTTTGGTGCGGTTTATGGTCCGGCGGAGTCATTGGACCTTACTTTTTCGAAAATGAGGCTGGAGCAACAGTTACGGTGAATGGATTGCGCTATCGAGAGATGATTAATGATTTTTTATGGCCGGAATGGGATGGTATTGATCTGGACAACGTTTACTTTCAACAAGACGGCGCTACGTGCCACACAAGCAACGAAACCATTGATCTTTTACGGGAAAAGTTTCCGGACCGTGTTATATCTCGAAGAGATGATCACCATTAGCCACCGAGATCTTGTGATTCAACACCTTGCGACTTATTCCTTTGGGGCCACATGAAAGAAAAGGCTCAGCGTCGATTCAAGACCTCAAAGATGGAATTAGTGAGGCTATCGAGCAGATAGGGCAGCACCTTTGCGATTTGGTTATGGAAAATTTCATGAAAAGGATATGGTTCTGTAAGCGTGGTCGTGGTGGTCATTTGCCTGATGGTTTTTCCACTATTAACGGCATACCTTCCTCTTCATAATGAAATAAACATCCGATCATTTACACTAAAAAATGGCATTTTTGTTTTAATATCAAAATAACACCTCTTATTGGAAAACCCTGTATTTAAAACTACGCATTCTTGCCTTCCACATAAGGACTTTTCGATAAAGTACGTAACAATTTAATCTATTAATAGAACACAGAAAAATCTGAAATATCGGGTTCAATTTTATTGTGGGTGTAGTGCAAGCATTACATTTTATGAATGAAATGCGATTTCAGTCATATGGCCACTACGAGCCCGTTCACAGTGGTCGATTCTTATGACCCAATTTTCCACCACTTTGGTATGTATTTTGACCGGAACATTGGCCATTTCGCGTTGGATGTGGTCTGTAAGCTCGTCTTGATGGCATAGACCAGTGACTTGATATAGCCCCATAAAAAGAAATCGAATGGCGTTAGATCGCATGAACGAGGCGACCATTCGACCGGATCATTTCTTGAGATAACACGATCACCAATTTGCCATTCAATAAACTGATTGTGAGGCATGCTGTGTGGCTAGTCGCACTGTCATGTTGAAACCACATATCGTTGATGTCAAATTCATGCAATTCTGGTCACAAATAATCTTCCAACATAACACGATAGCGCTCTCCATTGACGGTAACATCAGGGTCGCTTGCATCCACGAAAAATAAGGCCCAATCACAACTTCGGCATGAAAACCGCACCAAAAAGTAATTTTTGCAGATGCAACGGTGTCTCAAGAAGCACATGTGGGTTTGCTGCTGACCAAAAAAGCCATTGAACTAGAAATGAGCTTCATCATTGAAGATGATTTTTCGATGAAATTCTTCATTTTCTTCAAGCTTTGCTAGAGCCCAATAGGAGAAGTTTCGAATGATCAAGTGGCTTTAGTTCGTGAGTCAATTTGATTTTGTAGCCATATACGCCAAAATATTTTCGCTTGAACGCTGCCTAATTCTTGAGAACGATGTGCAATCGACTGATTTGGTTCATTTTAAATCGATGCACTTAGGGCTGCGATATTTCCTTCGCTTCGAGCGATACGACGTCTTTTTGTTACCGGAACGTCCAATAGTAAAAATTTGGACTCAAATTTTCTACTATAGCAAGCCCAGCCTGTCGGTTGGGACGATTATTGCGGCCGAAAATTGGAGAAAGCGCTCTTAAAGTTGTGACCACCGACTCAGAATTTCGGCAGTAGTTTTCAATAGAAAAATTTTCGTTTGAACACTAAAATACAATATTTTCAAAATTACTGAAATTAGGCATGCCTTATTAGGCATCCAAGAACTCCGCGTAGTACAGTAGTTAGAGCACTCACCCTGTTAGCCGAAGGTTGTTTCGAGTTATTCTTCGGACGGACTATAAGCCCGTTCAGTTATGATACGTACTGGCTTTAATTTTGAACGTATAGCAAATGGGTGGGCGGACACACACCCAAAGCGTGGTATTGACCATATCACCTTCCCGAGTGCCGAACAATCGATCAAGACAATGAAATACTAAATTTCCACCCGAAGGCCCGAAAGCGGCTCTAGTGCTAAAGAAAAAAAAACACACACACATTAGGCATGTCAAAACTGGCAAAGAGTGAAAAGTTCCGAATCTTACTTTTAATTGCAAAATTTCCATTGGAACATTGGAAAGAATCTCCTTAATACACTAAATTGCGAAAATTTAAAAATTGCTAAGTTAAGTTACCCATGTGTACTCGTTGGGAGAACTGAAGGGCAGAAATCAGTGGAGAAACCAAGGAAATGCTAGTCTAGCTTGGACGACGAAGAGAGCACACCGCTGCTTAGAATTCGAAACTGAAGGATGCTGTCAATCGACCGAAAACAGTTGGAGGCGCTTGTTGCAGGAAGTGAAGGCTCGGGAGGGGCTGTAGTGCTACGAAGAAGGATAAGAAGGCATGCTTAATCAGGCCCCTATTAGGCATGTCTAACTTAGGCATCCTCATTACGCCCCCATTAAGCATACCAGAGACAAGCTCCACCGTCTCCACATTAAACTCCAATGCCCGTTTAGGCACGCCTGAACTGATTTCTACTCGGGAAGGTAGTACGAATGTATGAGATGCTTAAACTGAGAGCCTACTTCAAGTACAGGAAGTGACTTAAGTCACTGAAAAGAGGCTAGACATTTCGACTCGGTAACATTGTAAATTTATGTACATTTTGGGCGAAATATCCAGCAAATAGGCCTTATTCAGGGCATGTTTAGGCTCTTTTAAGATCCTATTTGGGCTTTGTTTACACCCTTATCGGGCTGGGTTTTTGCCATGAATTGGGCGTTGTTTGGACTAAATTAGACCTAGTGTTTAGCGAAGTAGGCCCTGTTTTGGCCCTCTGGATTTTCATCGTATTTTGGGTCTAGTTTGAGACCTGTTTGGGCGATTATCGAAAAACGCAAGCCGAATAGGTAGTATAGCGAATGAGCTGTTAGTGTAAAGGTGTTTCGCGCCTAGCGATGATGTGAGTCTTTGACTCTGCTGGATGATTTTCACGATACGCAAAAACGATCGAGACATAGTTCTTAATGATCAAACTAAAGGTTGAAGCAAACGAATATTTATTAAAACCTAAGAGACATTCTAAGAAACTAGTAGCTTTGGGATGATTGCCTCACGCAACCAAGGCGATGCAACTTACTTTGCTACAGAAGCCAAGTAAGAAGAGATACTTGGACAATTTTAGGAAAAGCAAACGTGTCATGGGCTCTCCCTACTCTATGAACAGATCAATCAAGGGAAAGTGGGAGGCCGTGAAAGGTTAGTGTCGTCCTTTACATTCTACAGAAACGTGGTGGCTGTGCTTTCGGAAATGACTAGAAAGTTGCTTTTTAGCACACACTTCTTGTGATGCGATTATTTAGGGCGGAGGTTATCTGGTATCGTCTCGGTCAAACATGACTCATCTGTGTTTATTTAGGCTGCTTGTTGTTGATGATTATACAGTCATGGTTATCTCGATACGTTTCGTGTTCATTTTTGTTCATTACGATTCTTATCCATCGGTGATGTTATTGTTTTGATTTATTGCAAGATGTTTGTTATTGTAGTCTTTGACTGTGGTATTCACGTTGACGTGAACAATGACGACGGTACATGCACTTAATCTGTATTATCGACTGAGTCACTACTATTATTTTAAACATCAAGCTGTTTTACAAGAAATTTCATATAAACAATTGATATTCAACTTCATCTCTACATGAATCCATTTTTCATCGTACAACTTCTCCATCGCTCGCATTCTTTCTGCCTCTTCATTCAATTTCATTGAAAGAAAATATAATCTTAGCTAGAGATAATCTTCTTTATAGCTAGAAATTCTCCACTCCACTCCACTCGTGAAAACATTACCATTCCCACACTTTCGGGTAGAAAATATACACATATTTGGACTAAGTGTATGTTTATCTTGTTTGTCTGATTTTTTTCTCGATTTTTTCCCTCCTTTTTTTCTCCACACAACCTTCCTTTGCTTGAACTCCACTTTTCTATATATTTTCAATGTACGTAACACTATCACCGTCGTCATCAGCATCGTCATTTTGTATTCTTTGCAGATTCTTATCTACCCGGGAGGCATCATTTCATCCTTCGTACATCAAGGAGCACAAGATTGCCAGTGTGAACAAAAGGAAGTGTAAAAAAAGTCGGGGGAGAATCACTAAATCCAAGTCATTCCCTTCAAGCTTGGCGCGATCTCATATTTAAGCACCCATATCCATGACTATATCCCCAAGGTGCGGAGACGTGGCAAGGAAAAAGGACTTGTGAATACAACATCAACTGTACTTAAATCCTCGGTAATCTTTCACCTTCTGAATCACTTTCCACTTTTCCACACATTCACCGCTCGTTTTACCACCAGTCTGAACACATCATAGATCGTGTCTTTTCCTTCTTCTGCTTTCTCCCGACCGAGTCCTTGCCAGTGCGGTATTGCTTAGCCATCATGCTGCAACGTATGCTCACGTTTTCAAGCTTACGTGAAAGTTTTCTGTGGTATTTCATAATATAGTAGCGATGATGCTGGTGCTAAGACTGTCCTGGCTAGGAAGGATGAGGAGATGAAATTCACCTCAATTTTGTTAACTTTCTCAGGGTGTGACAGTGATACTTTATCTGGGGTACTTTCTTTCGAAAAAATATATATAATCATAAGGGATGTGAGAGACAATCGATGAACATTTGGACAATGAGTCTCAGAAATGCAAGGTCGGATTTAGTTATCAATGGAACTCCTTTTGCGATAGTTGTTATACATACAATTCTTTGCTCTAGCCAGACGTGATAGTCCTACAGAATAACAGAACACTTTAACTCCTTCTGATAAGTCGCTCGGATATTCTTAACGGGGGCGTGATCTTTCGCAAAGGACATACGCATAGCATAACACCTGCGTCATAACATGCCCATCGAATTTTCGATACAAATCTTGACACATCCTTGGAATCCCGCTCACGTGTGCCAGTGTATATATTCGTAGAGCAATTCTTTGGGGAGTACGAGTATGAAATACTCGAGTCAGTTTTAATGTGAAATATTTTCGCTTTCCATTCGAATCCCAGCAAAATCCTATACTTATTGCACCATTATGTCGACTTGTCTTTTACGCGCTTGTAGCTTGTTCAATTTTATGGACGTGTTTTCTCCCACCCCTTTTCTCTTCTCATCATTTTCATCCTCGTAGAAGTTGAGCAACGACATAACATCTTCTTTTCATCCTCACACTACATCTAACAGGAAATGTTTACACGCTTCAAATCAAGGATGTGCCGATGGTCCTGAGAGTTTCTTCTTTTCTATATTCTATGCACACATTTCTCATATATCCTTAACGCAGGCACCACCATGAGGAATAACTTTGAGGCACTTTTGTGCCGAACCTTATTCAAATTTCGCAGCACCCAACAAAGAGAGAGAGAAAAAGAGGGAAAGGGAAAGAGAAAAAAAAAAACAGAAAAGAAAACTTGTGAGATCCTATTCAAAGCACTGCGGGAAAAATGGCAATGGGCTCATAGGACTTCGCCGAGAAAAAGAAATGGCACTGCGAAAACGAGAAACGACAACCAAGACGACTATGAAAAGGATGGTTAAAACGGTGAAATGAGGTTATGATGAAAAAGTAAAATGCATACTCGTAGGTAAAGCACATATGGTTTTGGTTTGAAGGTTTGTAGAAGGGTTTGACGAGGTGAAAAAAAAGGAAAACGCTGTTGAATCACATAAAAAATTCATTTTACAGGAAAATGATATCCGTAATGATTTTCCCCCCTAAAATGTGATATATTATATGCATGATTTTTGTATGAGGTTTTTGGTTAGAGTTGGAATTGGAAGGATTCGCTTTGAATGCTGAGTAAGTTGAATGTGGATTGAGGATTTTATCTCTAAGGATGTGTGAATAAATTTAATGTGAAGGATATGGAAGCGTAAAAGAACGTGATAATAGGCGAGTGAATTCAGACAGCATTGGGAATGGGTGAACTAAATGGTATTCTGAAGAAATAGGGCCTCAAAGTAGGTTCCAGTAAAGTTTGATTTATAATAAACTAATGAAATATAGATTCGATTTTAATGAAATTTTGACCATTCTATTGGAGCTGAGTACAGTAAGAGGTTTGACGAATTTTTAGTGCAAGTGCTTATGTTTTTAAAAATTAGGAACGAAATTTGTCTGCGTTGATCTGAATGTAGGCAGCCCCTATCCTGAACTTCTGTAGACGATTCAAATTGTTTAATCCTTATTTCATCTCTGTCTTCCTGAATGATCATCAGCAAAAGACCGAACGAATTTTGATTGCAGAAGATCCTCAATTCCCAGATCGCGTCCTGAGGCCACCTAGCGCTCAGTTAACAATGCCAGTTTCTGAAGAAAATTACCCGTGATGGGCCACCTACATACAAAAATTGCATACGTATAAAGGAGGAAGAGAAAAAGCCCTAAAGCAAAACTTGATTCTTTTATAGTTGCCTTTGATTTAACAATTAGTGAAAATAAAATTTCGAAGAACACTCATAAACAATTTAAAGAAAAAAAGATCGTGAAATAAAAAATTCAAATAAGACAAAAGTTTGACTTAATGAAACTAAAGAGAGTTTAATTTTTAAATAATTACTCACTCCCTGGTTATCAAAGAGCTAAGCACATTGTTTGAAGTAGCAATTTTGATCGAAGCTTGCGAACTGCAAATGGCCAAGTAGAAGTACTTGCCCACGGTGGTAACTGGCTATTATTGGGAATGGCGAGACCTCTCGGGAGCAACATACGCCATAGCCGGCATCTGCTTTACCTTCAATGCACCTTTAGGGATTGATCAGGCCATGACCATATAGTCGCACTACTGTCGCAAGTCCCACATGGTTAAATGGAAGTGTGCACACTGCGATTTGCGACAATTTTGGCCAGATCGGTAGCCGTAAGAATTTGCGACTATTCCTAAAATCAGTTTAGAAGGAAGTTTTTGTGATACTCGCGCAGGCGCGCATTGTTGTCTTTGGGGATAAAAGAGGAAAATCAGAGTTCGTGGAGTTCTCCTGTGACCCAGCAAGGTGCGTTTATGTCTTTGACGCTAGACGCCTCAATGAGGTGACCGTTCAGGATGCCTATCCGTTGCCGCTAATTGAAGGTCTTTTGGCACGGTTGCAGGGCACCAGTTTGCACCTGAAGGATGCCTTCTGGCAAATTCCGTTCGATGAAACAAGTAAGGAGAACACGGCCTTTCCTGTCCCTCGCAGGCCCTTGTACCATTTCAAGATCATGCCGTTCGATTTATGTAATGCCCCCAAAACGATGTGTCGGTTGATGCATAAAGTCATACCGCACGAGCTGCAGGACAAAATATTTGTTCTCCTAGAGTGCCTGCTTGTTACTAGTTCAACGTTAGATGAGCACTTGGAGCTCCTGAGCACAGTTGCAACACTACTCAGGGACGCCAACTTGACCATTAATGTTGAAAAGAGCAAGTTTGTCAAGAAGGAGATCAAATATCTTGGCTTTGTAGTGAGCGATGGCATTCTGCGCACCGACCCGAAGAAGATTTCAGGTGTAGTTTCCTATTCTGAAACCCGAACGGCCAAAGAGATGAGACGGTTCATGGGCATGGCAGGATAGTACAGGCGTTTTATTCCAAACTTCGCCTCGGTTACGGACCCTCTAACGAATTTGCGAAAGGGCAAACGTGCCTTCAAGTGATCTGCTTCCGCCAATAGTGCCTTCAATAAAGTGAAGCAATTGTTGATTTCTGCTCCAGTGCTGGCCAATCCCGATTTTACAAGGCATTTCTATATCCAGTGTGACGCAAGTACAGTGGGTATTGGAAGGAGAGCTTCCAATCGCATACATGTCGATGAAGCTCAACGCTGCGCAACTGAACTATAGAATTACTGAATTGGAATGCTTAGCTGCGGTGCAGAGCGTAAAGAGATTTAGGGCATATATTAAAGGGTTGTCCTTCACCAACATAATCGATCATGCCAGTCTTAAATGGCTGATGCAGCAGTAGGAACTTTCTGGTCGATTGGCGCGCTGGAGTCTGAAATTGCAAGGGTTCAATTTCCAAATTGAACACCGGAAAGGTGCCCTTAACGTTGTACAGGATGCGTTATCGAGATCTTGCTCGCAGGATGAGAGGGTGGTCTCGCTCATTGCTTGCCTCCCGGAACACAAACATATTGATAGTTTGATCCCTGAGTCTGCGTTTCAGGAGCCCGAGTACGAACATCTCAAGGAGCAAATTCTGAAGCAATCTGATAAGTTTCAGAGTTTGCACCTTGCTGATGGCCGAGTGTACATCAGTACTTGTTCTCCTGCAACCCTGGCGACGGATATTCCCCGAAAAAAATTATGGGTTCCTGAGGGTGACCAACAGGCTCTTATAGTACGAGCTCATGATGATCCCCAGGGCTCTCATTGTGGAATTCGTAAGACAACCGAAGTATTACAAAGGTTTTTTTATTGGCCTCGTTTGCGTCAAAATGTTATTCAGCACATCCAGAGCTGTTCAACATGCAAACAGGTCAAGCCTCCGAATTCCACTTTGAGACCCCCCATGGGCGGATCACGAGACTCGGCGAGATCTACGTAGCGCCTGTTTGTGGACTTCATGGGTCCATACCCTCGTTCAAAATCAGGGAATACTCAATTGTTTGTGGTCTTGGACCATTATAATTAATTCATATGGCTCAAGCTCATGGCTAAAGCCACTGCGGAATCAGTCGTGTGATATTTGGAGCGCGAAATCTTTTTGACCTTCTGAGTTCCCGAATGGCTTCACTCGGAAAATGGTGTGCAGTTCGTCTCCAAGGTATTCGATAAGCTTATGAGCGACTATGGGGTGCAGCACTACTTCACTCCATATCATTCACCCCAAGCGAATGCCTCGGAGAGGTCAAACCAGTCGACATTGAACGCCATCAGAGCCTACATAGGATCCGATCATAGCAGGTGAAATGAGAATCTGTCGGAATCATGTTTTGCCTTCCGCAAGGTGGTTCATAGGTTCAAAGGATTTTCGGCCTATTTCCCCATGTTCGGGTACCACCCTATCCAGCATGGCTCTAAGTACGCCCTCCTTAGAAGCTTGAATGCTTTTGAGGATGGAAAGTACAGTTAGGTGCGAACATTGGTTGTCTGCGAGCCGTACAAGATCGCGTCCGAACTAAGCTGGAAGAAGCCTATCACAAGGGAGCTCAACGTTACAACCTTCGAGCTTGCCCCCGTGAGCTACTCCGTTCGTGCGAAATTTCGCCGTGAGCAATGTAGCCGATCGGTTTGCGGTTAAATTTGCTGCAAAGTTTGTTCCCACAGTGGTTCGTCACCGTACTGGTTACTGACTGACTTGAGGGTGGTATGGAGTGGTGTTGACGTGGTTGGTGCCCAAGCGTCTTTGGTCCGATGTGATCTCCAGTGGCGGGCCAAATATTGATATCCAGTGGTCGAATAGTGCTCTGGCTCTGATGTCACGCACTGGCATTGCTTGAGGCCACCGTGTATAGCGGTCGATAATGGTGAGGCAGTTCTCGTGGCCTTCACACAGTGGCAGCTTCATCAAGTCGACATGGATGTGGTTGAAGCGCCCATTCGGCGTCTTAAAATTTCCTAACTCGTGGCTGCTGACGTGGCTGCCTCGGCGATACCTTGCTTGCAGCGTTCAAAAACCGCTTCAGCATCGGGTGTCCAGATGAGCACTGCTTTCTTTTTTGTACAACTTTTTATCAGTTCAGATAGTGGCGCTTGGGACTCAGCAGCGTGTGGCATGCAACGGCGATAAAAATTCGGCATCCCAAGAAAACGCCTCAGCTGGGATGAGTCGGCAGGTTTGGGAAAAGATACGATGGCTTCTGTTTTGGGCGCTGGTGGTCGAAATTCAGTTTCGCAGACGTGGTATCCAACAAAGACGACCTTAGGCTGACCGACTTTGACATTTCCCCCAGTTAGCGTGGAGATTCGCCGCCTGCAGCATGAAGAGAAGTTGCTCGATGAGGCGTTGGTGATGGTCGTGGCTGGCCGAGAAAACTAGGATATCGTTCCGATAGACCCGGACGAAGTCCAACTTCCTCAGCAGATGGTTTAAAGTCCGCTGCATCGTTTGGGCTGCGTTCCCTAGACCCAAAGGCAGGAATTCATACAGTCCAAAGGGCGTGGTCACTGCCGTCTTACATACGTCTTCAGGAGCAACCGGAATTTGGTAGAAAGCACGCTGGAGGTCGATTACTGAGAAACAGTGCCGGTGGCCTCCTGAATAAAATCCTCGATGATGCGAAGTAGGTAACGGTCTGGTCGAGTTTGAGTGTTGAGTTGACGGTAGTCCCCAGTAGCTTGCCAATGGCCACCGTCCTTGGGCACCATGTGCAAAGGACTGGCCCACTGGCTCGATGAGGGTCGAATTATGCCTCGTTCCAGCAAGAAAGCGAACTCGGCTTTGGCTGTGGTGAGGCGTTCTCCCGCGAGGCGACGTGGTCTCGTGAAAACCGGTAGGCCATTGGTGACTATCTGGTGGTGAAAGGGACTGAGGCTAATTTCCCGGGTTATGAGGGTGCATCTGCATATTTGGCGATTATCCCTTTGAACCGGTCTCCAATGATGTTCTTCACTTTAGTGACGGCGCTAATAATGTGTATAGGTGGAGCTGGACCGAGGATGTAGGCTGTGGAGAGGTTACTGAGATCGTCTAAGAGGCGCTGGTTGCGCAGATCGATGAGTAGACCATGATGCATTTGTGCATCGGCTCCTAGAATGGCTGTCTGGACATCTACCATTATAAACGACCAGTGGAGTGGCCGGCGTAGCCCGAAATCTAGAGTAAGCTGCTGAGATACAAAGGTTGTGATGGGTGTACTATTGGCTGCCTGTAGCACGAGGCTTTGCTTGCGAAGAGGCCTGGCGATGGAATACCTCGGGATGATGGAGAGGGCGGAGCCGAAGTCTACCAAGAACCTGGTTTTTATGGTGCGGTCAGAGACATAAAGGCGTCTCTCCCAGATGTTGCCGACTGTGTCCGCTGAGTACAACACCGGCATACTTAGCTTTCCGAGCGCCTAGTAGTGTGGTCTAAAGCTGGAAAGGAACAAGGCTGCTTGCATCGCATCGCTAGGGCCCGGTGCTTGGTGTGATACCAGCAGTGGCCTGTGCGACTGTCTGGTCCAGGAGTGGCCTCGTCGTTGGCTTGCGTCTCTTGAAGAGGACCGCTCCCGCAGTGTGTTGGTGCAGACATGTGGTTGCTGAAGCGCCTCTCGAGTCAAGTTTGTGGGCTGCGTAATCGCCAGACGCAAGCTAACTCGACAGCGACTGGGTCCGAAGATTGTGGTGAGGAGAGCACTGGCTGATGACGTTTACCTCCTGAGCCGGCTGGGAGACGGTGCTCGCCACCTCGTTATTACTCCCTTTTGTTTACGACGAGGTAGGCGGCTACGACGATGAAGATGATGAATGATGATGTCGTTGTTGTTGATGATGATGTCGATGATGTTGCTGATGATGTTGCCGCTGTGGCGTGTTTATAACAATGTTGACTACGAACCAGTTGCAGCGTTCGCCTAGGTTCTATCATGTATGTTAATTCATGAGAAGCGAGAAGAGCGGCTCAAGAAAATTCCACTTTTCTCGAGGCAATTGCGCCGCTGATATGTGGAATCGGCTGGCAGGCGAAGATTTCTCGTGGAAGGGGGTCTGTTCGCGCCGTGAAGCGTGCGCTGACGTTGGTACGTTTTGAGACGCCACATATTTTTAAATGCAAATTCTATATTTTGAGTTAGATACCAAATAAATATTGTTTAAATGCAAAGAATAATGTGCTAGAACAATGAAATATTAAATTAACCATACTCTTTCCTTTCTAGTTGTTACCCCGTTGTTTGAGAAGGTATGACGACGGGAGGGGAGTATTCCGCCGATGGGTAAGGTTTTAATAATCCACGACTGATCGGTTTGGTTACGCGGTGCCTTATTTCGGATTTGCGTGCCCGCGGACCGTTTAATAGGCGTCACTGCCTTGGCATTGCAAGGAGGCTAAGAAGAGGAAAAACTTTTAAAGCAATGAGAATGCGAGTATTGATGTCACTTCGCAGATATTGCCGGTTGATGGCCTAACTCAGAACTTCTAGTCAATGGAGCGGGATATCCAGCATTTTCTCTTCTGTCTGCAGTTGAGTCAACCTTCCTAAAGACTCTCCCCTGTATTTGACGATTATGCTCTTAATATCACCCAAAGGGCCCGAAACGTGCATCTCGTAATTCCTGTTAAAGGCCCTTTTGACAGAGGAGTAACTACCGTGGATAGTAGGACAAGATTTTTACCTACTTCTTCTCTATAATGTTCCAGTACAGCAAAACTTCGGCTCATTCCCTTTTCGTCATATCCACACGCAGGCAATGCGGTTCCAGCTACGTCTAGTATAAAGATTCAGACGCACTCACGGGCTTAGTTAAAAATCACACGAAGACAATTTATTATTATTTAACTATACTTTAATTGATTTTCGCTTATTTCGTAATCTTCGAGAAATGATCGTTACATTTTTCATGAGGTTGAGACAACCTCATATCGGCTAAACCATAAAAGGCAAGACTGTGGGTGGAAGTAGTGCATTTCAAGCAAAAAAAGAACTTTTTTTGAATTTATCGATTTATGATTGTAAATCCACCAAAATTTTACGGATAGTTGTTTGATTTTTAACTTTTTTTTTATTTCAATAATAAACCAGCAAATTACATCGGCTTTCTTTCCAATCTGCTGATTTCAAGCTCGGAGAGAGACTGCAGTCTAGCAATGACAACGGCGATTCATTTATTTTTTCTGCAATTCTGAACTGCCCATAAGCCCTGTTGATATAGAGCTCCGACCTTATGTTTTTCAATTCGTTTAGTGTTTCCCCAACTATGTTTAAGACACTGAAATCAAAATAATTTCAAAATCCTTCAGGACCATAATTTAGCAATTTCTCTTGAAAAAGTATCTTCGAGCATACCAGTAGTACAATATATCAATTTAATCGAACATGCCAAATGATCCCCAAACTTTAAGGGCTCTTTTCATTTGATTTATGCACACCTTCTTTTACCACTACTCTTTCAAGAATGCAAGCACAAAGTTAACAGTTTTTCTGGCCTTAAAACATCTGTGTACCACACTTCCAACCATTTCGGTTCATGAGAAGTTCCCAACCATAACCTCATCATCAGTTTTCCACCAACATACTCTACAAAAGAAAACGATGAAATGGTTTTACAAGATGCATTACCACCACCACCCAAAATAAAAAACCAAAGAACTTCTCACACCACATCACACCAATGACAATTTTTGAATAGAGAACTTAAAAGCCAACACGAATTGAAGTATGTTTTGAACGAAAGGATTTTCCACTTCACGTCGTCGTTACTTCTTTTCCCATGGAATATGCCTTAAAAAGCATTGTATGCAACCCGTTAACTTCTGCCATTACTCCTCTCTCTTCTTCTCATTCTCTCTTTCACCATCAGACTACTTCCAGACTTTCTCACCCTCAGCTGGATGACGATGGTGATGTTGAGGACGACCGACAACATAAAAGCTTTATACAGGAACTAGGACAAAAAGTCATCGACAAAATGACACAGACCCAACGGGAATATGTTGGCGATAAGGATTTGTCGGTGCAAAGACGAAGCGAAAGAGAGAAGGAATGGGAGGCATGATAGCATGGGGTGTGAACTGAATTCAGGATGCTTTTAAGTGCAAATGATGAAGTGGCGTTGAATGATGAACGAGCCAAATTTTCTTAAGTCTTCTTCTAGTACGAGTAGTTTCTTCAAGTGCTCCTTACGAAATTTTATATAGATAGTTGTCGGTATGCCAGTCCTGTCTTCGTCCTTGTAATCTGTGTTCAACTCAAGAGAAGAGTATCACCCCCTTAGGGATAGGAACTTTGAATCTGAAGAATATGAAGTATTCGCTGAACAAGCGAGCAAGGAAGTGCATCTTTGAAAGTGTCGAGGAGAAAGGAAGGAAGCAAGAATCCACAGTACATCAAGGGTGAATAGAAATCCATTTTTTGAACAAGAATATGGTTCTGACGCGATACGATGAGGATCCTTGTCTCGATTCTCTATGAGGTTGGCGATGAAGATGATAACGTGAAGATGCGATGGTAACGGTGATGAAATGCAGTTGATGTTAATGGGGTTTGCCGAGGATACCCACAAAAGGGAAGGAGAGAAGCTTTCACCATTATAATTTTCAAGTGTTAAATATTCAACCGGTTTTTGTTTGATGTATGCTAAGTGATTTCGTGTAGCAAAGATGAAGATGCGAAGGAAGGAAGTGATTGTTGTTTGTGTGGTTCTAATGGCAAAGCACACTTTTATGATAGCGAAGACTGAGTAAAGGATCACAGTAAGTTGGGAAATTCATCCTTTGTTCGAAATTTCGCTTGACTTTGCGCGATGAGCAATGCTATAAGTTATATCCTTGTTGCAATGAGGCGTTTTTTTCTTTTGTGGTCCAATATTAATTCTATCAAGATTATAGAATGGAGAAAAGAAATGAAGAATTATCGAAGCAAAGTGATGAAAAAGTATAAAATATGCTTTTGGATTCATTCTTCTTTAGATTTATTTAACATGCTTTTTGGTGGTGGAATGTTTAAGATATGGCTAAAGGGTGGTTTTATCGAGGCATCACTAGTAAAAATTTCTATCCGATAGTTAAAAGGATTCGATTTTGCTGGCTTGTTGTCTGCGCCTTCGTAAAATCTATAATAAGATCTGCTTTTTGTGACTGGTCTGAGTACATGACTAAATAAGTCCTACAATGGAGTATACTAGCTTCATTCTTAAAGTACATTTCATTGCATCATCATTTAGGATATTTAATTACTTCACATTTTTACATTGTTTGAATGATGTTATTGTTTTGATTTTTTGCAAAGTGTTTGTCGTTGCTACACGAGTTAATGTTGCCATTGTCCACGTGAATATGATTAGCATAATCCAAAGTAATGACAACAATAATTACATCATTTAAAACCAAAACAAACATCTGAAAATAAATGAAAATAATTACAGTATTCAAACAATCATTTGGAAACGTTTCGAGCGAATCTTGATGATACAACATCAAACAAAAACAATACGGATGAATCATCTTCGATCCAGGTGACACCAGAATATGGTCGTAAATTCGAGTTACATAAGATTCTAACCAAACGAGGAATGAAGTGGGAATTAATTGACTTTCAGTACGTAGAAGCTTTACGAACGACAATGGACGAAGAAAGTTTAGATAAAGTTTTTACGCGAATGAAAGTGATTTTTTTCAGCGATATTAAAGGAAAGCAAAATTAAATAATTTTCTGTTTGCGCCGAATGAAGTGGGAATTAATGGACTCTTAACACGCAGAAGCGATATGTATGACAGTGGATGAAGAAAATTGAGATAAAGTTGGTACGCGAATGAAAATTTCCAAATGATTTTCGAAGTGATATTAAAGTAGAGTAAAAGTAATTATAGTTCATATAGTTTTCTGTGTGTGCTGTGATACAAAAATGAACGTTGAAATAAAGAAATATTTCAACAATTTCTCCTTTTTTGGGTAATCTAAATAATAGGTCCTGAGGCGAATAATCGGAGCGAAGCTAGACGGGAACCAACGGTGAGTTCGACACATCCATGAGCTGTATGAAATTTTTGACGAGCCGGAAGTCTCAACGATTGGAAGACTGCGGAAGCTGCAATGGGCTGGGCACATGAATCGTATGGACGAACAACGGATACTCAAAAAGGTATTCGTTTAGAGAACTGAAGGCCGGAGCCCAGCGAGGAAATGGAGTCTGGTCTGACCCGGTCGACAAAGACAGTTCACCGCTGCTCCGATTTCGAAATTGGAGGACGCGGTCAATGGACCCAGCCAGTTGGAGGCGGTACTTGCAGGAAGCGAAGGCCCGAGAGGGACTGTAGTGCTACGAAGAAGAAGAAATAATAGGCCATGCAACTTAATGCTCACAATAACATTGCCTCGTACTCAGCGTGACCACCTTTTTGAAGTGCGAATTCAGTACACAGAAAAAGAGGAAAACAAACAAAGCTGAGAAGAGCCACAACTATGAATAATGTCGTCATAACGACGGATTTTTTTCTTCCTTTTGCGATTACGAGTAATACAAAAATGTATGCTTTATTTTCATTTGCTTTCTTGAAAGCGTACTTCCCATCGCTTCCTATTTGTTTCAGGAGTTGAGCTGTCCTTTCAAGAAATCAAAGAATTTTAAGCACTTCAATTTGATATTGTATCTATGATAATGTCTCGGAATGTTTTTATGTTCAATTGTGGCTTGTCATGTGTCCAAATTTCTTTGATTAGAGAGAAGACCCGTTCAACTGTGGCTGATGTTCCCGGTAAACATAACATATACCCGATGATTCTTGCTAAGTGTTTGTGTAGAATGTGATTTTCCGTGAGATTTTGGAAACCTTCGATCCAAAGTTTATCGACAGCAACACTATTCTCTTCCCACGATTGGGAGCTGACTTTAATCAGAAAGTATCGGAAATAATGCCTGCCAGATCCGGAGGGTAAGTAGAAAGAACACCTGTTTCGCTATCCAAGGTGACGGTACATCTGACAGAAGACCACACAGCAGAAGCTTCGAAGCTTACCTCATGACCCCTGGGAAATAATTCCACGGATTAACGTGGCTAATACAAAGGAAAATTTGAAAGTAAGCTCGCTCCATTGGTAGCCTCCAAAAATTAGCTGGAAATACTATTGAACTGTCTAAGATACTGGGCGTGGAACAACCGAAGAATAACTAGCAATAGCATAAGGACCTACTGTGAAGGCCTGCCGCAAAATAATTTCAACTATTTGTCCAACCCCTTTCAGTATTCAAAATAGTGAAAGCCAGCAATAGCAGGCGCAGATGCCCATCTGTACCACAGGGCACCTTCTTCAGATAGGTAATCATTGAATAAAATCAAGAGACCCTAAGTTGCTCAAAACTTAATAAGCAAATATATCTTACAAAGTTTTGGATTCCAGCAATAGTCCACACTCAGAAACACGATAAGAGTTAACTGAGTAACCGATTCTAACGACTTGAATAGATTCAGAACAACATTACACTGACCAGACTCAAACAGCCCAGACATTCAAAAATATTTAATCAGGCTTGTTATAGATAGCCAAGAAGTTGGTGCCAGTTATGACAATTTTTCATAAACTTGCTAAGATTGTAATCTGAACGAGATACTTGGAGCCTTGATGAACTGTCAGTTGACTAACGAACTGTGAATTAGAAAGCTGGGCGAGGTCTGGACTGGCCAGAAAAGCGTGAAATACGCAAAAATTGGAAGTGTAGAAGGGAGCTTTCATGTTTATCACTGGAACCGGAAGGGACCCTGGATTTTATACAGAGTTGTGACGTAAGCCTTCCATCAAATAAGAATAAGATAGTGAAGATAATAGAAGCCTGGTCATTAATACCAAGTGCATACGAGTATAGTACTTAACGAAGGGTGCCGCCTTGAATGCAACTCCTGAAGACCAGGGGATTTGATACCACCACCACCATCTAATGAAGTGATCAAGGCTAATTAAACCTTCAAAAGAGCTACTCAAAACTTAGAGGACTTTTCCATTAATTGACTTTTGCTAGAGCTTGAGTGAATTTTATTTTTTGCTTTAGCACTACAGACCCTTTCGGGCCTTCTCTTAGAAATAGTTAGAGTATCTCATTATCTTGATTGTATTGTATATTGTATATTGGTACTCGAGAAGGTTATATGATCAGAACCACACTTTGGCCGTGCGTTTGTCGACCCAACTGCGATACCTTCTGAATTTAAACCAGCAAGTATCATAACTGAACGGCCTTATATTCTGTCCGAAGAAACAAATCTCGTTGTCGCCAACAGGATTCGAACCAAGGGTCTTTGGCTTACGCAGTGAGCACTCTAACTACTACACTACGCGGACTACTAGGGAAAACTAGCAGGGCTCAAAAAGGATCTAACAGAATTTGGGGACGCTTATAGCCTAAACGTTCCCTTAATACATGTTTAGAGGTAAAATTGAGATAGACTGTGCCCAAACAAGATCCATAAATAAATGGAGATTTGCGGGCAGAAAAACAGCCCAAACATAGTTCAAAAGACAAAATTGAAGGACCTCGGTGGGAGCAAATTCATTCATTCTTCAATCAAACTTTGTAGCTTAATTGGGCGCTTTGTGGGTCTTCTTGGCCATTTTGGGCAATTCAAACCCTGTTTAAGCCGATTCGTTTGCGAATCATACCCTATTTGGGTCTTTTTAGGTTCGTTTTCCGAGTGGATATCTCGAGGTTACTAAAATGACTTTTCCATTGACCTGATACTGTAATCGGTCAAAATAAGTACTGAATTGCTCAGACTGAAGTCTCTATTAAAAATAAACCAAACACTAACCTTAAAAAATGATCAAAAAAGTAAATTTCAAACGTTATTTAAACTTAAATATCAATCGTCACAGACATACGTACAAAAAATTTTGTCTAAATACAACTTGCACTTGCGGTTTGTGGTTACGTAGAGCCAGTGCGATTTAGCACTTTTGCTCCATTTCTATCTGTGGGTATCGTTGTACCCAACTGGCCTATAGCAAATAATCAACTAGTTTCTGTTGCAAAATAATTGATCTGAGGCTAGGGTAGATGCGTTTCTCCTCGATATTGCTTGATCTTAAAGGTTTCAGAGTGCTATTAGGGTGTTCATCTTTCTTCTCGAACAGTTTTAGGGCACGGTCGAGTACATAATATATTTATCAGTTGTATCTAGTTTTAGGTCTTTGTGAATGTCAATGTTCCTAATGTACTAGGGGTTTCTGAAGATTCTCCTAATTGTCTTGTTTTGCAGGGCTTGACGTGCTTTTTTGTTACATTTCGATTTCTGACAGAAGGCCATACCAGCCGTAGAGAAGAGATGGTCTTATGATTTTTTTATAGATGTGGACATTATTTAATGTTAAGTTCTCCTGAGCTTACGATGGGGACAGGGAGGGTAGGATACTTAAAGAATGTTGTCACGCATGTGATCAGTCTATTTAAGTCTATTGTCGAATTTTAGTCCTAGATATATTGCTTTTCTGTTTCATGATATTGAATTTGAGTCTATATATAGTTCGGAAGGTTTGTTATGGTCTTCTTGTAATGAGGATGGTTTGTGTCTTCCACCTTTTAAAATATTCCAAAAGAATTTCGATGGAGCATTGCAGACTTGGAGATACGACTTCTGCTTGTCGCGAGGAAATTTGAAGGTTTTGGGCAGATGTGGTAGGACCGCAGTTTATACGGTGTACAGTATTGGGGAGAATGCTGATCCTTGTGAAGTTCCAGCTGGAATCGGTCGCATATTGGATAGTTTGTCGTAAATTTCAACGCGAAAAGTTAATGCATTTTAAAGATTAGCCTCAGATGCCAGACTTTGCCAAAGGGTTTTGCTATGTCGAACATAACTTTCAGCGATTCATCCCATTTCTGATGTGTTGAACCATCCTTATTAGCTAGACTTCAATGGAGTGTCCAGCTTAAAAGCCATATTATTCTTCGGAAACAGTTTTCTTGTTCTCAATGCATACGATCAAAAGAGTTAAGCGTTTTTTTTTTAGCTTAGAGAGAGAAGACAGAACACTTATTGGTTGCCAATTTTGCGGGAAAGTAAGTTCTTTATCGGGTTTCGGGATAATTTCTAAAACAAGATAGCATCACTATCAGTAAACGATGGGAAAAAATCATAAAAAAAAACAGAAAACAAGTAACAAACCAGTCCTGCAATTTTCTTAAAACCCAAAGAAAATTGAAGTGTACGCCGATTTGAACCTTATGAAACATATGTTTTTGCAGCAGGTAGCCATAATCTGTATCGGATGAAAGGTCTTGATGAGAAGTTTTAAAATCAGTTGTTCAAAGTACTATTACAAAATGAGGGGGAAGTAAAAATAACCTCAGAAAAAATAAAAATAATAATCCATCGCATAAGAGTCAACGTCCGAACCTTGGCGTTGAGATTTATTGTTAGGGTATCCTCATTCCATGACCGTAACGGAATTCGAGGTGATATGCTCAATATCACGCACAACCGTGTGATTATTACCTAATTTTTCAATTAGTACCCATCACAGCTGGGTGGGCTGATAGTCCGACAGCAGCATCAGTAGCCCAAACTCGACGACGCAACCGAGGTTTAAACCTGGGAGCAGCGGCGCAAGCGGAGTGTGCCTAATCCACTACCACACACGGACTACCACCAATTTTTGGTCCTGGGATAGATGAAATACCAGCAGAACTGCTTCAGAGCGGGGGTCCTCATCTACAATAAATAACCTTGTGCATCGACTATTATGCAGAACTGGCTGAAAAGTATAACATGTCCTGTGCACAAAAAGGGGGACAAGTTAGGGTGTGAAAATTATAGAGGCATCGCTCTAATGTGCACGTCCTATAAAATGCTCTCCAAAATCATAGAGAGAAAATAAAAGCCATATTATGAAAGAATTATAGGAGAGTATTAGAAAGGCATGGTGGACAGTCTACAATAGACAAAATATTCTCAATAAAACAGGTGCTTGGAAAGTGCTGGGAATATCGATGTTGGTGCACATCTAGACTTCAAGCAAGCATTCGAAAGTATTGACAGAAGTGCGCTGCATAAAATAATGCTTGACTTTAGCATACCAACAAAACTAGTTCGCATGGTCAAGGTCACGATGCGAAACACAGAGTCCCAGGTCAGATAAACGGCAAACTAACGCACAGCTTTAGAATGGAATCAGTCTTAAAAGAAGGGGATGAACTTGCTCCAATGCTCTTTAATATTGCGCTGGAGCACGTCATAAGGCAGCCAGCTGAAACCTCGGGTACGCTAACGTTCAAGTTCACACAATTGGTAGCATACGCTGATGACGTCAATATTATGGGACGTCCAATCTTAGATGCCAAAGAAGCATTTCTGAGCCTACAATCTGAAGCAAATCAGATTGGCCTACCAGTTAATGAAACTAAAACTAAATTCATGACTCAAACGAGGAGGAAAACTCCAGTTCGTCAAAACCTGACCGTAGGCGACTGTAACCTTGAAAGTGTGGATAACTTCATCTAAAATACTTTACAACCTGAATAGAAGGGCCGAAAAGGACGAGATTGGACGCCGCATAAGCGCCGCAAATAAAGCTTATTGCTTCATATTTCCGATGCTAACGTCCAGACTTGTGCACCGGCAAAATAAGCTCCGCATTTACAAAACACTAGTCAAACCTGTGCTGTTATATGGAGGTGAAACATGGGCCCTGACGAGCGAATCGGAAAAGGCAGTGGACATATTTGAACGTTAAGTTTTCCAGAAAATCTCGGGCCCAATAAAACAAGGAACCGTGTGGAGACTACGCTACAACGGTGAGTTGCATGACCTATTTGACGATCCACCTGTTTCCGCCTGCGTAACGCTACGTTAATTGCAATGGGCGGGTCATGTAGAAAGAATGAAAGAAAACCGTCTATCCAAAAGAACATCGACGGGTAGAGCACAAGGTATACGTCCCGCGGGAAAACCGAGGACTTGATGGGAAGACACGATGGAAGCTGGCAGCAGATCCTTGTTGGGAGTTAACAACAGGCGGCCAAGGTCGCGGAAGCGTGATGGTTGGAAGAGATTACTACTGGAGGCGTAGGCTCAGCTTGGGGTATCGCGCCATAGATGATAATGAAAGAGCGAGTAACGATATTAGTTTGCGCAAATGCTACTGCCTTTGCTTCTCATCGGAAAATCGAAAAACTCACGATGAGCCAAAAATATCCTGAGTTTATAAAAGTGAAGGAAGTGCATGGATAATCATTGACTAATATGACAACATTTTTATACCCGAAGAAACAAAATCTCAGAGCGAAATCGGAAAGCAAGGAACGCCAACCCATCCTGCCCCTGAATTGGTCGAAAGAGAAAATGGTCGCTTATAGTGGAATTTTGCTCCCCTAATGTCACATCCTTGATTCAACCAATTGATCAAATGTTATTGAAACATTTGAAACGACTTTATAAGAAACAACTTTTACGTAGATTGTTAAAAGTTGATGAAGAAAACGTAGTAGTCGTTTGGTCATTTATAAAGCAACTGTGTTCAAAGGAGTATTGGTATATGGTTGTCGATGCGAGGGTTTTGATTAAGAGAAAGGCTTTGAAGAGAGCTTGGAACAGAGTACTCAAACGGGAGAATGGTAACTCAATAGCTGATATGGAAGGAAGGTTACTCATTTGAAGATATAAATGAGCTAATGACAAACATACAGATATGGCAGGAATGTGATGCCGATGATATAAAAAAATGGCTCACTTGTGACAGTAATGATGAATGTTTCCAAATCAGGTCGGACGAGGACATTGTTGAAAACATATTGCAGCCAAATGAACTGCAAGATATGGAAGAAGGTGAAATAGAAGGAAACCTAGATTTATTTAAATAACGATATGGGACGATATTGCATGGAAGCATTTAACGCACTGGAAACAGCTTTCAAATGGTTCAAATAACAATCAGAATGTGATACCGTGAATTTACTACAATTAAAATGAGTCAACGATTTAGCAGCAATGAAGAGAAAAAACTATTTACGTCATATGACAATTACAAAATGTTTTAAACAAAATTGAACTGCAGTTACTGTCCTCCATAACTTTTATCATAAGTGAAGTTATTTTACGATTTACGTTTCAGAATTTAAGGTTACACATAGTTTTAAAAAATGATGTGCATACTTGCGAAATATAACTCTCATCTTTTAATAAACGCAAATGTTTTTGTTTTTGAATTAGTCGCGTTTATTTTTTTTTACTGAAAAAAACATTTAGCGCTATGCTAAAATTAAGAGGAGGAAGAAGAGACGATTATTCACCCTTCTTCTCTTGTGAGACTGACTGGTCTGCTTTAGAAGAAGAATAGATTTTCTTGGTTCGTATATCTTCTGCTGCTAATTTGCATAGTTTATTCATATGCTTGGTATGGTTCTCTACAGGATAAAAAACATGTGTGCATATGTTTAATTGAATATGTTACAGGTAATTGGGGCATCGCACTATTTTTGGGAACAAAAACTGAATTCGTAGTACTCCAAAATTGAGTATTTGATATAGAAGTTCTCCCGAGCCAATATTAAATTTTGTGAAGATTTTAATGGTAGTATTTAAGTAGAATTCAGCATTAAACTAAGGGTAAGCTTATCATTCGTTGGTTGACACCTCTGTCAATCTCCTTGTGGACCCAAATATAGAGGAAGCCGTCGTGATTTACCCGGATCTAGAGCACGCGAAAAGAGTTTCATTTAATCAAGAGCTTGATCTTACCTTAAAGTATGCTATGAAATTGAAGCAGTAGCAACTCCTGGCTATACGAATGGATGCAGGATATGTTATCTTCAGTGAAAACTTCAACAAATGTGATGAAAGAAATCAAAGATTTGACTGGAAAAAAATGTGTAAAGACTTGAAATGCTTACATTTGGACTTATCAAACAAATTCAAAAACTACCTCCAGTACACAATGAACATAACGGCAAGCCCAACGAATCAAGGAATTGCTGATGAAATGAATCGAATATCATTTAGTCTCCCACCCCAATCGGTATATGATGTATCAACAGAAAATCGGTCAATGATAGCGGAGAATGATTTAAAGTTTATGTAATACGTGTGTGAAGTCGGTACAAGGAGAGGCCTACCCGCTGATAGCAAAAGCATCGGAAAATATATTATATATTTATATATTATATATTAGTAAATTATTGGATCATAAACCGGCATAACAAGATCCCCTTTGAGTCATCTATGCAACTTACTCGTAGTTCAAAAGGATGAATTCACTAAATCATTGTTCTAGATTGGGCGTTTGGAATCTACGAACATAATGCAAAATGATACAAAAATGAATTCTTTCAATTACAAAACCGTCAAATTAAATCGCATCAAAAGTTTATGCGAATGGCTAACCCGAGATTTGTTGACGCGTTAGAAACGGTCAGCCTTGGTTTCGTTGATTCGTCACATTTCCCATTTCGGTTTATAGTGAATTATTTGCAAGCTTGCGGATTGACGAGCGGTAAAAGCAATTTTGAGGTTGTGGCGAGTCGAGTGGCTTCGTATGGAGCGAGTGGCGCCCCACGCCTGTCTCCGACGAGCAACCTGGCTCCGAGAAGCCCCGTCATAACTAATCGCCTTGCGGAACCATTCGTGGCGGTCATACAAATTCATTTCGTGCCTAACAAATATTATCCGGCAAAAATTCTAAAATGCACCATGAATTTTTCTTCACTGCAGAACACATAAGTTTAAGAGAAGTACTGCGTTGCTTACTTCACAAACATGAAAAAGATTTAGTAAGAAAGAGTAGCCTGCTCTATCATCGTAAGATTTAGTGCTTTGTTTCGTGACTTTTTTGAAGTGGCTTCTAACTATCCTGTGTGGACCAGAGCTCAATATTGTTGATGGTAGATGCCATCGAAAGTTGACTAAAACTCAACTGGATTCATAGAACAATGAGCTATTGGATCACTTCAGTGAATACTCTTTAGGGCTAGCCCCAAATGCGCATGATGATCAATGTCATTAATATAACGAAACGATTTTTGAAAAAAGCCCTGTAGATAATATATTCAAACATGCATACCATGTACTTTGGCCACTGGTGAATAAATTTTGGTTTTCTTTTCTAGTATTCCCATCAATCATTTAACCGTTGCTTGTGCGATCCGCTTATGGTCTAATAAAATTGATATATTACATTATATTAGCTACATACTCGTATTTTTCCATGCCCAAACGATTTCACAAAATACTGTCACCATTGTCCATTTTAGCATGTATAACATCATCCAAAACTACGACAAGTACCTTAAAATAAATCTAAATAATAACAACAAACACCTGGTGATAACTCGAAACAATTACGTCATCTTTCATAAATGATCATGATCGAAAATTAGCATAAAACTCTCAACCCGCTAGAATTGTCAAAACAACCGCAACTACCATTACATAATCATCATTAACAAAAAGTAATAACAAAATACACTGATGCGACATTTTTGATCGAGAATATACCAGCATAGGGTACTAAATTCGACTTATATCACTTGAAAAACCTTATAATAGATCCCTGTAACACAAAGAGAGAGAGAGAGAGAGAGAGTGACAGTGACAGAGGGAGAGAGAAGGAGAGAGAGAAAACGAAATCTAAGTCTCAATAGCGAGAAGCTAATGTTTTCTGCATTACTGCACGCGATTTTTCGGACTAATTGCCTCTTCTCGTAAATAGGGACGAATCTACCCATGACCGGCGTTGCTTGGAGGACGTTGCACATTTTGGAGAACCTGGTCCGAAGTTTACGTATTGTATCTACTTTCTGTCTAGTTTGCTGAATTCCTTACCAAGAATGCTTAACCCAATTGCAACCTGGCTGATTATTTATGACAAGCTTTCCTTAGACATACCTAATAATAGGATTCGGGCCAGGAAATTAACCAGGACGCCTTTGCAAATTCATCGCAACCAAAAGCATTCACGAGAATAATAAAGTCCTTCTTATCCTTCCCGATAGAATATCAATCATACATGCACCAACTGAAACGTATTACCACTATTCCCAACCCACAATATCATATTTCTGCATGACCTAAACTAGCAAACAACAAGCAATTGGTTATGTACTTCCTTCATCCCTTCCTTTACTAGTTACAAGCACTATCATTAACATCTTCTCATTTCACTTGCAAGTCAAACTTTCTCCACCATTCAGCACCATACTCCATTGTCGGCGCTCCTTCGACCACTTTCTCCGTTATTATGGTAAGCAAGCAATCAAAGGTGTGACATCATTTGAATCGATTAGCATATGTTACGTTTAACACAGAAATGGATAAGGATAATGCCTTCGACAAATTGCAATTAGTTTATTATGGTACTTAGACAGTCAGTCTGTTGGAGATTCAGAGAAAGAAAGAGGCAAAGAGCGAGAGAGACAGGGGGGAAAAGGAGACTAGGAGAGGAAGAGAAAATGAAATTATATTGTTGGTGCTCTCTCGTGTGTAAAACTCAAACGTCTTAAGCATTTGAGCCAAATCCAGCAAGCATGTCTTGGGTGTTTATCTATTACTCTCCCATTTATACACAGGCATTTGACTAGATTAATAGATATTTCTGCAAATTTGCTTACAAGGAAGGGGATCGTCGCGGAGAGGACTAAGGAGTATTGTCTTGTCTATTATACAGTGGATGAGCATTGTATTAAAACTAATTAGGTATAGTCTTATAGGCATTATTCAGACAGTAGTCACATCGAAGTTGGGAAGATCTTATGCTATAAATTCTCATCAGAGTTCCAAGAATCTTCCTCTTATCCGTTCGCTCGTCGGAGGGTGAAGATTGTTATATTAGCACATACATATGTATGCTGTTGATGTTGATTCAATTAAGCTTGTGTTTATCAGATGAAAATTAACTCGTAATTGTATGAAATTAGTAGAGAAGTTGATATTTAATCGAAATCGAGAATTCATAATGTCTTAACTTGGAATTTGATTAAGACGAAATTAAAAAATTAACTTTCAAAATAATTGTTGTTTTGTTTTTAGGGTTTTGTACTAAAATATAAAGCCCTATTGAAATCGGTACCTGTGTTTGTCTGTATATTACAGCAGTTTTTAACCGAAACTACAGATCTACAGCCATGAAACTATAGAAAGTGTAGTAATCGAACAGTCGCCTTAGCAAACTGCTCGAAAAACATTCCCGGGCGGAAACACAATTTTTTTCTACTCAAAAAGCCTTAAAATATTATTTAATTTTTATTTGTAATCCAAAAATAAACATTTTTAATAAGTTTAAAGAAATGATAGTAGATAACCGTAACAAAGTATAAAAACCTACAACACTAATATATTCTTTCTTTCATATAATTCTTGAAAAATCTTTTACTTATTTTTTTGCTTATAAAACCAATGTATTTTGCTTTTTTCCTGATACACGGAAATTTCAACTGTTATGTAGTTCACACTATTAATTAAATACAATGAAGAGATAAAGAAAAATAAGAAGTTCGGTCTTTTAATTTTTATGGAACCCGGACCAGGTATGGGACCCGCCACGTTGGTTGGCCATCGGGTGAGCTCAACCCTTCTCTTTGCGTTGCAGGTCTCTCGCAGGGTAGAGTGGCCCTACATGATTTTCCTATTCATGTGATAGTATTGTCGCGTGTTTTTGGTTCGCGGCCAATAATAATTTTAATGTTCCGGGAAAGTGAAAACGCAATGTCTTTTAATTTAAGTTAAAAGAGTTTATTTTATTTCAAAAGTGCACAATGATCGATTTAACACTTTCACTAATTTTAATTTTCACTATTAAAAATTAAAATTTAACACTTGTCCATAAATTTATTATCGCAATTGTCTTCTAAATTACTTCACTATTACGAAACACACTTTCGCAGTTCTTATCGCGGTCGAATGAATGATGATCCCCCCATTCATTCAGCTCGCCTTTATATAGGGTCTCTACCTATTCACCCATTTCTCGTACGTTGGCGAATGTTCTACCGAGAGGTACCTGGTAGATTCGAGCAAATTTAATGAATGGAGTGACGTCACTTGCAGATGTTGATCATGCTTGTTGGGTTCTCGTGGTTTCGAGTGAATTCGTGTTCTTCATTGTTGTGAAAACAATTGCGACAGTAGCTCGCAGAATTATTTGTACATGTAATTATTTGTACATGTAACAGTATTATGTGATCTGCTTCCACCTGGAAGCCCCACTCTTATTTAGGGGCCGTAAGTATATACGGTAAAGACGAGACCTTCTCGAGTTTCGCTCGCTTTCGCCAAGCCCAGTCAGTCGTTTGCTTTGGCAGAACGCATCTTTCCAGTAGCTGGCAATTCGTGAATTCGGGATTCTTTTGTGGTGGGCCCTTGTGCTGGGGAAAAGAACCCGCCCCACGACACCGCAATGCTAGCCTGCCAACGCATTCATGCGTCCTCAGACAAGGCCAATTTCGGCGAGCACCAACATTTTCGCTCGCCGAGGCAGCAGATCATCGCTGCAGTCCTTTACGGTCATCGATATACATGCAAAATTCACTGCAAAATGGCACCCAACGTGGGTCCGAAAAGCCCGGCTGTATCATCAGTCGGGAGCCTGAGACAGAACATCGTCTTTAGGTTACCCTGCTAGGTGTCCAAATTTTTGGCGGGTAGATAACTACTGATGGATATTGCACTAATCGTGCCCCAGCATCTTTAACAACTACCGAACCTTGTGTTGTCCTCGGACATATCGTTTGGACCTGCTTTTGAATTATACCTTGGTGGGTAAAAGATATTAGCGTTATTTCGTGCACTCGGAAGTTGTTACTTAACATCATTTTTCGGTGGATACTGATCTGCACCCCAAACTTAGTGGTGCCTTTGTGTCTTCCAGTAAATGGATTCATGACTCCAAGTGATTGGCTACTTAGCTAGTCCGTGACTATCCGTGATAAGACACGCGCTACTTGCGGGTCGAAATCAACCCTGGGTCGACAAACTGTACTTGGTTAGCGCAAGCGTACAAGAGATCATTTGCGAACTATGATATTTACGGTGCCTCGAGAGAGTAGTACCTATGACGTGTAGGAAGAGCTGACCATTGGTATCCCTGCGTGCGAAAGGGGAAGGTAAATGGAAAGACCGAATTTGATATTGATAATCGGTTTGGAATAATAGTTCTGATATTTACTTATCATTATATATATTTTTTCCTCTGAGAGTGTCTATAGTTCGCCACTGACGGCCACCTTACTACTTTTATTTTAGGTTTCTTTTGAATAGTATCACGTTTAGGAAAATGCCCACCGTGAGGACTCTGGAGAGAAGGAAGCTTAGGTCAGATATCGAACCGACACGCCTGTACTACATCTGTCGTTCGGTCATCGACCCGACCAGTTGTGTATGGGCCAGCTACGGCAGACTTCATCGAGATGCCCTCTCTGTCGTCAACCCCTAGAACTAACAACCATCGAGACAGAGCAACATCCGCCTCCCATCGCTTGTGGAGCAGTGGCGAAAAGCGGGTCACGTTGATAACTCCGACCCTCAGGATATGGCTTCGCTTTTACGAGCCGTCAGTGGAGAGGAAGGAGTCAAGGAGGACCTCCGAGAACGGCTACACCTGTTGACAAGGCCTGGTCCGCGGCTCGGAATTTCGGAAGTAGTACAGGAGACCAACACTCTAGATCTGGAGGACACCGACGGGGAATCAGACGAGGTTACTGTAGCCGCGGTGGGGACCCTCACGACCTGCTGGAACTTCAAACAAACCGGACATTGGTTTGTTGCATGTCGGATAGAGCGTACGGTTTTCTGCTACGGATGCGGTAAATTTAACACATGTTTACCAGATTTCCCAGATTGCGCCACTTCAAAAAACGGACGAGCGAGTACCCGACTACCTCACCGGTACTCCAAAACTCAACAGCAGGTTGCCAACCTACTGCATATACCATGCAATGACAACAATACACCGGCCTTGTCAATCATGACTGCGGGGGTTCCCTCTTTTCCGGTAGCCTCTCCAACGATACTTTTGAAGTGACTACCGCAGATACTGCCTGAAGAACCCCGGAAGGACGAATTCGTTTACTAAAGCCATATCACGTTCGACTGCAGGAATATCGTGCGGCTTGAGAGCGAATTTTTGCTTCCGAAGAACTCGCCTCAGGCTCACTCGTGTCAGTACACCTTCTGACATGAACGTAGTTCTATTTATTCAACAAACAAATAAAATTTTCGAAATAGTATTTGGACCCACCAAGAAGGTCGATCTATATACAGCTTTGTTCAAAAGTATTGAACACTCCTCACCAACGTGTGATACGCGAAAATTACTAGCGTTTATTGGATTTCTCTTGGTTTTTATCAGTGTCTCGGCATTTATTCAGGTCACCGAGGAAAAAGGAAGCGTGATTTCAGGTTTATTGAAGGTTCCCCCTTGTACTGATATGAGCTCTTAAAAAAAATTTTTAATTAAAGGTAGTCAGGTGGGGGATCAAATGAAAGATATCGATAAGAACTTTTAGAAAATGAAACAAAAAAGCATCAGGCAGTCCAGGTGGAGGCAAAATATACGGAAAGTGTTGTAAAGAGATTCTGTTTCGCTCAACGGGCTAAATTCGACTGCCTCGTTGCAATGTGATGATTGTGGGCTAATTTATCTTGCTCAAAAGGATCGTTTCATTTAAACTTTGAGAAAAAAAAACAATAAAGCAGTGAGACTGATTTTATTGCCGCGCGTGTGGTAAACCTGCGACCTTGAAATTCCCTTCCCCTTCCCCGACATCCTTCCCTCTCCATTGATATATTCACCATCGCTTTAGCTTGTTTAGTTCGCCTGCTGTGTCGTGTTGAGTAAACGTGTGTTGGTGGGGCTCGTCACGAAAAAGGAGAAATGAAATCAAGAGCAACGCGTCACGATAAAATTTTGCGCCAGATTGGGCGAAGAGTGCATGGTGATAGTGCTCTTAGCCGTGCCCAGGTGTTTCGATGGCATAAAGTGTTTAAGGAGGGGCGTGAAAGCGTGGAAGACGAGGCGTGGAGCGGGAGATCAGTCGAGGTGCCGACTGACGCGAATGCGCAGCGTGTGCGCACCCTAATCCGTGAAGATCGGCGTTTAACGGTTCGAATGTTGGCCTCGGAACTAGGTATGAACCGTGAAACAGTCAGACAAATTTTAACCAACGATTTTGGGATGAAGAAGTTGTACGCGAAGATGGTTCCAAAGAATTTTTTTGAGGAGAAAAAGCAGGGTCCCAGTATTTGGCCTCTAAAGGGATCGCCGTGTTGCAACAGCCGCCTTATTCGCCCGATATGTCACCATGTGACTTTTTTTTGTTCCTAAGAACAAAATCGTTGGTCAAAGGAACCCATTTTGAGTCGATTACGGACATCCAGGCGGCCGTGACGAGGGTACTTGCGGACATCTCAGTCGAAGCGTTCCAGAAATGTTACGAAGCATGGAAAACGCGCTGGAATCGTTGTATAGCTGCCCAAGCGGTTTTCATGGAACTAGTCTCATTACTTAATTGTCACACCTCGTATGCTTCACTTGATTGCAATTTCGCAACATTCCATTCCACAATTCCCGTTAGATAATCTACTGACTTTTATATCAATTCAAAACAACCACCCTTGAAAATAGAAACAACAATTTCTAACCTCACACTGTCGACCAAACCACTTATCATTCACTCAGACAAACTTCTATTCAATCGTATCTTTTGGCTTTGTCAAACAGAGTGCAATTCTGTTGATAAAAGGAAAGAAATCACAGCACATTTTCAAATAATGATCCCCCGAAATTCGCGGTGGATGTTTCTCTGATTTGATTCTCCCTCTGATGATATGGAACGATGTGATGCCACAATCTTGCCAGAAAATCAGGAATAAGCTCAAACAACACGTTCGCAAAGATGCAAAGAAGACATGGAAGAGAGAAGGAGGAAATGAAGAAGGGAGAGATACAAAGAACGGAAATAAAAAAGGCGTTGAAGTCAACAAGATGTATTTGCGAATATGATAATATGTACATACAATGTAACAAGGACGAGAAACGTAGGGAGGAACCAAAATCGGCGAAAGGATAAAAGGAGCAACAACACAATAGAATAGGAAAGTCAACGAGAAAAATGATATGCAAATTCTGTAGACATATATGTAGTAACAAGTAGGTGAAATGAGAAATTCAACAAAAAATACATAGAAAAAAAAAACACAAACAACTTCAGGATCAACCAGAAGAGATACATATCCCACTTCAATTTTTTTTCTTCGTATACTCACCATCCGGGAACATTTCTTTACATTTGTTTCCTTGATTTTAATACACTTGAGTGGCGAGAGGAGAAGGAGGATATCCTTTTCAAACTATATGAACATCTAAACGATATAGGAAAAGAGAGGGAGCGAGAGAAAGTACATAGATAGCTGGAACAAAGGTATTACCAGGTCAAAGCAACAATGGAAATAAAAAAAATTGATATAGTGCATAAGGCGAAGAGAAGGATGTGAAAGTTTTTCTTATTTTCATCTTCTTATATTTGGTCTTTCTTTCTGCTGTTCTGGTTTTGTCAAAAGGAAAATAAATGTATGAAAATATGTAGAGGTTACGTATAGAGGTGGGGTGGTGTGTTTTGAAGCGGAAGAAGGATGAATCTTATTGTGTGTATTTTATTTATGAGAAAGAAACTGAATGGGGATAAAAAAAAGGGCAGCTTGAAAGGAATATCGTAATATTAGCCTGAGATATATGTAAGGAATAACAATTTGATAAGGATGAGGGAGTAAATTTGAGATATTGTGTTTACAGTTTCTCTTCTCTTCCCCTTTATTTTGTTTTGATTCATTCTATGATTGAATTCAATTCAAATGATGTTCTGAATGAAAGTTGTGAAGCTTCTCTCTAAATGCATTGTGTTTTTCCTTGGTAGCAACTTCTAAAGAAAAGGACACATGCCTGACAATTATAGAAGGCGAACAAACATTTTTAAGTTCACGTCAAAACCATGCAACTAAAGAAATCTGCCTTCGATTTTGAAGTTTTACTAAGATTGTAGATATGGTAGTTTATAGGTTATTAGATTGAAACATTCTTGAGATACAGTGATCATAAAAAAAACTGAAAAATTTTTGTCTGAGAAGCAACCACTCGAATGTGCCTCATGTAGACGATTCGGTTCAGGGTTAGACAAGGTATTTCATGGATTAAACGGAGCGTTTCAGACTTCGGATCTATTGTATGTGGTGTCGATTCCAGCGCAGATCATGAGGAAGTAAGGGACGAAAGAGAGAGGGAAAGGGAGAGAGAAAGAAAGAGATAAAGAGGAAAAGAGAGATAGAAAAAGATAAAGAGGAAGAGAGAGGGAGAGAAAACAAAGGATAGGAAGGGAGGAAGAGAGAGAGACAGAAAGAGAGAGAAAGTAAAAGAGAGATAAAAAGCAAGAGTGAGAAAGTGAGAGAAATAGAGCGAGAGAGAAAGGAAAGCGATGAGGGTAACTATGCATATAATTGGAAGAATGCAATCTTTATTTATTTATTAATATATCTATGTATACAACAAACTCCAATTATAATATAGACATGCAATTACACAAAACTAGGCAAATTAAACACAACTTAAGAAAATTCAATCTAGATAGATTACTTCAAAGAAAGAAAAAATTCGAATGATAATAGACCAACAAAAAATGACTTTATATACAATCCCCAAATAGCACAAGAAAAACAGTAAATTTCAAAAAGTAAATACATGAGAGAAAATCAATCATTATAGTAAAGTTCAAGATCATCTCGTTGTGATCAAGTTTTATGTTCATACAAAGTGGAAGGTATAGGACCAAGACCAAGGATTTTATGATTCCCAGGTAAACGTACGAATGGCGAATCAAGAAAAGTTTCCGCACGTGTAAATAGGACACTGAAGGTTACTGAAGATTGACTGACACGCTCAGAAGTAAAGACTGGGATGTTATTACACAAAGTAGGCGGAAACAGACTGTGGTGAAGATTGTAGAGGAGGCATTCATCCAGAAAGGATCGGGGAGATTTTAAGGAGGGCAAGTGTAGGAGTGATAGACGTTCACTATAGGAAACATATGGTATGATATATGAAATTTAATGAGAAGAGATCTTGTAAATCTACGCTGTCCTGACTCGAGAGCATCAATTAAGTAACGCTGATAAGGATACCGTACTTGAACATAGTGATCTAATTGACTCTTAACCATTGAGAGAAATAGATACAAGAGGAAATTTTGGTGAAGCCTTTAGAAGTTCTTAAAACAAAACCGGCCATTCTAGATGCCTTCGAAACAGTAAGGGTGATGTGATGATGAAAGCGAAGTTTATCATCAAAAATAACGCCAAAATCCTTGTGAGCAGAAACAACCCCAAGAGGAAAACCGCTGATTGAATAAGCAAATGAAATGGGAAAAGGGCATAAGGAAACACTTGTCAATATTAAAGGGAAGGGAATAAGTAATGCCCCAGGAAAGAGGCAACTCTAGATCTGCCTGGAGGCCCAAGCAGTCATCGATGGAATGTATAACCCTAAAGATTTTTAAATCATCAGCATAGTCAAGCGAGAAAGGGTTCAGGTAGATCATTTACAAACGCTAAAAATAATAAGGGACCTTGGATTGAACCTTGGGGAACACCAGAATAAGGACAGTATGAGGAAGACTTACAAGACCCATACGTAACCACACACTCACAGAGGTAGAAGAATAACCAGTGGAGAAGAGACGAGTTAACATTCAAGGCCTTAAGCTTTTTTATAAGAAGGCCGTGGTTGGCTGAGTTGAAAGCTTTTGAGAAGTCAGTGTAAATGACATCTACTTGGTACTTGTTATCTAAAGCAGAGGACACAGTGTGGGAGAAGGTAAGAAGATTAGAAAGAGTGGATCTACCTTTGATAAAACCATGTTGTTCAAAAGCTAGATGAGGAAGTAGAAGGGAACACAACTTGTTATGAACGATTCATTCGTGAATCTTGCTAAAAACAGAAAGAAGGAAAAAGGCCAGAGGCTACGCTGCTGCTAAACAAAATAGATAACGGGAGACATAAAGACGAGTAGAGAGCTTTAGCAAAGATATTTGGGATACCAGCAGGACCGTTGCTGCAATTTATATCTATCTGATTAAGAAACGCTTCACTTCAGTTTGACTAATATAAGAAAAGGATGTGGCTTGCGAGAGTCGTTAGTCATACTCGACATAGGAAGGAGAAGACGGCGTAGCATAAAAGGTATAAAAATATTGAGCAAACAATTCGCAAATCTCTACATTACTAGATGTTTCGATACCACCAAGGTACATAGAGCCAGGCAAGATATTGGCACTTCTTAACGACTAAATGTACGCCCAAAATGGTTTCGTCTGGTTACGATGAATTGAACCTTCAATATAATTAAGATATTCTAATTGGGCTACCGTAACAAATCTTTTACCTACAGCTCTTAGACTTCTCAAGTTCTGCAAATCTGAACTGAGCCCACTAATACGGAATGTTTTGCGAGCCCTATCTTTGGCTTTTAAAGTTGCAGCAATTTGCATATTGAACCACAGGGCATCTTTGCTGCTTTTCAGACGGACTGTAGACGTATAAACTGCTATCAAAGAGTTAACGAGTGATAAAATTTGCGTACCGCGTTCTAAATATTAAGATTACGCAAGAAAGAGAACCAATTGATTGAATAAATCTTGTTATGCATAGCTGAATAGTTGCTTTATTGAATTTGTTTCGAATAGGAGTTGGGCTCCCTCTATCGGATACTAACTTGACAATACCAAAAGATGAAGAGAAGGGTGATGGGGGTCGGGATCAACATAAGACGAGAGGGCAGTGTCCAAGTAGATGGAGGATTCAGAAAGATTTGTGAAAATAAGATCCAGAATTTTATTGTTTAGATTCGGTGAGGAGTTAAGCAGTGTAAGGGAACAAACCGACAGAAAAGATGAAAGAGAAATCGAGACGTTGTCATTGGAGAGGATATCAGTACATAAGGAATTCCAGGAGATGTCAGGAAGGTTGAAATCACCACAAACCAAAATGAAAGTTTTGGAATTGAAATTGTTAACATATGAAGATAACTCAGTGAAAAATTTTACATCGATGTAAACGGCACTATTACACGGAACATACACAGACACTATAAATAATTTTATGGCAGATGATAAGGGAACAAAACAGCGGTACTTTCAAGTGGAAGGGAAGGATTGAAATCGGTGCAGTAACTGGAGATAATAGATTTTCTCACTCCAACTAGTATGCCACCCCCGTCTAATTTCCCAGAGAGTATGCGATCACGGTCCCATCTGAAGACATTATAAGAGGGAAGAATCTCGTTATCAAGAATATTTTCAGTAAGCCAAGTTTCAGTGAGACACACAATGTCATCAGAAGCGATAAAAGAAGCCAGAAGAATTTCGTTGGTCTTGGTCCTAAGACCCCGAACATTCTGATAGTAGACAGTTATAGCATTTTTTACTCTGGAGGATTTAGGATGATTGCGATCGATAATTTCTTGGTCTGCTGATGAACTCGTTAAAGAACATACCTTGCGGCCAGAAGTCCTTGCATAGTAGACTCGTGATACCTGAACTGATCGTGATCCGAAATTGTCTGGGTACACCGATTTTCAAACACAAACACTTGTATGGGTAAAGACATAATAAAAAGTTCCAGCAAATTAGGAATATCTGACGAAACAACGGAACCATGCGGAACTATAGCATGATCAAAAATGCCATTTTTTAATATAAATGATCGGATGTTTATTTCATTATAAAGAGGAAGGTATGCCGTCAATAGTGGAAAATAACATCAGGCAAATGACCACCACGACCACGCTTACAGGACTATATCCTTTTCATGAAATTTTCCATAACCAAATCGCAAAGTGGCTGCCCTATGTCCTCGATAGCCTCACAAATTTCATCTTTGAGGTCTTGAATCGACGCTGGGCTGTTGGCGTAGACATTCTCTTTCACGTGGCCTCAAAGGAAGAATCGCAAGCTGTTAAATCACAAGATTTCGGTGGTCAATTGTTATCACCTCTTCGAGACATAACACGGTCTGGAAACTTTCCCCGTAAAAGATCAATGGTTTCGTTGCTTGTGTGGCACGTAGCGCCGTCTTGTTGAAAGTAAACGTTGTCCAGATCAATACCATCCGATTCCGGCCATAAAAATCATTAATCATCTCTCGATAGCGCAATCCATTCACCGTAACTGTTGCTCCAGCCTCATTTTCGAAAAAGTAAGGTCCAATGACTCTGCCGGACCATAACCGCACCAAACAGTCACACGCTTTTCAACAATAACTCTTGGGTTTTCCGAGCCCCAGATGCGACAATTTTGCTTGCTGACGAAGCCACCAAATGGGCCTCATCACTCAAGATGATTTTTCGATGGAATTCCGGATCATTTTCATGCATTTCAAGGACCCAATCAGCAAAGACACGACGTTGTTGATGATCGGCCGGCTTGAGTTCTTGTGTTAAGTGAACTTTATAAGCCTTAAGACCCAAATCTTTATGCAAAATACGGTGTAATGACGATTGTGGAATGCCTAATTCCAAAGAACGACGAGGAATGGACAAACCTGGGTTTTCTTCAACACTTTCGGCTACAGCAGCAATATTCTCGGCTGTTCTTGAGTGAAGTGCACGGGTTTTATTCTTCACATCGTTAAGTTGTCCCAACAGTTCGAATTTTTCCACTAATTTCTGTATTGCGGTCCGACAAGATGCTGCACGACGACCTAAAAATGTTCGAGTTTTACGAACCGTTAAACCGCCAAATTTTCACCATTTTTCTAGTGAATTTTAATAATTTCAATGCGTTGTTGAAGCGTGTATCGTTCCATTTTCATTAATGGCGTAGTTTCTACTTGTCAAATGTCAAAAAATGACAGCTTCAAAAGTGACACCTACCGAAAAAGCGGCCTATTCAAAATAACACCTCTTATTGGAAAACCCTTTATCATGTTTTTTTTTGTGGTGCACTGGAGCAATTGGCTGCCGAGCCACTCTTAAGTAAGACTTGGTAATTTAAATGTGCTCGGAAAAAATCTCCCGTTTGGTCGCTCATGGACTCGTATTACATGAGTCAAGTATGTTCTGCAACAGCCGGGAAATTGAAATAGTAAAAGGTTATAGATATCCCAGTAAATTTGCAATTCTCAGGGAAGTTATACATAGGTAGACGAGGTGATAGTCAGACCATCATCACTTGCGAAACTTGTACAGTCATCCCGGAAGAGCGTTCAAATACCACACTTCAGCGCTGTAACGATGAAAAAACTGAATGATTTAAGGAGTTATTAAATTAGGGCAGCTAGTATTTAAAAAAATGGGAAAGCTCTCGCTAACAAAACGGGAAATGGGTAGAGTCTGTCAACTTCTACAGAGCAACAATGAATAAATACGCCCAGCGAATTAACAAGCAAATGGGATAGCTTATTAGAACTGGGACTAAAGTAGTTTGTCGCCCAAGGTCGACCTAAGGCCGCCGGTACATATCGGTACGAGCAAATGTCCAATATTCGCTTTCACGCATGATAACATTCAAAATAGATCAAAAATTTTTACAAATATATCAGCAAGCTGAGCTTGAGTTACAATAAGCTCAGCTTAGCAATGCTTTCAGTCAAGGAGGAAAGAAAGAAATAGGGGTAGGAATGTTAGAACTTGTCAAATTTCCCAAAATATTTTTTACGATATATTTGGAAATCTGTAATAAATCCGTGAGAAGCTTCTCCGATTAAAAGATTTGTGGGAAAACTCAAAACTCTTTGAAAGTTTTTCAAAACTTTTACGGGGAATCAAGAAGCCTCAAGAGGAAGTCCTTTTGATATAGCGGCTAGTGCTCACCCCGTAAGCTAGAGATCCCTGATTTAAACCCCCGTTGCTTGCAACGAGTTTTGATAAGAGTGATAAAAGCCCGTGCAGTTAGGATACACACAAATCAAACGTATAGCAGCTGGGTGGACGGATGAAGCGTGATACTGACCATATCACCATCTCGAGTGCCGATGGATACGATCAAGATAATGAAATACTCTATCTCTAAACAAAGGCACGAAAGAGATTGTAGTGCTTGAAAAAAGAAAAAAATCGAGAAGTGCTAGGTCTTTCGGCTTAATAAAATATTTGGTGCTAAAATTTAGGATATATATATATATATATATATATATATATATATATATATATATATATATATATATATATATATATATATATATATATATATATATATATATATATATATATATATATTTCAAGGAGGAGTTACTAGCAGAGGAAAATTCTTTAAGTTTCTCTAAGCCGCTCTATTGAAAATAATGCTCAAAAATCTTCTAGCAGTCCACATGGTGGCGTGGTTAGAGCATTCATCTCGTAAGCTAAAGGTTCCTGGTTCAATCCTGTTGCTGACAACGAAATTTATTTCGAGCGATTCTTCGGACGGGCTATAAACTCATTCAGTTATGATACGTATCGTAACTGGGTGGACGAGCACGCGGCCAAAGCGTGGTACTGACAATATCACCTTTTCGAGGGCCGACACATTAGATCAAGATAAAAAGATACTGTAACTTTCTCAAAGCCAAGGCCCGAAAGGGACTATAGTGCTTAACCAAAAAAAAATTAAAAATTTTTGTTGATTTTTAGGCGCAAATTGTAAAAAATTAGGAAATTTCTAAAAAATGTTCAGAGGAGAATTTTAAACAACCTCTACATAAACTAGAAAAGAGGCAGGTGAAACATTAGGGAGCTCCAAGCGAAATGCAGATCAAGGACTTATTTGAGGGCTTCAACAATAACAGACAAAATCCGAGAGGAGCTTGAGAAACTGACAGCAAAGGCTACACCATGCATATTGAGAGCTCGTGGATCTTTCAGAAACGCATATGTACTAAAAATATTTCGACTTTCTAGTCAAACTCTAGACAATTCATAAAACAAAACCATTCGCAAAATAGAACGGCATCGTCCTAAAAACCTTTCAAAATATGTCCAAATTTTTATGGAGGCTGGACAAACATTTTTTATCCGTTTATATGTTGCGGTCTTCTTTTGTTTAGAATAACCGGTTTCACATAATCTCATGAGTTACTGTTGCTACATTAACGTAACGAAATTACGTCATATAAAAACAGCAACAGACAACAAGCCATAGATATAAGAAAAACAACTTTTCAAAACTTATAACAAGAATCTTTCTGCAGGTAGAATGATCGCGACAATACAAATTGCAAAATCCTATACAATGCTTGAATTTGTTTTTACACTCTAGTTTAATTATTATTTACTACTATATATACACGCAACGATACATACAGGCTAGGTCCTTTAGCGCGTGGTCTTGCGAGAGATGGACGTTTTTACGGGTTGGTATTGAAGTCATGAGCAACGCACTTAAGTGCGCAACAATAGATTACTGAAGTTGATTCTTGCATAGCGGCGTAAAGAGAAGTCAATGATTTCTCAACAACTTTATTTTCTCATTAGTTCACATGATCCGTGGTCATAAGTGTTGTCATAACCCAAAATTTTGAATGTGACTGTTTAATCCGGGCTGCTCCTATTTTTGGCGTCGAACCAAGCATATTATCAAGCGTTGACTTTTACCTCAACCGTATAATATATAATTTCAGAGAAATTCTTAACGGACTATATGCAATCTTAAGGATACCTTGGAAAAGATAGAGAATTCGTTGCCACTCATGTGAATCCCTAAGAAAATGTTCTGGGTTCTGATCAATTTTCTGAAAAGCAAGGTTTTTCTTGCTAAAGCGGAGATTATCTCTGGGATAACTTTTAGTAGTTCTTATAAACTGAGAAGATTTCCTAACAAAATACTAAGTTCGAACGACAGGCTTTTGGAAATCTCTACTAAATTAAAGGAAGCTGCCATGAACTATTTGGGATGTATTGGAAAATCTCAAGTACATAAAGAAAATATCTAGTGGCCTTCGTCCCGCCCATTTTGTCGACGGACATAGTTCTTCCCTCTTCAAGTTCCAGGATGAGGACGCGGTGATTGACGTGGGACCGTTTAAAGCAATCTTTCTAGGAACAAAAGGCTGGAAACGGACTTCAATTCTTCTTGAAGTATCTATTTTCGGAGGCAATTAGGGCCAAAAGATAGCTCTTCAGGAAATTTCCAACGTTTCAAAAGTTATTTAGCTACTAGAGCGAATACCAAAAATATCTGATTATATTTTAAAAGACTTACGAAGTAATCTAGAACGCCATTTCGCAATGCACTTGGATAATACCAGCCAAATGGCTTTGAGGATACATCTCTGCTTGGAATACTCTTGGAGGATAGCATTCTTTGGGAAAATTTCCGCAGGGGGAATTCCGAGGAAATTTCCGCAGATGAAATGCCGGTCGACAGGAGTGCTCTTGGAGGCTAGCATTCTTTGAGGAGCACTGCCCTCACGGCCCCGAGGATATGGAGGGTATCGTGAGGTTCCCTCTTAGGATGACTACGCTTAGGGCAACGAACTGGAACACATGCTTCGGGCTGGCGGACATGATGGTTTGGACATAGTTACTTTGCATGGTAGCGTCGAGGTAACACTCGAGCGTGAACGGCTCCAATTCAACTATCATACCGTCCCCGTCTCGGTGAAACCCTGGCAGTCCATGGAGTACATTCGAAGTTCGCACCATTGGGTTGGTGGTGTAGGTTCGGTTGAGACGGACTCCCGATTAGCGTTAGTCTGGCTCTGAGTACTTGGCCCCATCAAGGTTTGCGCCAACCATCGCATGGCCTCCCTGCTCTGCAAAGACAACCATGGGACCAAAAAGGCGACTACACACACGAACGGAGACAGCGACTCCGAGAGGGGACCCACTAAAACTGAAGCAACAAAAAACCCTCAAATAAGAAAAAAAAAATTCAAAAAAGAGGGCAAAAATAACGATGAAGCAACCAGCGGCAACAGCCACCATGCTTACAGCATATCGGGAGCAGTACGCACGATGACAAAAATGACGATGAATACATTGACAGTGAAGACGGGCGAAAAACAGAGATTAACAGACAGCCTTGTCCAGACTGAGATTTCTGCGGCGTTCGAGCGCAGCAAAAAATGATGCGACACCAGAACACCCTAAAAAAGAAGAGCGGGAACTCTGCACGACACGCCAGATGTTCGAGCTGTGGGCGAAAATATTAAGAACATTGAGAATTCAATGGTTACTGCCGTGATCACCATCGAAAAGACAGAAGCAAGGGTCTAAAAGGGCCGAAATAATAACGAACTATCCTGAACTACACAAACCCATCACGACAGGAAAAGAAAGGAGTGACCAGGCATAAAAGGCGCCGTTGTGTGATTTCTCCGCCACCATCGAAAATGTGGTGGAAGTACTCGGAAACGGAAGCCGATAACTACAATTGCCGCCCAGCGCCACGAAGAAGGGCTGAGCAAAGATATAAAGAATGCGCTCCTTGAACGCGAGGAGCTCCTAGACCGCATACGGTATTAACGGAGGAGCTGATTAAATATCGAAGAAGACCAGCAGGCCGAAGAAGAGCGGAAGGCCAAAGAAGCTCCAAGGACTAAGCCTAAAGGGCACGCGCAAATAGCTCCACCATGAAACACGCATAGAAGGATGGCATCTAGCCCAATCGAAAGAGATCGGGATAAAAGATGAAGGGAAGAGGCACTGGATGGGCGTGGATCTGGTCATCAGGGGTTCCAGACAGTGTTTACAAAAGGAGCCACGAAAGCCGCAAAGAAACCCCTTCAAAAAGTAACTGAAAATAAAGTTCGCATGGAGAAAAAGAATTCCCGACGAAGACCCCAGCAACAGGCACTGCTCGTAAAACCCCTAGATGGCCGATCTTACGCAGAAGTACTGCGGGATATCAGGGGTAATGTCAGGCCCGAAGACAGCAACACTGTCATCAAAGTAGTACGACCAACGCGGTCGGGCCACATACAGGTCGAATACGCAGTAGAGGCCGACAATCAAGAAGAATTCTGCGACGCAGTAAAGAAAGTACTCGAAAAAAGTGCGACTATAGCCTGACTCAAGCCAATGGCAACGATCAAAATAAGAGACATTGTCTGCGTCACGGACCGGGCTAAAGTACGAAAGGCCCTCAAGATGGAGTTCACCACCGTGGGCAAAATCAAAGCGAGGCTGACACCAGAAAATCATAGGGGACAACGCATGGCCATAATTGATTTGATTCAAAAGGACGCTGAACCATTTCGGAATAAGGGCAGGATACGGCGAAGAGCAGCGCTTCTTCAATGTTTTAAATGCCTTAGCTTTGGTCACACTGCAGAAGTATACCAACGATCCAATAGGAATTTTGTATATTACAAATATGGTGAAGCGGGACATAAAAGAGAAGAGTGTACACTGTATTTTTTGCAAGGATGCTGATCCAAGACCGAATCTTGGGCACGCCTTGGGATTAAGGAAATGTCGGATTTTGCAGGAACCCTAGCCAAAGCAAAGTCAGAACTTCGATGATCTGCATCCTGCAACTAAACCTACACCTGATTCAACCGTTTGCGAGGGAACTGAAAGCCGACCTTTTGCAGCTGGGTGAGCAACACCATGATAAAAGTTCTGCATCATGGTATCCTGATGACGCTGGTACTGCGTCATCTGAAGGAACCGATATCATCTTTCCAAACCAAGCTAATGCTCTGGAGGGCGATGTTTCGAAAGCAGACAGCACATGCTGGTTGGGGCAGGCTTCAACGCTAAAGCAATCGAATGGGGCAGGCCTCAAACACATCTGCGGGATATACGAATCCTATAAATGGAAGCCGGGCCGGCGCTCGTCGTACTAAACACCGGAAATACGCCGACTGTTCGTCGTGTAGGCTGCGAAGGAACCAAACCGGACGTGACATTCGCCTCGGAGTCTTTATTACATACAGAATTGGAGAGTATTAGAGGACTGCTCAGCCAGGCATCATCAGTACATTTTGCTTGATATCAGTGATTTTGCTTCACGGTGTCCGTGTGCACGACCTTCTACAATTAAGTACATCTTAAGGATGGACGTCGAGAGGTTCGTCGAAGTACTCACAGCAGATGCGCCGCTACAGGGTGATTTGCAGGGAACGGAAAAATTGGCAGCTCAAGGCGTAGTGAACTTAACTATGAGCACTATCACGACTGCTTGCAACGCTTCTATGCCCCGTCGATAACCCCTTTCACGGCAAGCCCTAAGTGTACTGGTGGTTGACAGAAATCGCTGAAAAGCGAAGAGAGTGTCACAAGGTCCAGCGTAAGACTCAACGGGTGCCTAACCGCGACGAGGCATGCAACCGGGTAGCAACATATAAGTCAGCCAGGAAATGCCCTCAACAACAGCAAGGCTCGCTGTTGACAAGATCTGGTCGACAAACAGCAATCGAAAGACAGAATCCTTTAAGACTAGATCCAGATGTTGTTCTATATGAGGTGTTGCAACTTGACCATTACCATTATCCTGACTTGCTGCTCCCCACGTTCAATGAAGGTGGTGGAGCTCGTGCTGATCAGTAAGGAGAAGGGAAATTCCGAATCGCCATCTGCATACCGCCTGTTATGCATGCTAGACACTGCTAGGAAAGTGCTAGAGGAACTCATCAAGGGAAGACTTACTGACGCGATTCGTGCTGCTGGGGACCTATCTCCTCGACAGTACGTCTTTAGAGCTAGACGTTCCGCCATTGATGCGATTGCAGAGGTGGTGAGCGCGGTCCAAAAGGCAGAGGCATATAGCAACACCAAGCGACGGATCGTTCTGTTGGTGACACTCGATGTCAGGAACGCCTTAGCTCCGCAAGATGGCTGGATATGCTGGAAATGCTTTTCAGGTTCCAGAATATCTGATGTGGCCTCTGAGGAACTATGTGAAGCACCGAAGCCTGCTTTACGACACAAGACAGGGCCAACGAAGGATGGAATTCACATCTGGTGTTGCCCAGGGATTTATCCATGGTCCAGACCTGCGGAACGTGCGTCACAACATGCTACTGAGACTGGAGATTCCAGATGATACGCGCTTGATCGGCTATGCGGATGATATTGCGGATCTGGTCGCTAGACACACCGTTGAACAAGCGCAACTTAGGCTAGGTATGCTAATGCTTCAAGTGAGAGACTGAATGACTCGGGGGTTCAGTCTAGCACTATAAAACCGCAATGATCATCTTAACAAAAAAGAGAATCCCTAGAGTAAGCACGATCAGTATTGAAGACATACTAATCGAATAGAAGCTAGCGGTGAAGTACCTGGGGCTACTGATCGGCTCGAAGATGAGTTTCTCTGAACAAATCAGGGCAATGGCTGAGAAGGCTGCTTTGCGCGTATCAGCTCTGAGTCGACTTATGGCCAATGTAGGGGGACCCGACACATCAAGAAGACGCGTCGTGATGAGTGCTGTAGAGTCAGTGCTACTGTATGGAGTAGAAATATGGGGCGAGGCTTTCAGTAAGAAGGTATACCGAAAACGTTTGGAATCAAGTACAGAGAAGATTGCATCTTCGTATCCGACAGTCTCTGATTCGGCGGCGAAAGTTATTCCGGGCGTGATACCTGTTGCCCTCCTTGCTAGAGAGCGCCACGCTATTTACTAGCGTCGAAGCGAGCGATATTTTCTTTTTGTTGGTCGAATTATTGTGGCATGCTATGAAAGTATTATTTGAGCAGTCCAGAGCTGATATTCATCAATTTTTAAACTTTTTCGCTTACACACAATTTCAGTCTATAAAAACACTCAGCATTCTCAACACACTAAATAGTGATAAGTTTTTAAAAGCGAAATAAAATCGGATTCCATTCAAACCTGACCTCCTCTACCATCCTTATCTTTGACTACCATCTCTTCAACTATCGATACAAATACCCCAAAGATGTTATCAATATTGCCCCATTTTCCACATACATTTCAAAAGTTCCTGTGGTAAAACACAACAACCAGCATGAAAATCATGAACTCACAATTTGATCAAATACTCCAACTACTTCTTCTCGCATTAAACAAAGTAGAATACTTATCGTATAATCACCCAATCCATGCATCTTACCACCTCTAACCACCGGTTGGCCCACTTCATCGCTTCTAATTCCGATATCAGATCCTTGAAAATGCTTCGATGTTCTCTTAAATCGAATAGGTACTTTGTCATCATCGTCGAAAATCACCCACCAAACTGCCAACAATGTCATCAACAACGGGAGCAGCAGTAGCAGGCGAACAAGGACGATAGAAGCCCCACACCACTCATAGTACAAACCTAGCAGCATCATCAACCAAGTAACAATAGTCATCCCAACCTCTCACCCTCCTTCATATCAAAGGAAGCGACATCTATAAAACATATTCAATCGTTCGCTCACATCCTTTATACACACTGCCATACAACACACAAAACCCTACACGATAAAACCTCTTTCAATGCGATGAACCTCTCTCTCTCCTTTTATCCTGACCGAGACTTGTTCTTGTTTGTACTTTCCTTCGACGAGAGTTTATATTTACTTCGCAATCACACCATGCAACCCCCGCATGACCAGAAACTCCAATCGGAACCTTTTTGTAATGCTTCCACATTGCCAGTCATCATCATCATCCCAGCTAGCTGCTAGCGGCATAACCGCACATTCGCTCTCTTTTCCCCGCTTTCCACTCATCCGGAGCTCTCTTATCGCACCTTCCATCCATTCATCCCCTATCAATCTAGACATACAAATAAACGAGCATAAATTGAGGAATGAAAAACGAACAGGGAAAATAACAGCGAACAACAGCAAATTTTACACCCCCAACTCATTCGGGGATTGAAGCATCAACTCAAATATGGGTTAGTCTACACGCAACGCAAGGATCGAACAAACGATGAAAGCTGGGGCTATGGTGTGAGCTTGTGGGGTTGGTTTGGAAGCAAATCGGCCACCAAATGATTCAGTTGACATACAGACGAAAAAATTGCGTTGGGTGACGAAGGGAAAAGAAGGCCAAATAAAATGAACCAAGGCATCACAGCAACTTCTTTCAAAGGACACGGCATGTGGGTCGGCAGGGGCTGGAACGCCTGGAGCCATCAGAGGGCAGTTGGAGTAATAATAACAACATCAACCAGAAGGATGACAATGGCATCGGTTGAGCTGTTGGTGGAGGTCCGACAAGAAGAATGCCGTAACCGACTAGGGGCGCAACAGGGGGTGAAATGGAAAGGCTACGATAGGGAAGACACAAAGCATTTTTCTATTTCCAAGCCAGTGACAGCTATTCAGGCACTTTTGGGCAAAGAGGTTCAGGCGAGAGCGATCCGTAAGAGATTAGTGTTGTTAGATATGCTTGTTGGTATCCATATACTTCCACCTTTCTCTTGTCACATCCTGGCAACCCTCGCAACTCCTCGTCCTGCGAGCCTGGTCTCGGTTGTTGAGATTCAATGTTTATCGTTCCCAGAGAAGCAAATAACTACCATTACGAGCACAGGACAAGGCAGGAGTTGGCGCGGTTCCGGGCAAAGTTGCTACGAATGGAGATAAATGGATAAAAACGAAATGGTTAATGCTGAAGGATGTTTGTCAAGGTTCATTTTTATTGTGTTATATACAATTTATACTTTTTTAAGGGTTTCTCGTGTTTTGTGTCTTCTTTTCCAACTGCTGCCACATAAAATTGTTTCCCTTCCTGCCGCGCTCGCCCTTGTTGGCAGTATTACGAGTTGGGAGTCTTTCCCGTGTATTCATCTTGTTCTTCTTGCAGCACACGTCGCAACCCCTGGCAGACACTTGACAGGACTTCTCTGCTTTCACATTGTATCAACTCAGGGAATGATGAATAGGAAACAGTGGCTTGGTTTCAATCACCATTTCCCACCCTCTGCTGGCTTTTGGTCCTTGCATGTTTTAGTGCTAGTACATATCCTCCCTGCCTCGCCTCCCCCGCCTCATAACAGTACGTGACGCCTCCGACGAGGAAAGTAATCGAAAAAGGACTCTTCATAGGTCGATGTCGGTTGATTTGTGTTTCGGGTGGTGATAGTCGAACGACCGAGATCAAGATGATGGACATTGTTATAGAAAACAGGACAAGCGGAAGCGAAAATAATGAATTAGTAATAAATGGGGGTTGGGTTGGGTTGGCTGCAGGGTGAGATAGGTAAAGCTTTAGGGACGGTGGAAAATGCGGCAAATTAGGAAGTACAACTGACGGATGATGGTTTAGTGATGGCAAACGTGACGATAACAACGACCTAAAGGATAAATCACCCCCTTTCGCCCGCGCCCCGACGCTGGTCCATCAGTAGTTGATTCATCCATGAAACGATATGGCCTTACGCATCATTTAGTTATAAATTCCTCCCGCCCTCTCTCCTCTCAGCTCCATCAACACCCTCTCTCGACTTCTTAATCCTATCACTGGCATCGTCTTTTATATCTGGTCGGAATAGCAAAAGAGATGGAAGAGAAAATCCAGAAAATGGAAAAACATTGCTGCTGAGGTCTGGGGATCTGATTGAGGATTTTCAATATCGGAAATGATTCTGAACGAGATTACAGTACGTCACCAATACAAGGTATTATTGAGGATTCTGATTACACTAGGTAACGATAGCGGCTGTGGTAACCGACTAATCTGGGTGAGCTCTATTCGAAATAAAGGACATCGAGCGGAGGGGACGGTATAAGGACGAAGAGGGTTAGTTGAGTTAAGGACGATTAAGTCTAGCTATTTGAAGATGGATTAGAAGTGGTTCTGTTTGGCTACATTGCATTGCTTGGCCAGAGAAAAGAATTGAGGGACAGAACAGCGGAACAGTTTCTGTAAGGACTCGCTGGGAAGGAGGCTATTTGCTTTCTTCAAGTGTTTATTGTTGAGAGAATAATAGCAACGTCTGGAGGCATTGAAACGAAGAAGAACGCACAAGGAGATCTTCCTTATGCTTTTCCTTCTATCTTAAGGAGCTTAGAGGGAGGTTGAGCACTTCCGCCTCACAACGGTATTTGAATTGAAGCGAACGCACGGAACAGATATCGAACGACTGCTTGGATAGTATGAACAAGTGATAGGGGGAAAGCCAAGAGTGATTTTGGGTTCATGGCCGGATGATTTATTGGGTGATATTTTGTGTTGATTTCTTTTTATTTGGGGGTGGTAATAGGGTGGGGAGGTTGGATGATACTTTGACTACATTTCTCGTCGTCGTGTTCAACAATTTTTTCCCTCTGTCGGCAGTCATCATGTCATCCATTCTGCTACATTGTCTTGTTATTGATGTTGTAGCTTGGCTGCCACAGTTTCATGTGTTCCTTTATCATTTTTTCTGCTTTGTGTTTGTGTTATTCATGAATAAGCTGCTGCTGCTGACGAAGGATGAAGAGAAAAAGCATTTATTTATCATTTCCATTTTTATATTTCCTTTGATTTTCCCATCTTACACAACAAGGGTCGGGTATTTTTGATATTTTCAGGATTATAAGTGAACAAAATAACAAAAAAGATGAAAAAAGGACCACTTGGAAAGCGTCCTTTCTTTCCCGCATATCCCTCTGCAAAAGTGTGGGAGGAAGTTGGATGATGCGGAGATTTCGGTAAGGATTCTCTCTATTCAAGTGTGTACAGGAGATGAAAAAGAGAAACGATGAAGCAAGTAATAGCGTAAAGTTGATGGATCCATGTTTCTGTCGACGTTTTTCGGAATATTTTTTTTTCCTTGCTTCGTTTGGGGATTGTGGGGGTGGGATTGTTGTCGCTGGAAATTTTCATGAGTTCCTATTTTTTGTCGTCAATAGTTTTGTTTCTTTCATGGTATCTCAGCTCGCTTGGATGGATATTAGGACAACAATGGAAACGACAGCGACAAGGATTAAGGAAAGAGGAAAGTAGAATTGATATGAGAGGAATTTATTGTTGTGCAAAGCGAAGATGTCGCGCGCGAGGAAAAGGAACAAGGGAGCACAAGTTGAACAACAATAATGATAATAATGATGATGTGGTGAATTATGGAGTGCGGTGTTGGGAAGGATATAGGAAGTCATTTGGTGACGATGAAGATGTACGGTAGGGACGTATTTGGATCGACAAGGTGGAAAGAGAGACAGGAAGCGGTAAGTGCATGCAATGAAAATGTGATAATTGCCTTCATGGATTTATGATGGAAATATCAGGTTACTAGTGAGTTTATATGATACAATATGTTGTTATAAGTAGATTAAGTGAGATTCCGCGTTCATTTTAAGGAATTTTGCACGAATCCTGCTACTGGATCGATAGGTAAAGTTCAACCGCTAGATAAATATAACTTTATTTTTAGTAACACGTAATGTTCAAAGCGAGTATTTTGCAAAATATGACACTCTTCAAAAAAAAAAAAAAAACGCTCCAAGGTACAAACGATAAAAACAAGCAACAACTGTTTTTACTGATTTCAGACGTAAAATCTGCACCCAAAATATTAAATAGACTGCAATACGGTCCAGTCAAAAGGATTTTATGCTCAATCTATGAAATGCAGGACCTTGTCTTATATAACTAACGAATAAATTCAAGAAATATATCAATGATATTGTTACTGTCCAAACATTTGCATGAATTACCGCAGTTATTTTCCACTTCAACGTAAATGATGTCATCTAAAACTAAGACAACAAACACATGCCAATAAATCAAAACTATTACATCATCAAAAAAAAATTTCATGGATCGGCATGTCATTGGGAAACGTCTTGAGCTAATCATGTCGTCAGCATCATCGAGAATAAACAAAGACAACAACACTGATGAATTGCCTTAGATTGAGGCGGTACCAGAGTATTAGATTTACGTACTTAACGTGAATGTAGTGAAGCTGAATTGACGTGAATGCGATATGTGCGACTGTAAATGAAGAAAGTCACGATAAAGTTGTCACGCGAACGAAAGTTGTCAAGGGATTATCGAAGTGATATTAAAATACATCGAAAATATTTAAAGTGAAAATTATATTCTGACAAAAGATTAATTTAAAAATTAATTTTCTAGTAAAGAACTATTTTATTCTGATTAATAGGCAGGTATACTTTCGGGGAAAGTTAAAATAACAGGCGGTACACCTAAAACACGCTGCAATATCTACGTTAAATCATCGATTTAAGGGCAAGCCATTTTACTCCATTTTAAGCGACCGCAATTTTGTTAAAACCCTGCTGATTTCATTGACTGTTCAGGATCACAACAATCTTTTTCCCAATCATCTCTGAGTTTTTTAAAGAAAATCTACTCAAATATATAAGGTCTGGTTCGATCGACAGCTAAAAGAGCATCAAAACAGTACGTTCTAACTGTTTTAATATGATAAACTTAAAACAGACAATAAATTCAATAAGTGCAATCAAATTCGTTTGAAACCTGAGGCTTAAGCAGATTCTTCGTTAGACAATCTAGACACAAAATGTTATTGAAATTAGGAGTACCTTTACGTTTTATCAGACAAAATAGGGAAACCCAAAAATCCTACTGCTGTTGACAAAGTTGAGAGAACTTCGAATTTTAAGATATTTTTTGTTGTTGTATTCATAAAGAAGTATCTCCATTATTTTATACGGATTGTTTGAACCACACGAATGCAGGCAAATTGTTAGACCCTTTCCTCACCTACCGCATCCCTGGATACTGGTTACACTGTTTTAAACTCTATGAGCCTGCCATGAAGACCTTTTATTTGACATCTCATATAACCACCTAAGATCAAAACAATTTTTTAAAAAATCACCTTATGTGGGGAGACCCGCTTAACAACACTTGAAATTTTTTTTGACTGCAGAACTTTCAAAGCGACTATCACTTCTAATCTATCTACCCAGTTTTGTGCTTCTATCTACGATAATTCTGGAGGTCTGCTGTGACAAACGGGCACACGGATACACAGACAGACGAACAGAGGTCCCGGTTTCAATAGGGGCTTGTAGGTTAGCACAAAACCTTAAAAAACCGTGCAATGTTGCTGAGAGAATAAGAGGTGTTATTTTGATATTAAAAGAAAAACGCCATTTTTTAATATAAATGATCGGATGTTTATTTCATTATAAAGAGGAAGGTATGCCGTTAATAGTGGAAAATAACATCAGGCAAATGACCACCACGACCACGCTTACAGGACCATATCCTTTTCATGAAATTTTCCATAACCAAATCGCAAAGTGGCTGCCCTATGTCCTCGATAGCCTCCCGAATTCCATCTTTGAGTTCTTGAATCGACGCTGGGCTGTTGGCGTAGATCTTCTCGTTAACGTCGCCCCAAAGGAAGAATCGCAAGGTGTTAAATCACAAGATCTCGGTGGCCAAATGTGATCACCTCTTCCAGGGATAACACGGTCTGGAAACTTTCCCGTAAAAGATCAGTGATTTCGTTGCTTGTGTGGCACGTAGCGCCGTCTTGTTGAAAGTAAACGTTGTCCAGATCAATACCATACAATTCCGGCCGTAAAAAATCATTAATCATCTCTCGATAGCGCGATCCATTCACCGTAACTGTTGCTCCAGCCTCATTTTCGAAAAAGGAAGGTCCAATGACTCTGCGGGAGCATAAACCGCACCAAACAGTCAAGCGTTGAAGATAGAGAGGCTATTCAATAATAACCCTTGGGTTTTCCGAGCCCCAGATGCGACAATTTTGCTTGTTGACGAAGCCACCGAGGTGGAAATGGGCCTCATCACTCAAGATGATTTTTCGATGGAATTCCGGATCATGTTCATGCATTTCAAGGACCCAATCAGCAAAGGCACGACGTTTTTGATGATCGGCCGGCTTGAGTTCTTGTGTTAACTGAACAATATAAGCCTTAAGACACAAATCTTTATGCAAAATACGGTGCAATGACGTTTGTGGAATGCCTAATTCCAAAGAACGACGAGGAATGGACAAATCTGGGTTTTCTTCAATACTTTCGGCTACAGCAGCAATATTCTGGGCTGTTCTTGAGTGACGTGCACGGGTTTTATTCTTCACATCACTAAGTTGTCCCAACAGCTCGAATTTTTCCATTAATTTCTGTATTGCGGTCCGACAAGGTGCTTCACGACGACCCGAAAATGTTCGAGTTTTACGAACCGTCTCTGACAAATTTTTATAGTGATTTTTAATAATTTCAATGCATTGTTGAAGCGTGTATCGTTCCATTTTTATTAATGGCATAGTTTCTACTTGTCAAATGTCAAAAAATGACAGCTTCAAAAGTGACGTCTACCGAAATAGCGGGCTATTCAAAATAACACCTCTTGTAGGCAAGAGCTGCCAGGCTTGAACAAAATCAGCATCCCACGTTACATAATCAGTAAGAATGAAACCGTCGATACACAAATTCATGCCTCTTCTGACGCTAGTGAGAAGGTTTACGGTACCACGGTCTATATAAGATCAAAAGACAAACGAAGACATGTGACATAAAGCCGAAAGTTTAACGTGAGTACCTGCCACGAATAGGCCTAATCTCACGGTCTCTATAGACAGGGTCGAATCAAGCGGCGACCAACGCCCCTCATCCAAAGACAAGGTTCCAGTAACCCCAGTAGAGAACCCGCCACAGACTGGTTGGCACGCTAATCTCCTTTCTAGCCACAGAGTAAAAACCACAAACCACCAAGTTTTAGCCAGGATAGGCTCCTCACCTTGTAGGGGGTGACAGTAACCTGTCATGGGCTCCGCTAACCCGTGGTACAGATCAAACCTCTGCTCAGGTTGTTGCGACACTCCATTCGAGTATCGCTACCAGATTTTCACTCTCAACAGCGATGGGTTGGTGCCCCAGCCTCGGGTCCGTGGGAACGGCAGATCTCGTTTCCCAGTTCTAGTCCATCCCCCTGCGGTTGCCTACTTTCCTACCCGGCACCAGGAACCACCATCTACCAACACCATAGGCAATCACAACAGGACGATTCCGACGAGACGACCACAGACATATTAGGTCACCTAGGACCTTGCAAAATCGCCAGTCTCCCCCGCTGAGCAGATCTGAAGCCACTTATGAAAAGCTCGTCGGGCATAGGAGTTTATCTCCGTGAATTTTTCCTCATCCATTAGAACCTCATGGCCTTCTGCGGGGGATCTGAGCGAGTCTATGCCACATGCACTAGGGAGCTCGGCATATGCCGGACACTCAAATAGTACATGTTGCCAAGACTCACTCTCCACCCGCAGATTTTACAACATGCATCATCCACTAAACCACAACTTAACAACCATTCATTCAGACTTCCATGTTCTGTAAGCAGGAACCCCAAACCAAGACAAAAGTCAATGTGTGGTGTCCCCCTAGCAGACACATATGTCACACGTCCCCAAGTGCACTCATTCGACCTGGTTTGCCAGGCAGAAGTCATGCGATCCTTCAGCATGGTCATAATGCTGATTAGACTCTGACGTCCAGGGTCAGCACTTTGTAGCCACTTATGCTCAATAACAGGCAATCCCCTCCGCAACATGAATGACAATCCTCTCCGAATTATCTCCAAGTCAAGCGGCGGAACTCCCATTAGTACCTGCATGGCGTCAGTCGAGACTGTACGACATACAGGAAGGTTGCAAGCAGTAGAGAGGTCAGCCAGCAAGTCATTCATAACAAGGTTCCATATAAATGGAATAGATATAGACCCCTGAGGGCATCCCCAATGCACTGACATTTCCACCTTATCCCACAACCCCTGGACAAATGTACTTCCGCGCGAGAAGTAGCTCCTCCAAAGCCCTAGTTCCTTGCAACCAATCGAGGTTAGTTTAGCAAGGATTGCCGGCCATCTCAGATGGTCAAAAGCACCCTTGAAATCAATGAAGATTCCCAAGACATACTTTTGTTCACTTGCTCGTACCGCAGACATAACATATAGCCACGCATCACTAGTGCCACGCCCCATGCGGAAGCCGTACTGCCAATCCGACAGAAATTCAGAAACCAGTTCCTCCAATCTCTGGACCATAACCCTCTCCATCCCTTTTGCAAGCGATGGGAGTAGGGAGATGCCCCTATAAGAGCTTGGCAAGCTGGGATCCTTGTCTGGCGACTTAAGCAGCACATCTACCTTTGCACGCTTAAAATCAACGGGGATGCAGCCTTGTTAGCACTTGGAGAAGAGGCACCGAATATAGTCCGGCACGGCTCGCCAGATGCTTTTACACATCTCGCGGGGTCATGTGACATTTGTCGCGTGATTAACGTGAGTACCTACCCTTTATGGGCCTAACCTTACGGTCACCATTAGACAGCGATTGGTTTCAGCGCCAATCATTCGCCCCCCAAGTTAGGTACGAGTTTACATTGAGGGAACTCTCAACTTTCATACTGGTAGATACGAGACCTAGCTATATCTGACGCTATAAGGTCAACGCCAACCTTAGTTTGCACCACAAGCCACCATGATAATCCCCGAAGGGCCACAACCAATCGGCTGACCATCCGAAGATGGAGGCTCATCAGCTGCCCGTGGTACCTGAATATTCCTCCAGGGTTGAGGTTCGCAGCAATGAGTTGATCTAGTTATCGAACAATCACAAAGCCACTATGTTTCGGATCCAGTTCCAATCCTAGTATTTTTACTAAGCGATTCGGGTACCCCAGGAACGCCAGTCCCCATCGGCTTCACTGGAATCGGAGACGACAACCCAACAATAGCAGTTGCACCCCTTTGAATTACCAGATCAGTTCCGCCCTGGGGGTGAGGTCATGTGATAATTAAATTACTTTGTTTCAAGTCAAGAGTAGCACCAATTAAACCTATGACCATTCCAAGATTAGAATTTATGTGCTTCGAAATTAGATGTCCAATAAGTCGGACAAGTAAAACTCAAAACCAATATAAAGGTAAAACTTTGCAACAAAGGTGAAACATTTAGAAGTAATTTCGAATTTAACGACGAACGGTTTCTTGGGAGCCCTTAAACGATTTGAATCCAGAAGAGGCATATGTAAGAACATCTACTGTGACAACGGACAAAACTTTGTAGGTGCTAATAATCAGTTGAAGGAGCTAGAAGCCATATTGACTAACCAACAGAGCATTGAGAAACACCAACGCTCAGTTTCACTACATCCCTCCCAAATCGCCACATTTTGGTGGGCTTTGAGAGGCAGCTGTGACGTCAACCAAGTACTTGTTACAACGAAACGTTGCCTCTGCATCACTGACCTACGAAGAATTATGTTCTGTAGCCTCAGAAGTCGAAGCGATTCTCAACTCTAGGCTCCTTAGACCACTATTGTCTGACCCGAACGACTTGGTCCGGATTTTGGCAAGCCAGGCCATACGGCGATGGCGCTATCCTATACATGCACAAAGAAACTGATCACGACGTCGACTGAATACACGATTCTTAAGCCGAGGAAACTTGCAAAAGTATTTATCCGAAAAAAATTCGTTAACCATTACTCTTTTAACAAGTAATGCAAATATTTGAAAATAACCATTACCTTTGTAGTGAGTAACATGAACGTTTTGTATTAATCATTTCTTTTGTAAAGAATAATGTAAATGTTTCCTATTATTTATTATAAAAGTACTTGTTAATCGAATCTTTTCTCATTACTAATGTTTCATATACATATTGAATGTAAAGATTTGCACCTATTAATATTTTATTTTAAAACTTTAATTTGAATTTCGGTAAATTACAAAACTGGCAACCCTTACACCACACAAATTGTAAACGAAATAATTGGAATTCACCCAGCATTTTTCCTTTGCTGAATTTTTCCGTGTCCACCCACCATACAACGAATTTGGCAAGTAGAACGTGTGCAGTAAAATGAAGGTACATCCGCAAAAAACTCTGGGGCCAGAAAAGCGTTTTGGTAAATATTTTTTTGCTTTTATTAGTCTCCAAAAGAGAGAGAGAGAGAAATAGGGAGAGCCTGTGAAAAATATTCGTGGCTCGGTGAATTGGGATGAATATGAATAGTGTCCTTTCGGAGTGTTACACATTTTAGATGAATATTCGTTAGATTCAGGTACAACTTTGAACGGCAAACCATAGCCAGCAAAATGTCAAAACCAGAAAAAACGTTGTTGGCTAATTAAAAAATTATCCAAGGATTTTGAAGAGCGGTTGAAAAATTTTCAGATTCATATTTTCCATTTAAACCTTAAGCCTGGTTGAAGGCTTTCTAAATGGAAAAATATGTTGCGTCATTGCAACGACATGCTCAAATATTAAACACAAACCAACGTGTTTCCTCTCTCTTACCTAAATTGTCGGCTTGTCAACTCAACGAAAATTACCCAACCGCATAACAATCGAACCTTATAAAAACAAAAAAAGAGCAAAACGATAGAAAACCTCGAAAGAACTTTGAATAGAATCACAAACTTTTATTGTTTCGATTGCTCGGCGAATGAAACCCGAAAAATGGGTTACAACGTTTTTTTTCTAAATTTACACAATTCCCACTTTCCTTTGCTTAATATCTCGTTTTCCCTTCTTACACTCACCACGCTTCTCTTCCGCCCACTTTGCCACATTCCTCTCCTACTACGTCCGGTCTTGGAATCAAGACACAAAGTTGAATACGCGAATAAACTGCTCTTCGTCCTTTTTCCTTTTTTTGCATAAGCTGAATTTTTATTGAATTGCCTCTGGGACAATCCACACGAGGCCAATGTGAAAAAATGTTCGATGGGTTTCTGCAAGTTGAAGTCATAACCGGAAAGGAAATAAAAAAAGGACTAAAGGATGCCGATTCTCTGGAATTGGAGAGGAATGGAATGGTTAGAGGGAATTTTAGTAGTGGTCGCCGGTTGGATGCTGTTTCATATTTTTTCTTTATTTTTTTTTAGAGTGTGCTGTAATGTCTCTGCGGGCAGAACATTGGATGAGGTGAACGAAAGAAGGATATATCCACATGAAAAAGGATGGTAGAAATTTTTTTTTATCCTGACCATGTTTTTAGTAGTAGTGGAGGTTCAGGAAAGAGCGATAACAACATAGAGAGTTAAAATGGGATCGGATCCTGCTTTGGCGTTTTGAGGATTCGTTCCCCCCCATCGGGACGGTGGTAATGTGTGTGAAAAAACACTTAAATTCGAGGAAAATCAATAAGAGTTTTTAGGACTGTTGAGGCATTACTGAGATATACAGAGGTAGCAGATAGCTGGTTGGATGAGTGAAGATGACTGTGCTCTGGTGCCGACATTTTACAGCCGCCGTAGATAGGGATGCAGATAAATTGATGGGGGAATAAAATTGTATGGCGAGAGATATTCGTGTCAGGCGTTAGGATCGGATGGCTTTTAAGGGTTAGATGCAATTTGATTGATGGAAATTTACAAAATGAAACAGCAATACTTTTGGAATTTTGTTACATGTTTTCGTCCGGATGCTGATGAAACGGGAAGGAAATCGGTGTGGTATTTGAAAGGGTTTTAAAGACGTATTGAAAAGGGTTTTCTCATAAACAATTTTAATGTGATCGACATGAGGGTGTCAGTTATAAGGATGAGTTCAATTTCTTGAAAAACTACTATTAATACAGTATTCATGGAACTTGGATGTGGGTAATTTTTATTATATTGTTACATGGCAAAATCGTCGTACGATTCACTGCCGAAATTTTCCAAAATCAAAACCTGTGGCAACAAGCATTTATCAATAAATAAGAACAATTGCATCATCCAAAATATGACTCCGCGTAGTGTAGTTGTTACAGTACTCGCTGCTTAAGCCGAGGGTCCCTGGTTCGAGTCCCGTTGGTGACAACGAGATTTTTTTGGAAGGATTCTTCGGACGGACTATCAGTTGTGATATGTACTGGCTTAAAATCAGAATGTATCGCAGCTGGGTGGGCGGACATACGGCCAAAGCGTGTTGCTGACTATATGCCTCCTCAAGTGACGATACATTTGATCAAGATAATGCGATGCTCTGTAGTGCTAAAGCAAAAACGATATCCAAAATAATCATCATGATCATTACGAAATGCCTCGAATCGATCATGACCTCATCATCAACGACAGGAAACAACAAAAAGCACTGATGAGTCATTTTCTATTCAGACGATACCGGAATAGGGTCGAGTAGTATTCGATTTGCTACATAAGCATCTTATGAATGAAAATGAAGATTAATAAGTGATAGAAATACGTGCCGTAATGCGAGAAGAAAGTTCCGACAAAGTTGTTACGCAAACGAAAGTCGTCAAGTGATTTTCGTAATGATATCAGAATAGTTAAAGAAGAGGACAATCATTCTCTATCCTTCACTACCTGAAAACTACGACAGTATGCATTGTATGTCATAACTTTTCTGACTACACGGGTTCCAATCAGTTGTGACGTGAATGTTATTTCACAAGATTTTGCAATCCCTTCCGGGTGTTCCAGTAAGTTGGCCATAGTTTCCTTGATACCGCGCAGATGTTAAGGGTTACCCCTTTTTGAGTTGGCTTCAAGAAAGTAGAGTAAGGATATTAATCTCTAAACTACTACTAGCAGTATACTATATATATCACCTCTTAAAAATAATCAGCCTAGTCACTTGCACAGTCACTCAGAAAACAGGTACAGCAAATCGACTGCCCACGAAGTCCAACTGCCCCTTATATTGGCTCTGAGTCGAATTATGGCCAACGTATGGGGACCTAGCCCATCAAGAAGACACCTATTGATGAGTGCTGTAGGGTCAGTGCTACTGTACGGACCAGATATATGGGGCGACGCTCTCAGTAAGGAGGTGTACCATAAACGCTTGGTACAGGTACAGAGAAGAGTAGCACTGAGGATTGCATCTGCGTATCCGACAGTCTCTGATTCGGCGGTGAGAGTTATTGCAGGCATGATACCTGTTGCCCTCCTTGTTTGAAGAGCGCCACGCTATTTACATACTGCGCCGAAGTGAGGACGCGAGGCGGACGGTTATCCGTGAGGAGAGACAGCGCTCACTCAACAGTTGGCAGCAGTCTTGCATGAACTACACGATGGGAAGGTGGAATGCGCGCCTTATCCCTGATCTGAGACCGTGGCTAAAGAGGCGGACTGCGACTAAGACCACTATTTAGCCAAATCTACTTTCCAGTGTCGCTTGTCAAAGACATACAATTTGAAGTCTAGCCCGCTTCAAAATTTTGACAGAAAAAGGCTCCAAACGTAATTACTATAGTGTTTCTAAGGAATTTGACGAGACTCTTGAATCGGATTGAGCCTCCATCTTGGAGAATTTGTCTGAAAAGACGCAACCAATTCTATATCGACGCGAAGTCAACTGTTAAAATCCGTCGAAAAACAAACAATTGGATTTATAGTCCGAAGCAAGCGGGACGAATGGTTTGATAACGAATGCCAAGATAAGCTTGACAAGAGAAATCCGGCCCGTAAGATTTGCTTAGCAAGGGATACCAGAACGAAGAGACAAACCTACCTGTACTTACCTCAAATGAGTTGCCAATAAAATAATTATTGTAAAAACTAAAAATTTCATGATAGTGTTAGAGCCATTGAAGAAAACTTTAGAGCAATATCACAGGAAAAGTGTCTAGAGTAGAGAAAAGCTTGAAACAAGGATATAAGCCCAAGACAAAAAAAAAATAAATAAGAAAATTATAGAGGCATATCACTACTCTGTTCAGGGTTTAGAATCTTTACTTAAACTTTTGAACGCAGAAATAGTGCTTACGCTGAAATCATTATTCAGGAATACCAAGGAGGTTTAGCGCTGGAAATCGATTATGAACAACTAACTCTTCACGGTAGGGTGAGCCCCAAAAAAATGCTGGGGATTCTACATCGACGTCCACCAGATATTTGTGGAGTTAGACAAACATACGAAAATGTCGGCCATACCGTACTGTACTGACTGTAATCATGCTTCATTTTGACATTCATGCAAAACATATCCTCCTCTCGTTAAAATAAAAAAAAATGACGTCGACAAAATATGACAGAAGAAACAATCAACTTGCGTTGCTTTTGACGCGAGGGTGGAACCGAATTTAGAGAGATGAGCTGGCTCCATTGTTGTTTACCCAAGGCTTAGAATACGTAATAGGAAAACTTTCCATTATTATGTGATACGCTGCTATATAAAATAAACCAAAATGATATTTTCTGAGTAAGTCCTGCTAAAAGTTCATCAAAAAGTCAAGCAGGTAAGCTTACACATCATTGAGTCCAAAACTAAAAGTATAATACAAACAAGGAAATCGACATTGAACTGGCTAATATAACCCTGAATGAAAGGGGTATAGAGGGTTTCGACGAGATCGTACATCAAGATGCTAAATTAGCAAAAGATGGCAACGAAGTCACAAATCAACTGAGGAATTTAATATAATTCGTTCTACCGAGTTTTGCCAATTTTAAAGGCCAGCTGAAATTAAAACTCCAAGTATTAGAAATATTTATAAGCCATATGCTGTGCTATAGAAGTAAGATGAGGACTCTCACGCCAACATCCGAATATATGTTAAACGCCTCTCAAAGGCGGGTTCTACGGCGAACAGTCGAGGCAGAAAGAGGAAATCGACGGCGAAAACGATACAAACATGAGTTATACGAACTTTTTGGCGAACCAAAGGCCTCTTACAATTATCAAGTTGTGGAAGCTGGAATGAACTGGCCATTTCAAGCAAATGGACAAAGAGCGGTTACCTAGAAAGGTATTTGCTGGAAAACTGAAGGACGTAGTCCAGCCGGAAAACCATGGTAAAGCAGGTCTGACTCTGGTGACGAAAACAACAGACAGCGGATTTCTTGCAAACATCCGAATACATGTTAAACGCTTTCAAAGGCAGGTTCTATGGCGAACTGTCGAAACAGAAAGAGAAGGAGATCAATATGGAAAACGATACAAAAATGAGTTATACGACTTTTTGGGTGCGCCGAAGGCCTCCAAAATCATCAGGCTGTGGAAGCTACTGTGGACTGGCCATTCGCAGCAAATGGACAAAGAGCGGTAACCTAGAAAGGTATTCGCTGGAAAAACTGGACGCACTCCAGCCGGAAAACTAAGGAAACGCAAGTCTGACTCTGGTGAAGAACATAACAGACAGCGGATTTCAAAATTAGAAGACTTGGTCGATGAGTCGAAACAGCTGGAAGCATTGCATACGGGAATCCAAGGCCTAAGAGGGGCAGCAACGCTATAACGTCGAGGATCAAAATAAGGCTCTACTTGGCATATAATTTTGGCACTGACAAAAATTAAAAGATGACTTACATCATTCTTCTTCTTACTCGTAGCACTGCAGCCCCTCTTGGGCCTTCGCTTCCTGCAACAAGTGCCTCCAACTGTCTCTTTTCCATCGACCATTTCATCCAATTTCGAAATCCAAGCAGCGATAAACTGTCTTCGTTGACTGAGTCAGACCAGCGTTTTCTCGGTTTCCCCACTGGTCTCCGCCCTTCAGTTCTCCTAATGAATTGAATTGGATCCACGTGCCTAACCCATTGGAGCTTCCGGAGTCTTACAAGCGTCGAGACCTCCGACTTGTCAAAAATTTCGAATTCGTCATTGGTCATTGGTTTACATAATTGATCCGCCAATTCCTTCAATGTTCAAATTTGCTCAAAAAAGGAAAATGAAAAAATCTTTCTCTAACGCATCTTTAATACATGAGTTCAAAAATATGGCATTTTGGAGGTTTAGCAGCGTAATGCCGAAGCATAGGCAACCGTAGCCAATTCTGAAGAGCTGTGCGAAAAAATATAAAGAGTGATTTGACGGTGCAGCTGGTATATATTACACTAGTGTCGGCATTGTTCACACTATAGACTGCTTGATTTTATCTGGATATGGTAATTTAAAAATATAATAAATCAGTTTGGGTTTTAACGACTAGGACTGACACATTCTGGATACTTTCAAAGTGTAGTAATTATATGAGCACTGCTGCTACTATGGGCAATAATATATGCTTTGTCGTGACAATAACATATGCTTTGTCGTGATATTTTCATTCTTCGCTTTTAATAGAAGTAGGAGACAGGAATGAGAAAAATTAATTACGTCCCCACCGATTTGATGTTTGTGAACTTAATGAAAATTTTGCTGAAATACTATGTTTCTATTTTTTTGGCGGGAGGAGTACTACTAGTTTCAGCTTTGCTGAAACCAAGTAGGTTTACCAAAGGCTATTGTGATGGAGAAAATTGAATGGCTAAATCATTTCCGCTTCATTAAATCATTTAATATTCCAGCGAAGCTGGCATTAGGCACAACCAGAAATCGCGACCCTTCGTCTGCCTGTTTGATACAGCACTTTTTCTGCAAAACTATAGAGGCCACAGACATCAAACTTGGTACATACATAAAAAGTGATAGCCTCTTGATAGGTGTGGTGTCAGAAAAATTTTCAGAGGTGATAAAATGGGGTCTCCCCATATCTGAATGTACCCTTAAAATTTGTTTACCAAAGAAAGTAATTCAGTGTATGATAGGACTTGGTGAGAACTTTCGAAATCAGGTCTTTAAACAGTGTTAGCAGAAACAAGAAGTGTGAAGGAGTGAAAATGTTCGAAAAGTGCGGATCTCCACCCCCTTGCTTCCTATGATTCGAATATTTTGGAAAAATCTTTTTTTGGTTTTTTCTTTAAAAGCCGTCAGGCCTTGTATGAGCAGACGCGTTTCGACTCGTTTGAATCATCTTCAGTGACAGACAGACAGACACTGAAGGTGACTCAAGGGAATCGAAATGCGTTTGCTCATACAACAAAGCAAGGCCCGACGGCTTTTAAAGAAAAAAGAGCATTGGCCTGCGGGTATCAAATAAACAAAATAAAAGACATATCTTATAGGTCAAATCATTCAAATTTCTTCATAACAGTGATTTTACATTTTCCGCAATGAAATCGCACAGGTAGGTTAATTAGAAGAGGTATGATTTGAAAGTGGAAGTCGAATTATCTGTACCACCTGAGCTCAAAACTAGGCAAATGGTTGACAATAGTGTTGAGGAATTCAACGCAACCCTAAACTGCTGTTTAGAAGCCACTTGTCCACCGAATCGAAGATTCAATAGAGTAAGAGTTCCTCGTGGAATCACGAACGGCAAAAGCTTTGGAAATCCACTAGAAAGTAATTGAGGACAACACTGCAAACAAACTCAGAGGTTGACTGGTGGAGCTACAGGACCTCAGAAAGAGGGAAGCAAAAGATTCTAAACGGGCCTCTTATATGAAGTTTTGAGAGGAGACTGTGGAGATGCAAGAGACTGCAAAACTTTACAAAATCCTCAATAAGAATTGTACTGTTAAGCAAGACTCAATGAAAAACCCCGATTGCACCTGGATTTGGACCCACTGGTAATTCTGATGAAGATCCATTTTGAGTGTAATCACGCCATCCATCAGGAACATACCCTGGAAAGAAGGAAGAGCAGGAAGGAGAAGTTGGAACCTAACATAGCAAGGCAAGTGGTTACATTGAACCTTTGATGATTTTGTTCCTGCTATGATCAAATTGAAATTCATCAAATTTAAATTGTGTCTGAAGAAGATCTTAACATCAAGCCTACACTGGCTACATAACCACACCTTGGCAGATAGTCAGAGCAACCACCAAGAAGTGACTTCTCTGAGCCTAAAACCAATCTTACTTGGTTTAACCTGAAGATACTGGAAAAGATTTAAATCAACACATAAAACACAATACTCAGAAAGAATATATAAACGGGGAAATCCTGCGAAACAGCTTATGATTGAGGAAGTAATGGTACGGGAAAGGATATGCGCTAGAGGGTGTATACGGATATTGAGGGAGCCTTCGGTCATGCACCGTACAACATCTTGTGTGAAGCAGCAAGAGCTCATGGGATTGAACCACAGATTGTGAACTGGATCAGCAACATGCCCGAGCACAGACAGCTCTCTGCAAATAGAGCTAAGGTGGAGAAGGGATGCCCTCAAGGTGGCATCTTTTCACCAGAGCTATGAAGCATGTTGGTCAACACTCTCTAACTTGGACTGGTAGGGCATGAAATCGATCCGCAAGCATAATGCAGATGGCAAAGTCTTGCTTACCACAGGCAAGCATCTTAGGGCTCTTTGCAGGAATATGCAAACTACTCTGGATACGCTGCAGGAGTGTTGTCAAGACAATAGAGTTTCAGTTAATCCGCAAAAAACTATTGTGATTCTTTTCACAAGGAAAAGGAAAACTGATAATCAAACTCTACCAAGAATAAATGGTGCAACTGTTCGGCTGCGATCGGAAGTCAAAATCTGGGGTCACCTTAGATAAAAAAAATTCTTTGGAAGCAGCATATTCTTGCAAAAGCTAAGCAGTCCAGTAGACTTTTTGGACAGTGCAGAAATGCTTTTGGAAAGTCGTGGAGCTTGATACCCAAGAAGAACTTATGGCTATATATGTCGATTATCATGCCATTGATTTGCTATGCATCTGCCTGGTGGCATAAAGTAGAGCACTCTGGGGCGTTCTTTTGCTTGGTTAGACTGCAGGAAGAAATGGTGTGTCTGGGAATTACTGGAGCGTTTGGCACGCCACCAGGTAAGGTCTGGAGTGCCGTATTAAACTTGTCTCTCTTTAAATTTTTCAGTAAGGAGGGGCCCTGAAATCTACCCTCAGACTTGCATTAGCAGGATGCCTAGGAAGCTCTTTAGGAGGTCATGACAGCATCTTCAAACTGCTGACGGAATATATCCCTCAGCAGTTATACCAACCGGCAGGGTGAGTGCTGTTTCGAATTTTGATAGAAAGTCAGAATCCCGGACAGGACCGAGTGGTCACATTCGGAGTCGCTATTAGATGAGGCAGACATGACTTCCTACACGGATGGCTCTAGGACCAAAGAGGAAACTGGACCAGGATGTTTCGTAGACCAAGAAATCCAGAAATCGGTGGAAGGAATGCTGACTTTTAGTGTTTCAGGCAGATGTGTTTCCTATACTAGCCACAGCGTCATGTATCAAGGAAAATAAATGGAACGGTAGGCAAATCAACATTTGCAGTGATAGCTAGGCGGCACTGTTTGCCCTCTCGGAACGGAAAGTAACATCGAGACTTGTTCATAAATGCTTGAATCAACTAAACTCTGTTTGGAGACACAATTTGCTAAGGTTTTTCTGGGTTCCAGGATAAAGAGGGTAAGAGCGCAATGAAAAATCAAACGTCCTAGGGTAGGCAGACTCTGAGACATTGTCCTATATCCTCTAACCTTGTATAGAAGTCCACAGCTCGCATACCATTCGCAAAATAAACTGCTGGCAGAAAACTTAGTTGACGGAGAACCAAATTAGAGGCTAACAGATTTTCTACGTAAATTAAGTAGAACAGAATTAAGAACACTGGTTGGACTGATCATAGGAATGGAGAATAGATATTGCTGAAGGCCCTATCTGCCAAACTGGGCTTAGAAGAGGATGAGACAACCATGCACTATATATGTGAATACTCGACCTCTGCCTATGCTAGCCTGAAGATATTTTGTGTCAAAGCAATGAGCTAGAATACGCTCACGGATGAAAATCGATAGGATCTACTCCATTACTATAAAATAACAAGTAGGGTCTGATGGATGCTGCAATTTACCTTGATCTGAGCGCTCAAAGGTGGTTGATACAGCCATCTTGCCCCAAAAAACCCTTAAATTAAATGAGGCATCTAGGTAGCGCAATTTTAGGTTATTGTAACCTACAGTTTTCAAAAAATCTAACCATTTAAAATTTCTCAGATTACTGCAACAAAAATACACAATTGTTTGACTAATTTGGCTTTCAATTGCACTAGGGGGTACGTTGTTGATTGGCTCTTACTGAAAACTTGCGAAGCCATGGTGAAGGGTTTCTATTTGAAGTCTGTGCTTTAAGGTTCCTGCAATAACAGTAGAATTCTTTTATATTGATGACTGATTGTAGATCAACCTTTAATTAACCTATGATGCTCTAGTATCATGTTATGCTGTACTGTAGAGCAAATTTTGTAGTAAACAATTCGTTTCTTCAATTTCGAGGAACAGAATAATAAAGATATTGCAGGATAATTTGCAGCAGAGGACGGATCGCATTTTTAAAAAATGTTCTAAAGGTATGTTCTTTTACAATAAGAGGGAAGAAGGGAAGATGACAAACTTTGATTGAAAAGGATAGATAAGGGAACAGGAATAGAATATGATAAGGTTTAAAGAAGATTTTTTTTCTTGCAAAGTCGTCGGGCCTTGCTTTATCGTGTAAGAAGGCGCGTCCCGACTCCTTTGAGTCATCTTCAGTGTCTAAAGGATGTGTTGAAGGAAATAACGTCGTAGTCATTCCCTTCAACACATCCTTTAGAGACTGAAGATGACTCAAAGGAGTCGAAACGCGTCTGGTCAAACAAGAAAGCAAGGCCCGACGGCTTTTCAGAGAAAAAGAGAATTGGCCTGCTTATGTCAAATAAACAAAATAATTGACTTTAAAGAAGATGTTAGGTAAATCGTCAGGACCAGCATCAATAGATACATTAAAGAGATGTTTTATTTATTTATTTAACCATTTAATAGCAGACACTAAGTCGAATTACAAAATGGCAAAATACAAATTACAAGGTAATGTATTAAAACAAATGATGTTTGAAAAGAGAGAAAAAACAAAACAAAAGCACAGTAATTATGGATTGAAATTTATAACTACATCTTTTAATCTAGCTTTGAAACAGAAATAAGAAGAGGAAAACGGACCAAGCTCAAGTCAATCGTGGTTTCTGATCATGCGCAAGATAGGATAGTGAAAATAGAGATCAGTGCGCAAAAATATTTCTATTCTGAGAAGAGTATACCCCTGTCGGGTACGGGATTCCGTACGTAAATTTAAATCAAAGTGATGGCGGAAGAGTTCATACAAAAATACTGGTCTAAGAAAACTCTACGAGACTTCGGGGTAAAAGGACAGAAGAAGGGAAAACGATGATGATAGGATTGGAAGGGTAAATTAAACTTGTAGAATAAAGACCGAGTGAACCTTTGCTGAATAGACTCCAACGATGAATGAAGGTAGAAACAGCGAGGAAACCAGACGACAGCACAACATTCAAAAAGTGGACGAACAAGGCAAACAAATTTATTTGTATGTCTGAGCACCAATCCTGGTACTCTTGATGTCCTGTTAGGAGGTACTCCGGCCGGGGGCGTTTTGGGTCTGGGTCGCTTCGTCGGAGACGGGCGTCGTCTACCCGTAAATTTGTCCCCCAAGCCTCGAGACGCGCGGCTCGCGCCGGAGTCTTCACTTTTAGGGGAAACGATCACTGCCTTTATGTGCGTACCAACCTAGAAGAGGAGGACAACCCACCCAACAAACTCCTGCGACAATCCGTAATCGATCTACCTTAAGTCCTAATTGACGAGAAATTACCTTCATCGGGAGCTGGTATTCGAAACAAACAAAAGACCTAATATACCGCAGCACTTGCGGAATATTGGCGCAGGAAATGGGCGCCTTAAAATTTTCACATTCACTCCCGAACCAAGTCTCACACTTTACTTCTAGCGGTTTCTTGACTCGAAGAAAAGGAATAAAAGTAAATCCGATTCACTAAACTTCCATGTATGATTATTATTCATAAGTTATGATTCCCATGTCAAATAATCTCAAAGAATTTCTTCCTTAACTCTATCATTATATTTACCTTAACTCAATTAACTCGACGACGATGGCCCCTAGTAAATTCTCCGCTTCGATTGTGTCCCGTTGCTCGACCCCCGCTTGCCGCGTGCATTCCGATAAAATTCACCACCAATTCCTCGAGGCGTGTCTTGTCGGCCCGATGTTTTTTATCTTCCTGGAAGAATGTCTGGAGTAATCGTTTCGGAGACAGCCACGTTCTTCTCTTGCATTCGGGTTCCAAAAAGAAATAGGAGCTAACTCGAGAATTATCAGCGATTCCTTCCCTCGTTCGATGATGCGACCTTCCCACACGGGTTCCAAAACATGAAAGAGAGCTCCTCGCTCAGTATTCGATCCGTCCTCGCCTTGGATGGGATTTTTTGCCCCATTGAAAATCCCCTTCGGTGAAGTTGGCCGTGAATTCTTGGACTCGTGGACTCTAGTACCACCATTGACCCTTCGGAGGCGCGCTTTCGCAGAGCCATTATTCCGGGCATTTCTTGCGCAACTATCATCCTAACTTGCATACTATGTTTACTATTAGTGTTATTAATGATTACAACATATTTCTATTTACAAAGTTTCAAATAGTAACTTGGCTCGTCTGATTCTATCATATTTTCCGTACAACTTGTGAACTTATTGCAGAGGCAAGTGCTGAAATTTTGGTAGGAATTTGTCCGTGACAGCCCTCGATACTACATTCAAAATATGCGCATCCAATTTGAGTAACGGCGCACACGTGACACCTAAGTCGTTAAACGTACTCATTGCTAGGAGGGGAGCATCACTAAAAGTATAATTAGAAACAACGGGAGATGACTTATGTGTAGGAAATTCGGTTTACACCAGTTGCAGTAAGGTCTTGTTGGAGGTAGAAGCAATCCTGTAGGGATTTGATCTCACGGAAAACTTTAGAATCGTCTGCAAAAAGAAGACAAGGTGACCTAATTACAGACGGAAGGTAATTGATAAACAACAAAAACAGATGGGGACCAAGGATGGAGCCTTGTGGAACAACAGATGACGAGAAGAATCGCAAGGAGCTAGTACCAAGAAGACACACACGGCGTGCACCTAAGGACAGATAGGAAGACATCCACGAGAGAAGAACTTCAGTGATTCCATAGGAGTTCAATTTATAGCATGAAAAGGAATGGGTCACAGTGTCGAAGGCTTCAGTAAAATCGGTGAAGATGACATCTACTTGATGTTGATTATCTAAATCGGCGAATTCAATTAAATTAGTGGTTGTTTATCGACCCTTGAAGAACCCATGCTGTTGAGATGTTATCATTGGGCTCAGTAAATCAGACAGTCGGTTGTGAATCAGACGCTCCAGCAATTTTGGAAAGCAAGACAGTAGGCATATAGGATGATAATTAGTCACGGATGAGGGTCACCACTTTTGAAAATCGGGACAAGCGGGAAAGTTTCCAGAACAAAGACTTAGATTAAAGAGATGGGATAGGGGAACACTTGAGGAGGATGCAAGTGATTTAACAAATATTTTGGGTAGTCCGTCTGGACCAGGACTTATAATAGGATTCAGGGAATAGATTAAGGATTCAACTTCTGTGTGCTCCGCAGAAAGAGTATCAAGGATTGGATAGTGATTTGTAAAACTGTTCTTGAAGGGATTAATGCATGCAGACGCAGAGAAGGTAGAAGAAAAGAACCGAGCAAATAAATCTGAAATTGCTTGAGGAGTTGAAGCCACAACAAGATCCCAATGAATAGTATGAGGAGTGCCATGCGAAGATTTGAAAGATCTAATAAACGGCCAGAAAGGCTTTACGTTATTGGCAAACAAAGAGCTCTACAGGTTACAAAAGCACATTTTCAGTGCCAATTTTATTTATTTTTTTGCAGTAGCCCTTAACTGAGCAAACTTCAATCGTGCTTCCTGAGTGCGAGTAGATTTAAAACAGCGAAGTTCTACGTTTGACTTAACCAGAGGAACGCATGATAAATGATGAGTAGCAGAAACAGACGGTAGAAGAAATCAAAAGCTTAGATCTCCTGAGGGTAGGAAGCGGGTTAGCCATTTAGGTGTCGAGAGAATTGAATTTTCAAAAACGATTTAAGGAAACGGTTGTACATCTAGAAAGATTAGTAAGAGTTATGCGAGAACTTAATACACCTCAAGTAAGCAGACCTATTCAAAATCGTTTTTGTCGCAGCAGATTTTATCAAAGAATCAGTTAAACGATCGTGGTATGTTAAGAGATACGACGTGCACGGTGTTCTTCTTTCAGGACAAGAATCACACTCAGATTTAACCAGGGTGGAGCAGGTAATAGAAATTGACGCTGATATGAGCGACTTCAGGAAGTTATAAAACTTTTTAAAAATGAGCATTGTGGTCAACACCATCAAGGGCGACACTCAAATTAACAGAGGAAATAAATTCAGAAAGTAGAGTAGAATTTGCCTTGTTTGTGCCAAGCTTGATTTCCGATATTTTGGTAGCATAAACAAGCAACTTGCGATGAGAATACGAAAACTATTTTTTTCAGCCAGGAAGGGAAGTGTCGCTCACATACTCACACAGAAGAGAACTGAATATTCAATAAAAAAGAAAAAAATATATTCATGCAACGTAGGCAGCCGGAGAATTATAATTTTTCTAAAAAACTTTGCTAAGAACCGTTCAGAGCAAAGCAGACAAACTAACATATTTGTGCAGATGGTGTCATTACTTTACACTTGCTTTCTTCGCAACAGTTCTTGGAATTAAACGAAGCTTTTGATCGAATTTGTTTGGACATGTGAACACCACAGAATCAGTATACCGAGAAGAAAAGCTTCACAGTTCACTCAAACTAACCCCGTAGCTTTCAGTAGTATAAATTCACTTATTTTTACTCGAAACCTCGAAGGTATATCAGTAATTTACGCCAATTTGTTCGAAGTTTTCCTTCTGTCGATATCTATTCCGTGATGATAAAATGCTGTCACTTATTTAATTAGCAACTCATTCCACACTACTTATGTTTACAATGCATAATTAATCACTAATCAAGTAATCAGCACTTCACTAAGAAAGCATGTAAAGCCTTAGGGACTGTAACCTCATTGATAAACACGCACCACATGAGACAGGTGCACTTAATAGACACTATTTCTCTTGACCCACTTTCTCCACGATGCAATAACCATGACAGGAAAATATCATGACACTCATCCCGCCCCCAAGGTGGATAAGGATGTTTAGAATATTAATTTTCCAGAAGGACTAAAGAGCCGGCGGCAAAGCATGTTAGGTTGGTTCATTCATTAACCACACAGGTTGTATAACAACAGCAAAAATGAATATTCATTACCTTTTTGACATTCATTAATCCTGATTTTGTGTATCCTCAGCTAATCCACGAAAAAATGTATTCCGAGCCGACAACGTGTCCTGCGGCTCAACTGCTGCTACTTCAGCAAAGTCACACGTCACTAAAGTTGCACCGAATCCTTAATCTTTTATCTCACTAATTCAACCGCACATCAAAGATATCATCTTTACATGTTTTTCTCACAACACGGTACAAATCACATCATTATTCATCCTTGCTACGTTTTCTGAATCCGCTCTCCGTTTACTAAGCAACACACTGAGGAGCGCCCAACTGGAGAGCAGCAGCAGCAGCACTTGAAACTTCACTGGTGAGGGTGGAACGCACTCAGCAAGGCTCAACCAATCGGTCTGTACATACACGGGGAGTATTGCAATTTCTCGATTCAATTTCCAATTACTTCGTCCAACGACGATAACTTGTAACACGCAATAACGGACATATGAAGATGGATTGACTCACTGTATTTACTGACTTCGAACAACCGACAGCTTGTTTGCCTCACTAGGTCGTATCCGTATCCTGCCGCCTGCTCTGCTGTCCTGCACGGGGAGTGTACCCGTTCGTCGGAGGCCAAGTCCTAGGCAGGATTGCTCGGTCTTTTTTCGTTACTGCAAAACCAATTCCACAACACAACACTCAGAGCATGTTGTGCATGTAACGTAAATACATAATGCAACCTCTTAAAAATACACCACTTCCGTAAATGTAGATGATTGTGTTTCCGTTGTAAAACAACTTTCTCGAAATGCACTCGCGACTTGTTCCTTACGGTCGGGCTCTTCCTTTGCACTTTCTTACGTAGTCGTCCTCGTTCTCGTCGTTTGTGTGGTTAGTAGATTATCACCACTGCCGTCGCTATCACTCAACTCACTCACTCTCTTCTCCACACTTAGCGAAACTTTTCCTGTGTTTTATGCGCTACAGGAATCCTTGTATCCTCGCAAGTAGAAAACCACTAGACAAGGTGGTTGTTGCAAAGTAGCACCATAACCGCCCAAAACTACTCCTGCAATCATCTCTTGACACCCCCTCTGTGCGCCGCTCCACTCGCCCACAACCCGCCGCCCGGCCCACCCCGGACCGCTTCACACAATCCTTGAGAGAATTTTCGCACACAGCACTTGCTAACCCCAAAAAAGAAGCGCAAACCAAAAAGGAAACTTCACTATACAATTCCACAACAACTCACTCACTCCACGTGGACCTGCGAGAGCGCCGGCGGGCGGCAGAGAGAGAGCGAGAGGACTTTATTGAGACAAACTTATTTAGCACAAGTGTGAAAACCTCGTTGGCTCGAGACTGAAGCTCGTCCTGTCGTTCCGTTGCTCTCTGGCGACGTGAACGTGGTTGTAGCCGGTTCCGCACTTGCTGCTCGCCTGAATGCCCCGAAATGTTTGAACGCCTGAACGGCTCAACGTTCGGGATGCTACCAAGGATATACCAAAAACACGACTACTAAATTCCTCCCTGTGCAATCGTTTACGTTCCGATCAAAGTCGACAAAGTGGACTGACTGACTCGCAACTATTCAAAAGGACGAATGCTCTGCCTTGCCTTGCCGTTCCGTTGTTGCTGTTGCGGCTGTTGCTGTAAGGGATGATGATGAAAATGGAAGGAAATTTTCGCAGTAGCTCTGTTTTCCACATTGACTCGATATCTAACTGCTGTATGTTGTCGGCACCCCCTCGTTCTTGTCGCCTCGCAACCTTTCCACCTTGCCGATGTCGTCCTTGTTGGAATATCCTGTCCTGAACGAAAGCCCAAACGAACGAAATGTAGAAAAACAACATCGGAAGCATATCATCATACTACGTGGGTACTCTACTATTTATCCCCTTGCCGGAGCGTGTGAGTTATTCCAACTTGAGTCGAGTCGAAATGACTCTCTTGCCGATGAAAAGTCACTCTCTCGATAATTGGGGGGTTACGAGTCGTAGTGTACTCGTATATGGCAAAATGGTTTGAAAAGGACGAAATAGGAAGGAAAAAAATGTAAATACGGACGTGAGTAGAATTTTCAAGGGTTGTCGAATGAGGTTTGTTTTTATAATTTAGTGTTCTTTCAGAGGATCCTATTTGGATAAGGAGAGCATTGAATTGTTAACATTCGAACCATAGAATAGATACACATAGAAGGTAAGCTTTGCATCCCACCCTAATTCATCATGCTGCTTCGTGTATTACTTGCTTATCATGCGTTCGTTTAAAACATGATTTTGTATGGGACCACACTGCTTCGCATATTTGAAGGTCTCCAGGACATTTCAATGAATTTTTTGAGGATTTCTATCAATTTATACCAATTCTATAATCGAATATTTGTTTAAGTGAATAAGATCTCAAGAGGATTCACTTGGTTGATTCGGAATTCAAACTTTCGCAATAATAAAATATCAAAAAATCTAAAAGTTGAATCATCTACGCAACCACTTTTACGATTATATGCGCATGCAGTTAGAGAAAAAACGTTAAAAAAGAATGAAACAGCCTAAGATCACTCGGGTAAATGTTGGTCATTAGAAAAGTATAAACTATGATAAACTTCAGGCAAACTCCATGCGATCAAACTAGACAAAATATACAAGAAAACAACTGAAGATTAAATAGGCCAAATGACCAAGAAAATTGCGTAAATTATGTGTGGAGCATTAACTCGATTTTATTCTAACTTAACATAATTTTTCCTCTAGATGTGCGGGCAATTCTTGCTCGTACAAATAAGGAAGTCTTTATTTTGAGTTATAATAATCGATGCCAGAAGGTAGGTGAGGGAGAAATAAATAATTTTATGAGTTGGCAATAACTGTAGTTCTCAAAAAGCTATAAATGTAAAGCCCTATTCGATCGATAATATTGTAATCCGGGTCAAAGGTGGTGGTTTTTGCACTTGAAATCTACCTTAAAGTTGCCCGAAAAACTAAACTGGCCAGAAAATTACACGATGAGATTTAAATAGGGCCCCTTAAAAAATAATTTGCTTTAGCAGAGGAATGCAAACCAAACATGGCCTCAAAAATATGAGTAAAATACATATAAAGTAGCTGTTGTTTTTGAAGGGAGCCAAAAATAAACTTCGAGCATTCAGGCAAACCTACTGGAATGATTTCAACTCATTCATTTATCTATTTGCCGGGAGGACATTTGAATCGAACTTTCAATGATTTCAAAACGTTAAGTCGCAAGCCGTGCGAACGAATCGTACCCTTAAGGTCGACAGTCTACCGCGTTGGCTACGGGTTGGCCGGTAAGTTCGAAGAGGAATTAGGTGGTGGGTCATACCGAGAGTAAAACTGACGCTCTATTACAATTCTCAACCACCGTCAAATTTGACCGGTTTAAAATTCATTCGAAATTCTCCATAACATATCATAACATACGTTACTATAACGCACTATTTCAAAACAAAGAAAAGCATCCGAGAGCCTGAAAATTTACGAATTTCATCACGCGCCCGATTTCCGTAGCGTCACGGTATCAGTACTTACTCTACTGAACGTCAATTAGAAATAACCTACATTAATAAAATTAAATAAAAAACTAAGAGGCATCACGACGGTACGGAGATCGTGTACTCGACGAAATGAGTATTTTTTCGGTTCTCGGAGCTTTATCTTGTTTTGAACTCCGAACTAGCTGACCGAGCAGTACCTACTACAGATTAGACCACTGAGTGTCCAAATATGTTGGACTTACGTGTAACTATCCCCTTTGGAGAAGTGTCGGTCGAAAGACACTCCAGGAGCCCGAGAATATGGAGGTCACCGTGAGATTCCTCCTGGGATGACAGGTAACGACCCTTACTGAATCTGGGCTATACTTTGGACAACGAATTGGAATCTAGGCTTTGGGCTGGCGGAGATGATGGTTTGGACCTAGTTACTTAGCACGGTAGCACCGAGGTGACACTCGTGCGTGAATGGCTCCAATTCAACTATTATACGGTTTATGTCCCGGTAAAACCTTGCTCGGAGAACGTGCAAAGTTCGCAACATTGGGTTGGTGGTATAGATTCGGTAGCGATGGACTACCGATTAGCGCTGGTCTGACTCTAAGCACTTGTTTCTATAAGGGCTTGTGTCAACGCTTGCATGACCTCCCTGCTCTACAAAGATAACCTTGGGACCAAAAAGGCGACTAGATATACATATGAACGGAGATATCGACTCTGAGGGGGGAAACCATAAAACTGGAGCAATTTCAACTAAAAACCATAAAACCAGATCAAAAAAGTTGAGTAATCAGGAGAGTGCTCCTACAAGAAAGTCTTTGTAAACATCCAAGGGTTCGAAACATGAATCGCTACTTCGTTATAAGGGAGACCTAAAAACGAAAGTAAAAATACCAACAACGACGACGCAACCAGCGGTAGCGTCGTTCACAGCACATCGGGAGCGATACTAACGATGACAAAAATGACGATGAATACAATGACAATGAAAACGGATGAAAAACGGAGATTAACAGAGAGCTTTGTCCAGACTGAGATTCCTGCGGCATTAGGGCGCAGCAAAGATATAATGCGAACGCTCCTAGACCGCATAGGGCATTACCGGAGGAGCTGGTTAAAGTCCGACGAGGAAGAGAAGGCCATAGAAGAATAGAAGACCAAAGAAGCGCTGAGGGCTAAACCTAAAGGGTGCGGGCAGTTAGCTCCACTATCAAACATCAATAATAGAATGGCGTCTAGCCCAATCGAAGGTGATCGGGATAAAAGACGGAACGAAGAGGCATTTGTTGGGCGTGGACCGCCAGATCAGAGGTATCAGACAGTGCTGACAAAAGGAGCGAAGAAAGCCGCAAAAACGGTTTCAAACAGCGCCAGAAAATACAGTTCACACGGACGCCCAACAAAAAAAAGACCTGATGCGAAACAGGAGAGAAAAAATACCCGACGAAGTCCCCGGCAGCAGGCACTACTCGTGAAGCCCCACAATACCCGATCCTACGCAGAAGTGCCGCGGGATATAAGGAGAAACGTAAGGTCCAAAGACACCAACACTGCTATGAACGCAGTACGACCAACGCGGTCGGGCCACATACTGGCCGGATTCGAAGCAGAGGCCGATGCAGTAAAAAAAAGTCCTCGGCAAATCGCAACTATAGCCTCGCTCGAGCCGATGACAACGATCGAAATAAGAGACATTGACCGGGTCTCGGAGTTGCCCGAGCAAGAAGAGGCCATCAGAAGTTCTGTAGCGTGGGCAGCATCAAAGCGAGGTTGACACCCGAAACCCATAGGAGACAATGCATGGTCATCATTGACTTCGCCGAACAATTTCCGAATACAGGCAAAGCAAGAATAGGGTAGGTTGTATGCAGGATACGGCGAAGAGCAGCGCCTTTTGAATGTTTCAAATGCCTTGGCTAAAGTCACACCGCACAAGTCTGCAAAGGACCCGATAGGAGTTCCCCATGTTATAAATGCGATTTATTGGGAAATACAAGAAAAGGGTGTACGAAGGAGGCGCGCTGTATCTTTTGCAAGGATGCTGATCCAAGACCGAATCTTGGGTACGTCTTGGGATCAGGAAAATGTCCGGCTATCCAGGAAGCCCCAGTCAAGGCAAAATCAAAACGTTGATGACCTGTATCCTGCAGGTAAACCTACACCGCATTTCAACCGCGCAGTTTGCGAGGGACATGAAAGTCGACTAATTGCTGCTGAGTGAGCAACACTATTATGAAAGCTCCGTATAATGGCATCCTTATGAAACTGGTACTGCTTCCATCTGGGTTCGGAACAGTGATTTCCAGACGGACAGCTGTAGACGAGGGGATGGTTTCGTGTGGGTTCGGTGCTCAGGGACCACCTTCTTTAGCGTATACCTACTGTTGAACGAACCGATATTTCCAAGACAAGCTTAATGCTTTGGAGGGCGCTGTCTCGAACGCAGATGGCAACGAGCTCATTGGGGGAGACTTCAACGCTAAAGCAATCGAATGAGGCACATCCTTAACAGATCGCGAGGAAAACGAATCCTAGAAATGGCGGCCTAGACGGTGCTAGCCATACTAAACATCGAAAATACGCCGACTTTCCGTCATATTGGCTGCGAACGCATCACACCGAACGTGACAGTCGCCTCGGAGTCCTTAGTGCGGAGGACACATAAGTGGATAGTATTCGAGAACTATTCAGCCAGTGATCATCAGTAAATTCTGCTTGAGATCCATGGTGTTGTCTCCCGATGTCTCTGCTCTTGACCTTCTACAGCTGGGTGGAACATCGAAAGGACGTACGTACAGAGGTTCGTCAAGGTGCTCACGGCAGGGCCTCCGCTGCAGGGAGATCCGCAGGTGACAGAAGAACTGGCAGCTCAAGACGTTGTGAACTCAATTATATCATCATGACTGCTTGCAATGCCTCTACTCCTCGTCGAAAGCCCCGGCACCGTAAAACCCCAGTGTACTGGTGGTCGATTGAAATCGCTGAAAAGCGAAGGGAGTGTTACAAGCTTTGGCGTGAAGCCCAACAGGGACGGGACCGTGACGAGGAATTTAATCGGCTAGCAGCATATAACCCGGCCAGGAAATGCATTCAAAAATTGATTAACAACAGCAAGGTCGCTCCCGACAAGATCTCTAGTGGACAATGTGAACAAGGGTCTGTGGGGCCCTGGCTAGTTATGCGGAGGTTCGGTGCCCTACGGACGTCTTGCATACATGAAGCTGAAAATATGGACGCGGGAGTGCGGGAAACCTTCTCTGCCCATTCCGATCGTGTTGACGCCGCCACCAATTAAACAACAATCGAGTGCCTACTCTTCAGACAGCCGGAACTGGCAGAGGTAGCCCTATCATTGAAAATAAGGAAGGTGTTCCAGCTGAGGTGTTGCAACTTGTCTATCACCATTGTCTTGACTTACTGCTCAGCACATTCAAAGCATGCCTACAGGACGGGGTTTTCCCGATACGATGGAAGGGGAAGGGAAATTCCAGATCGCCGTCTACATACCGTCCATTATGCATGCTAGATACTGCTCGGAAAGTGTTAGAGAAGCTTATCAAAGGAAGACTTACTGAGACGATTCGTGCTGCTGGGGATCTATCTCTTCGGCAGTACAGCTTAAGAGCAGGACGCTGCACTATTGGTGCGATTGCAGTGGCAGTGAGCGCGGTTCAAAAAGCAGAGACATATGGCCGCACCAAACGACGGATCCTTCTGTTGGTATCACCCAACGTTAAGAACGCCTTCAACTCCGCTAGATGGGTGGCTATTCTGTATACGCTGGAAAACCCATTTCAAGTTCCAGAATACAAGTATCTGATGCGGCTTCTAAGGGACTACCTGAAGGACAGAAGACTGCTTTACGACACGACACAGGGCCAACGAAGGATGGAAGTTACATCGGGTGTTGCACAGGGGTCTAGTCTTCTAGTCTTGGTCCAGACCTATGGAACGACGGGCTACTGGGACTGGAGATACCAGATGAGTTGCACTTTATCGGCTATGCGGATGATGTTGTGCTTTATTCGCTGGACACACCGCAAGCGGAACTTAAGTTAGGTATGCTGATGCGCTGAGTGAGAGACTGGATGACTACTCGTGGGTTCAGTCTAGCAGTGGAGAAAACCAAAGTGGTCATCTTGACAAAAAAACAGAATCCCTGGAGACATACTAATCGAATCGAAGCCAGCGGTGAAGTATCTGATAGACTCGAAGATGAGTTTCTCTGAGCAAATCAGGGCAACGGCTGAGAAGGCTGCTTCGGGAGTATCGGCTTTGAATAAACTTATAGCCAACGTAGGGGGACCGAGCCCATCAAGAAGACGTCTTGTGACGAGTGCTGTAGGGTCAGTGTTATTGTACGGTGCAGAAATATGGGGCGACGCTCTCAGTAAGGGGTTATACGGAAACACTTGGCCTGTACCTGTGTACAGAGAAGAGGAGCAATGAGGATTGCTGCCTCATATACGACAACCTCTAATTCGGCGGTGAGAGTTATTGCAGGCGTGATACCTATTGCCCTTCTTCCTAGACAGAAACGCCCTATTCACCTGCTTCGAAGCGAGGATGCGAGAGAGACTGTTTCCCGAGAGAAGAGACTTTCGATGGGTTGACAAATGGAACCATCTGGCACATTATGTTCGAGCAGTCGTAAAAGATAAAAGGGATTCACAACAGCCCGGGATGTTGGGGCTGGGGGATCACTCTCCTGGCAATGCCTCTTCCCCTCTCCCCTCCCTATAGAGAGATACACCAGCTTAAACGAGATCTGGCCCAAATTAATGCATCAAACGGTTTCAGGCTGGGTTCTCAGGTTAACAGGGGAGTGGACATACTAAAAGTAAAAAGAAAGATCGCAAAGTAATCTCAAGTGAATCAGTGGGCTTTGTAACGGTGGTCCCGTACAAGTAAGACGAAGTGTCGAGTGGCAGCAAAAAGGAGCCCCAACATTAGACTTTTCCCTTGTAATTTAAAAGAAAAAGAATGAACGCTTTCAGTATCGTTATTTACGTAATATATTTGGCTTAACATGGAAAACTGTCTCAATTGTATTTTGTTGGTTTGGACATTGTTGATCACCACTTGATTTATTAAAATTTATTGATTTCGGCGTAACAGAACACGGAAGGGGGTAAGTTTTCATTTTAGCGAACAGGTTACAAGCTTGATGGCTTGAAGGCAGTTTTTCTCCCTCTTTTCCATCTTTCACCTTCTGTGACGGAAAACCGAGTCTTTCTCTTCTTTTTACCCCTCTGGGGCGGAAAAACCGGGGTTTAGAAATTAGTTTCTGGCGGCCACATTCCCGCTTAGCGGCTTTTTGGGGCCCACTGACTAAGCGAGAAGTACTTACGTCCATCCCACATGTCATGTTTTTTACTCCTCTTGCTCTTAGCTGTGCGATTGTTTACTCTGTTTTGTAACTGGACATGATCTGTTAAATAGAGAGAAATAAATAAACATACAATTCTGTTTTCTGTATCAAAGTAAGACCAATTGCCATTGTCACACGAAAGTTATAACGCTTGAATATTCTCCTATATCAATGTTAAGGTCAGTGTAGGAACGCGGATTTTTTAAATGGTAGGTATGCCGATTTGCACTATCTAAGACATGTATTTTGCAGGGTAAGTTCCTTTATAAGGTCAATCAGCTTGCTCCATACAAGTGATGAAGGCACTCTTCTCGAAGCAGATCCCTGCGTCACATCTATCATGCGACGTCTAACACCCTCAACCTTGCAATAAAAGAGGGCTTCCGTTTTAAAGATTATCTCGTTAAAATGTTGACCGCGACTACGCCGTAAATAGTCCATCCTGAGGGTCCAGTTTTGGACGACGCGCTCCAGCATAGCGACCAGTATCTCGTGAATGACACGAGTACTGTTGCCTTCCAAAGCGTCGAGTGAAGTTGGCTTATCCCTGAAGACCAGAGACCATGTAACCCCAAAGAAAATAATCTGAACGTGTGATATCACGTGATCTAGGCGGCCAATTTGTTGGTCCAAAACGCGAAATCATAATTTCTCAATAAGTCCATTGTTTCTCTCGCTGTATGCGAAGTTGAAACGGAAAGTTTGCCGACACCACGCGCTTCAATTTCAGGTAGCAAAAAATCCGTTATGATGGTGCGATAACGGTCGCCATTGACGGTTACGTTCTGACAGGACTCATTTTTAAGGAAATATGGACAGATGATTCCACTGGCGCATAAACCACACCAACCTGTGCATTTCTGTGGCAGGAGTGGTAGCTGTTGAAGCTCTTCAGGTTATTTATCAGCCCAAATATAGCAATTCTTTTTATTGATCTATCCATTGAGCCAAAAATGCGCCTCATCACTGAACAAAACTCCACGATAAAACAGCGGATTTTCATTGAGCTGATTCAGAGCCCATTCACCAAAAATACGACGCTATCCTGAGTCACCCGTCTTCAATTCTTGCACGAGTTGCACTTTGTATGTCTTAAAACCAAAATTTTTACGTAAAATACGCCAAGTTGTTGCGTACGACAAACTAAGCGACGACGTCGAATTGATTCGTCACGGTCTTCAGCCACACTCTCAACTACAGCCGCTATATTCTGTCATTACGTGCTGGACGTGGCCTAATCGATTGAGTATCATTCAGTAATGTATGCTAGGTTTCAAATTTGCAGATGGTATTGGCTTTAGTGGTTTCGGTAAGTTGACGATGCATAGTACATCATAAATTGCTCTAAGAGCAGGAAAAATGTTTCTCCTCGAATGCTGATTTTCGTAACACAGCTGAACAATTTGGATACGTTGTTGCGGAGTAAGTCTTTTCATGATGATTTGTCAAACAATACAGTTTGACAGTGTTACGCGTGATCTGTAAAAAAAAGCCTATTGAAAATCAAAGTCAAAATGCCTATTGAAAATCAAACCTTATATGGGTCAACTTGCTGATATTTGGATATTTGATTTACTAATTTATTTACGCAGCCCTTCTGGCGGAAGCAGTCTCCTGCTACTTCAACTTGTTCACCATAAGAATAATTTATCTATAGCAATCGTTAATTTTAGGTACTCGAACGCTTGTTCAACGTTTTGGTCACATTTAAAATGGTTGAAAAAGAACACACTAACCTTTACATTCAATGTTAACCTAAGTGCTTTGAAATAATACACCCAAAATTCAGGGTCATATTTATACTTCTTTATATTAAACTAAGCAGCAACACCAACCCTTAATATTATATCCAAATAAGAAACGAAACCATTCAATATCGTATACAAAACCTACTTTGAATGCAGAATACCGAATGAAAACGGCTCGAGACAAGAGTTAGGGTGCCAGAGAGAGCATAGAAAATGTGTACACAATTCACACGAGAGTAAATACACATAAAAACAAGGAGCAGAAACCAAGCGAGCAACCGAATCGACCGTCTCTAACTCTATCCACCACCCATCCACCCACTCACCCTAATATCATCATCATTGCCTTTATCCCATCGTACGGAATCCACCACCCCTGCCTCTCTTCAAACAGCAGAGAGCGCTATTTCCTGCTTGTCGCACAGCAAACCAGCACCTCGTCACTGCTACTAGAGACTCCTGTACAACATCCAAAGCACAGGCTGATAACTGCTCCTAACAATCCACCACAGCCACCATCCCCCATCGTTGGTCGCCACAACGTTGAATCGCTTCTGCATAAGAGCACCCGCAGCACGTCTGATTCAGATTTGACTTCGTCCTTGCAAGCTAAACCATTACACCGCACCACATCCCACCCCCAACATCAGCAGGCAATCCAAATTTATATCATCCCTGCCTGGCCCGCACACACATTTTGCCTTTCACCGAACGATTTCTTTACATCCCCCTTTCTCCCCCGGTCCCCTTTATCATTGCTATCACCCCGGAGACGTCCCTCGTCCATGTTGCTGCACTCATCCTAGAGAATACGGTCGTGATGACGGTATCCTTTTTCTTTTCGCCCTTATCAAAGTTCATTGTGTAAAGGCGTACACGTGACATAAGGGTAGAATAATTGTGTTGCCACATTGCAGGAGAATATACGATACACAGTTTGATAGCCTGGTGGAGCAGAGCTCGAGCGATTGAGCGACAACGGAACGGAAACGACGGAGGGTGGAAAATAGTAGGTTTGCGTTTGCATGGCGAATCGTCCCCCCAGCCCCTTGCCGTGGCCGAGGTGATGGCGACATATTTGAGTATCGTGCCAGTTTCGAAATTTGAATATTGAGAGATGTGTATTATCATTATTAGGGATGATTGTTTGCGGTGCCAAGTGGGAGGGAGGAAACGAGAATTTGTATTCTTCTTTGACTCTGGTGCGGAAATGTTGAATTTGATTGTTGTACGAACGTATGTACGTATTATGTACGTTAACTTGCGGAGGATCCAGAGATCCACACCACGTAGGAGTGGGTACAACAGCAGCGGCAGTGGCAGCAACAACAAGAGCAGCCAGGTTTCGAGTGGTTTGGTTGGTTACGGTTGCTTGGTTGGTTGAATGGTTGGTTGGTTGGTGCATGTGATGTGATGTATGTGCTACGCCGCTCGTGGCGCGTATGGATCATATGTGGCGGCGCGGCGCGGTGGTGGGCAAGTGAATTAGTGTGGGGTGGGGTAGCCGGTGGCTGGTGACGGTAGTGCTGATGATGATGATGATGGGCTGCGAGAGGGTAATGTTATTCCGCCACACATTTTTGACTAGTTGAATGAGCATGTTTGGAATTTAAGATAAGGTTAGGGAAATTCGATTATGCATGTTTTTCGTGCAGATTATTAGAATGTGTGTTTTGCAAGGAAAATATACAGACGTAGATTTCGATGTTATGCGGAAGGGAGTGATGATGGTTAATCAAATTGGGATTTGGTAATGTATATATGCGAGGATGTTTTTATTGCTTCTGGCATACGAGCCGGATTATTGCGGTGATAATATGAAAATTGTTTTTGCTGGTAAACTTGGATGTTGTGTTTACTGAAATTTCAATTATGAATTATAGGAATGAAATGGCGGATGAAGTGCATTATGTAAGCAAGGAATTTGCATGCTGAATTTTAGGAAAAATATTAATATTTAGATACATTTGGTGGTTATAAGCCGAAGGTCCCTGATTCGAGTCCCATTGGTTATTATGAAATTTATTTCGAGTGATTCTTCGGACGGACTATAAACCCGTTGAACTATGATACGTACTGGTTTAAAATCAGAACGTATCCCAGCTGGGTGAGCAGATCAATGACCAAAGCGTGGTATTAACCATACCACTTTCCCGAGTGCCGATACATATGTTTACGATGGTGTACGCAACAATCTTGAGGACAGCCCGGACCCTGATATTTTCTGTTTACATTTGTTTCTGGGCCTAAAACACAATTCCTTTTTAAAATTGGTATCATTAATCTTCAGTCGTGCGTTACAATTTTTCTAGGGAGTGATGGGAATTAGTATTCGAACTTTTTGGTAAAGACGTTTAATAAATATTTTTAATTAAGTATTTTTAGGGGGTGAGGCTAATTAAATTTTTTCTATCGGGCATACTTGTCCGAGCAAAGATACAAACAGAAGCCAAACAATGCCCAATAAATAAAGCGCCAAAATAGGGCTATTGTTAGGATTTATTTTTTGCTTTAGCAATACTTCATTTAGAGATAATTAGAGTATCTCATTATGTATCGGCACTCGAGAAGGCGATATGATCAGAACTACGTCAGTCAGGACTTTACTGGACCGAGCATGGTCTAACTGGAGCGTAAACAATCTTTGATAAAATCGGTCGAGCACGGGAAAAACAGGACCCAATTTTCAATTATGTGGATACAAACAATGCCTATAAATGGCCCGATTTCTTATGAAATGGTCCTAAATAGAATCTTTTTAGTCAATGATAAAGTTTTGATGATCATTTTGGGTATTATTTGAATTTTTGTTCCGCGAAAACCAAATCCATTATTTTTGGACCCCATTCAGAGACAAAAAGGGACATTGAACCCTAAAAGTTTCTCAAATAGGACCAAGTGATCCACTGAATCAAAGGCTTTAGAGAAATCTGTAAAAATAACGTCGACTTGTTGCTGATCGAAGGTAGCTGCAATATGATGGGTAAAAGAAAGTAAATTTGTAAGGGTAGATCTACCCCTGAAATAGCTATGCTAAAGATGGGAGGACAAGTGGATACAGATCATCAAAAACTATTTTTTCAAGAATGTTACCAAAGCAAGAAAGAAGGGAAATAAGACGATAGTTTGAGACGATATTACGATAAACAGATTTGAAGATAGGAAAAATGTGGGCAATTCGCCATTGGGAGGGGAAAACCCCACAGGATAAACTCAAATTAAAAATCATTGAAAGGGGAACACAAAGTGAAGAAGATAAAGATTTTGCTAGAACATTTGGAACGCCATCAGGGCCCGCGCTGGTACTGTCGTCAAGATTATTTAGGAGTAGCTCAACCTGAAAGGGTTTTTTACGAAAAGTAGTTGATACATCATCCTGCTCCTATCCATGGGACCTTATAGGATACCAAAAATCATGCGCTGACTAAAATTCACCATTACTCCTCATTGATTTCGGGGCCCCACGTTGTTTGCCTTTTGTAATTATGATCAACTCGTTAGTTCGTCAATTTCCCGGAGGAAACCCGAATCGACCTCTCCGATTGGCAAGGCTCACAACTTAATGTCTTTGAGTCGTGAGCCTTGTCAACGAATCGTAGCCGTAAGGCCAAGAGATTCGAACATTCGGCAGTCTACTTCGTGGTAGCTGCTGTTGGATCAGCTAGTTCGGAGAGGAGTTCGATTATGGGTCATACCAAGAGTAGAACTGCGGCTCGATTACAATTTGCATCCACGGTAAAATTTGCCCGATTTGAAACACGTTCAAAATTGTTCATGACACTTCTGAAGAGAATCATTGATTCGTCTGTGGAAACTTTTTCACATGGTACACAATATTTCGCGAAAGTCTGGCAGTATTTTTAAGCAATTAAAAAGTTTCAACACTATAAGCCAGGAATTCATTTCAAATTGGTTCCAGAGTGCGCTGCTTTCAAATAAACTATGAATAAATTAGATATTCCTAGAGAAGTCGCACAATGGATTCTCTATCTTCCGGACTTTGACTTTGATTTTGAAATAGAAGACGAAACACGTTGAATACCTTAGTCGGTATCCACAGTCATGCATGATTGTGTCGCTAGAGCTGTCCCTACACATGCGAAGGGTACAGCAAAATGATGATCACATTAAGGCAATCATGGAGATTCTCAAAGATCTGCCGTACGAAAATTTTAAAATGAAAGAAGGCCTACTGTACAAAACGGGCAATGAAAATTATTTTATGGTGGTGTCAAAGCTGATGGAGAAAGAGATAATTCAGGGCGCTCACTAAGGTGGCCATTTCCCATTTATGAAAACAATGCATGTAATTCAACAACGGTATTCGAACCCACATCATCAGGCCAAAGTAGGTAAGTTTATCGCTAACTGCGTCAAATGTTTAATTCACAACACAAAATTATGCAAGCAATATGGCTTCCTGCATTGCATAGATAATAAGGAGGCAAACCTTTTCACACGGTGCATATCGATAATCTAGGTCCGATGGATGCAACTTCAGAGAAATACAAATTCATCTTTGCACTAGATGGCTTTCCAAAGTTTGACTATTTCCAGCCAAATCTACTGGCCACGAAGAAAAATTACTTAATAGTGTCACGGCCAAATTCCTTCCAACCTTCAGCACAAATTGATAGAATCACCCGAGCCAAGTAACTGTTGAAAGGTTTGCAATTATAAATGTGATGTAATCAATAATAACACAAATGGCAAACACAACATGTAAGGTAGGACGATAGCAAACGTCTATACAACCACAACGACAGCAGCAAGAATTATTCGCGGCAGGGACGGCAACTAGTGCATCACATGAGAAACACCACGAAGCCAAAAGAAATCGACCTCTGACCTACGTACACGCACAAAAGCACGCGAACGTGCAATTTGATTGACTGAATTGTGGAAGTGGCTGAAGAGTATCGACTCCAAAATGAGACTTTGTGTTGGGCCGTATCCTATGAAGATAATTTTCTCCTGTACTTAAGTGAAACTAAGATTGGTTGGAACAGCGACAATACTATTTGAACCGAAAAATATAGAAGCCTACCCAGCAGATGTTGGCAAAGTTAGGTACAGTACGGACGACACCTACGCAGAGAAGAAGTCTCACCTTCGCGTCCCTATCGCTGAAAGATACAACTTTAAATTGGTGTCGAACACACCATATCTCCCTACCCATAGTGCAATAGGCTAGTCCGGGAAATTAGTCGTTGAATTGGAGAACAATAATCGAGCCGTATCTAGCAGTATTCAACAGGAGCCCCAACTAACGCACCAAGGAATCCTGAGAGGACTGTAATACCGGAGCAGTTGTGATGATTGAATGTGGCACAATATAGACGATATTGACGTTGGTCTAGCTTCTAATACATCAAACTAGCTATCAATATCAACGCGGAGCTGCCGACAATGAAAGACCTACATAAAAAAAGACAATCGCTCACAAAACGTTTCGATCGGGCACGGCTACCAACGTTGAAAATAAAACAACTAAATAATAATACAGGGAAAAAGCTCGCAGCAAAGAAGGTTGAATTCGCGAATAGCTAAAGATCCGAAAGATCAATGATTCGCTGGAATCCACAATTTCAAGAAGTTGCGGCCAACTTCACTGAAGGGTTGTTTGACGGGACAGAAACCCCACCCGAGGCTAGGACAGACATGACAATGAACGAGGAGCTCTCTTTTGTTTTGGGAACCCGAGAGGTAAGGACGTATCAGCGGAAAAAAGAGGAAAAGGCTATTGGAATCATACTCGGTAAACGAGGAGCATCATTACAGAGTTCGCAGCGAAGGAAAGAAACATAGCTGAGTTTCCGTCTTCATTTCTCCATGAGTTCTCAAAACATCACGGTTCGACAGGTGCATGCCCGGAGGAGTTGCATGTAATTTGTTCCAAGGATTCACACTGTGTACGGATGTCGATCAAAAGGGGCATAAAATCATAGCAGAAAGTTTACTGGGGACCCCTGTTGACAAGAGCTCTAAGCAAGGTTAGTTAAATATATTGGCAGATTTAAGAAATAATTTCATTGGTAATTGAATTATACGAGAATTATTAATTATGATGTAAAGTGAATCGGTGTTTTCTTTGTATTTCTTTTTCCATTAAAAAACGTGCGAAAAGAAAAATTGTTAGACTTGGCTCGGGAGTGTGTTTAAGAACTTTAAGGCGCCTGACTTTGTGCAAAACTTTCGCAGGTTCTTAGGTAGATTAGGCCTCCTTTTGATCCTGAATTTCAGCTCCCGGTGAATTTAGTTTACTGGCAATTAAGTCTCGCGATAGATAGGTTACGGAGTTGTCGCGGAGATTTGCTGGGTGGTTTTTTTCTTGCTCCTATCCTAGGCTATTATAAAGGTAGTATCGAGACAGTGATCGGGACAAACTTACAGGTAGACGAGTGATCCCCACGCCCGTCTCCGACGGAGTGACCCGGGATCCAAAACGCCTGCGTTTGGATAATCCATTCGAGATAGTTTTATCTCGGAACAAAAGGTAAACGTGTTCGGTTATCCAATATAGTGAGGACAGAGGTGCAGCATTTACGTCAAACGCTTTTCAAGAATTCTTAAATCCGAATAAGGTCGAACATGTGTATTCAACTACACGGTAGCCAAAGGAAATGGACAGATTTAGTGCGTAAACAAATCAATCTTATCCATGATCGCAAGGCTGTCGGCTGAGAAACCAGCTAAGTAGTTGAAATATGTGCCTAAAGTTCATAAGGCCATAAATTCACATATTCACGCTTCAACCCACATTCGCCGTTCGAAGTCAATTGCTGAATCGAGAAGCAGTGAGACGGTTAGACATGGAACGTAAAAAATTTTAGGAAGAAGCCAAATGTCATATCGAAAGTGATTATGATTGTTTTTCCAATCCACATCTTCCAGGGTTCCTCATCCTAAGCGCCAAGATCAAATAGTAATAAATGTTCTCGGGGTCGCACATTGGGTTTACTGGTCCCCCAATAATGGGACATTAAATGCCGAGAAATGCTAATAACTGTAAATACATCTAAAGCACTGCTACTGAATCCTACTTGCTAGCAAGCCAGGAAATGAACTGGACTGGAAATGATATTCAAGACATGAGATCGCACACAATATTCAAAAGTGGGAAGCCTAATGGAAAACGAGAACTCGGAGTGGCCTTTATTGTGGACAGGGAGTTCAAACCGCACGTTATTGATTTTATGGCAGTCAATGAGCGGTTGTATGCGATACGTATCAAAGCGAATTTCTTCAAAATCTGGCTAATAAATGTACACACCCCAACTGAAGAAAGGGGAGAAGAAACAAAGGAAAAGCTATAAAATCATCTGGAAAGACTGGTCGACTCATTGCCCACAAACGAAACAAAAATAATTCAGGGTGATTTCAGCGCTAAGGTTGACAATGAGTTATCCATCGGAGAACGATTGCAGGATATAGCCTCCTGATTGCAAAAATGTAGTCATACGTTCGACTTGCTTCCCACATCGACGCATTCATAAAATTACCTAGGTATCTTCGGATGGCAACACACAAAACTAGATCGACCATGTTCTGATCCAACAACTTTAGGTCTCCAACATACTTGCCATCCGTACATCCCGAGGAGCCAACTGTAACGCAGATCATTACTTGATCAAATTAACATATCGATGTCGTATGTCAAAGGCATATTCGGCGAAAACCAGCCCGCTATAAAAATTCGACATCGAAAGGCTCCAAACGCCGTCCGTGGCCAAAAAACTCATGGAGACCCTCGATAACCAGCTGGCTCCCATCTTAGCGCTGAAAACAAGCAACGAGCTCTGGATGGATGTGAAAGCTATTAAGACCGTAGCAGAACACACAATCGACCATGATTGGTTTGATGATGAGTGCCAAAATGCGTTAGACAAAAAGAATCAGGCATTCAAAGATAACGTAGGTAGGAAAACCAGGACGAAGAGAGAATATTATGACAATCTTAGAAGAGTAGCGAATAAGATGCTTAGAATTCAGCAAAGAATATACTATGACGCCCACTTGAGAAGCATCGATGTATCTCTAGCGAGCAATAATACAAGACGTCCATACAAAGTATTGAAAAGCCAGAAACGTGGTTATCAGCCCAAAACCACGCTCTGTCGTGATGAAATCGGCAAGACCATCGCTGATGAAACCAAGATTAAGGAAAGATGGGAATCATATTTCAAGAACCTCTTTAAGCATCCACACAGTGCCAGAACATCGGAGTCCATAGATGTTTGCCGAGAGTCTCCATTGGTCCCACCAACTCTGGATGAAGTTTGTTCCACCATCAAAGCCCAAAAGAATAATAAAGCGCCGGTCATCGATGAGATTCCAGTGGAGCTCATCAAATATGGTGGCAGCAGTCTTCTTAAAGCTATTCATTCAGGAAATTTGGCAACAAGAACATATGCCGAAAGAGTGGAGCCAATAAATTTTATCCCTATCCACAAAAAAGGAGACAAGCTACAGTGTGAAAATTATAGAGGCATTTCACTACTTAGTACGGTGTACGAAATATTTTCAAAAATATTAGAAAATAAAATCGATTCATATGCCATTTCTGGGGAGTATCGAGATGGTTTAAGAGCTGATAGATCGACGATAGACCAATTGTTCACTATCAGCAGGTACTTAAAAATTACTGGGAGGTCAACATAGACGTACACCAAATTTTCGTTGACTTTAATACAAGCAAGCATACGACAGTATTGATCGTAACGTACTGTACCAACTAATACTTTGCGTTGATATCCCAGCCAAATTATTCCGTCTTACCAAAATGAGAAAGAGGTTGACGACCTCCCAAGTTCACATCAGTAACCAACACACTGACGCCTTTGACACAAATATCGGACTAAAGCCGGGAGATGGGCTGGACCCATTGCTATTCAATTTGTTTTTGGAGTACGTCATAAGGAATCTACCCGTCGATACACGAAGTACACTACTATACAAGTCGAGCCAAATAGTAGCGGACGAAATCAACATTTTGACATGATCATTAACAACTGCCAAAGAACTCTTCCTGAAACTCGATAGCAAAGCAAAACTAGTAGGGCTTCAAATCAATGAGAATTAAACAAAGCTCATAACGCAGTTCAGGAAAAATGCCTGAAACACAGAAAATATCACACTTGGCGAATATGACATCGAAAATGTGAGGGAATTTATGTATTTAGGCGCAAAATAACGAGAACCAGTAATGAAAGAGCCAAAATACGCCAAAGAATACAGCTTGCAAATAAGATATTTTTTCCAGTTTTGACGATCTTAAAGACCAGCTGCATACACAGGAAAACAAAGCTCCAAGTATACAAATCTGTGATAAGACCTGAGTTATGCTATGGGTGTGAAACATGGACCCTAACCCAAGCATCCGCAAATATATTGAACGCCTTTGAGCGACGGGTCTCGAGGCGAATAATCGGAGCGAAGCTAGACGCAAATTCGATACAACAATGAGCTGTATGAAATTTTTGATGAACCAGAGGTCTCAACGATTATCAGACTACGGAAGCTGCAATGCGCTGGACACATGAATCGTATGAACGAACAACGGGCACCCAAAAGGGTATTCTTTGGGAGAACTGAAGGCCGGAGGCCAGTGGGGAAACCGAGGAAACGCTGGTCTGACTTGGTCGACGAAGGCAGTTCAATGCTGCTCGGATTTCAAAATTGGAGGACGCGGTCATTGGATCGAGACAGTTGCAGGCGCTATTTGCAGGAAACGAAGGCCCGAGAGGGGTGTAGTGCAATGAAGAAGAAGAAGAATTATAATCGAAAGCGCCACAGTGATTATGGTTATAAAGTCGGTGATCTTGTTGCAATCAGGCGTACGCAGGTCTCAGCTGGAAGGAAGAGCCTTTCTATGCCCTTACGAGGTCATTAAAGTCAAAAAAATTGGTGGGTATGTTATCAAAAGGGCAGCAGCAAACAAAGGAAGGCCGAGCGTTACATCTGCTAGCTAGGACAACATGAACCTTTGGAAATTTGTCGCGGAGAACGAAGAACTTGTGTTATCCGAGATGGATGAGGAGGATCAGGAAGGCCGAATGTAAGGTAGCAGCATTTGACGTGGCAACCACCATACAAGCAAGCAGTTGTCTATGAACTATGAGCCACTCCTGCGCGTCCTTTTCTTGTAAGGGATCATCCCAATCGCACTTCATTTCCCATGTTCCGAACAGCAATTTTTCCGATTATAATGCATGGCTGAAACCATCCTAAAGGGTCAAACAGCTTAAACACCTCAGAGAAGACGTTGCGCTTCGAAAGTTCAGTAATGATAGTTCTGTTGCGTTGGTTAACGTGAAATCATCTATTGCTGGATGCCATTGTAGCCCTAATGTCTTCACTGCACCCTTTACACTGATATCAAATGGTATTTGTGATTCCCTGTCAGCGAGTGGTATGCATTTTAACAGAACGGGATGATTGGCTGTTTATTTTCGTAGGTGAAACCCTCCGGCTTGCATTATTCGTCGTATGTCAGTTTGTAATTGAATAAGTGTGTCCAAGACCTCCCCACCTGTTAGGACATCATCAACGTAGAAGTCATTCAATATTACTACAGCCGCTTGTGGGTATTTAAGATGCTCATCCTTTGCCAGTTGCTGCAAGGTCCTGATGGCCAAAAACGGTGCGCAAGACGTGCCATATGTAACCGTTTTTAACCGATAATGTCGAATCGGTTCGTTTAGGCTGAACCGCCAAAGAATGCGTTGACAATGCAGACCACCCTCGTCTACCCAAATCTGGCGATACATCTTTTCAACGTCTGCTGCCATCACTAGCGATGCTGTCTCCACCGCATCAGAAGGTGACGAATGGGTTACTCGATGGATGGTCTATCAGTATGTCGCTCAGAGCTTTTTTATCAGCGCCCCTCTGAGACGCATTAAAAACGACTCGTTACTTTGTTGTAGAGTTGCTGTTTTTTATTACAGCGTGATATGGTAGATAATAAGTAGGCTTTACCCCTTCGTTGTGAGGTGAAATTAATTCCATATGGCCCAGACTAAGATATTCATTCATAAAATCCTTATATTGCCTGTAGAGATCTGGGTTATGAATAAGAACCTTTTCAAGATAACGAAATTGTTTGTAGGCAGTACTATAAGTCTCACAGAGAGGTAAATCTGTAATTGATGCCATGCCTGTTGCCGTGACCCTTTCATTTCCGCCTACGCCTAATATGGAAGCACTCGCTGTCTTTTGCTGAAAACTAAGATACCTGACTGCAGTACTAGTAATGAAGGACCTTTGTGCTCCTGAGTACAGTAATGCTCGTAACGTTACAGCTTCACTTGATTGCCTTCGAACTTTAATTAGAACTGTCGACAGCAGCACGTTCATCCGTTTGGATGCGTGATTAGCTTGCACGCACTGCGCATTTACCTCCGTTGTGTTGGTGGGAACCTTCTTAGCTTCATCACTATGAAGTAATGAATGATGCCGTTCCCCACACAATTTGCACTTGTGTTTTGATGAACAGCAACTTACCTTATGCTTATCGCTAAGACAACTGAAACACAGTTGTTTGGAAGAAACTAAATTTCGTCTTGCCTGTACCTCCATTTGTCTAAATGCTTCACAAACCCACAGCCGATGGCCGTTCTTGCATTTCGGACATAAAAGTTTCACTTCGACTGGTGTCGTATGAACAGTGACTACTTTTTTACTCGTTGTCTTAGGATTCCCTGAGAGAGCTTCCAGTAAAACTAAACGCTGCTGCATAAAATCCAAAAAAGATGATAAAGTTGGCATTTCCGTTTCTCCGCTAATCTTCTTCTGTCAGTCTTTCCTGGATTCTTCATCCAATTTCTGATTTAAAATGAAAATCATCATCACGTCAAATGATTTCCCGCCAATAGTCTACAGGCAAGCTTCGAGCTGGTGCGTTAAGTCTAGCAATTCTGTAAAGGGATTCTGTTTCGCTCGACGGGCTAAACTCAACTGCCTCGTTGCAATGTGACAATCGTTTAAAAAAATAAGCTTCACTTGATTGCAATTTCACAACATCCCTTTCTACAATTCCCGTTAGATAATCTATTCTCTTTTATATCAATTTAAAGCAACAAACCTCGGGAATAGAAACAACGTTCGGCCAAACTACTTATTCACTAACGCGAAGTTCTATTCAATTGTTTCTTTTTACTTCGCCAAACAGAGTGCAACCATGTTGATAAAAGGGAAGGAATCACATCACACTTTCAAATGATGATCCCCCAAACTTCGTGGTGGATGTTTTTCCTGATTTTATTTTCCCTCGGATGATATTGAATGCTGTGATGCCAGAATCTTGCCAGAGAGTGAAGAATATGCTTGAGCAACACGTTCGCAAAGATGTAAAGAAACATGGAAGAGAGAAAGAGGAAAGGAAGAAGAGAGAGATGCAAAGAATGAAAATAAAAAAGGCGTTGAAGTCCTACAAATTTTCCTGCGCTGCGATGATGGAAGAGCCGCCAGAAATTTCAGTATTTGGCCAATATCGCGAGATCGGTGCGTTGCTTTGAAAAATTTTAAGATTAAAATGAAAGCTTACTCAATTTTCTTTTAAACGATATGTATGCACATATGCTTTACCGCCTCCGAGGTATGATCCGATAGATATTGTAAATTTCTTGAATAAATCCTTTATTGCGTCAAACTTTCACTTCTAACTTTTTAAAAATTGGCTACCTTTAGAAAATATTTTTATCGTATCCAAACTAACCATTTATAGTGATAGATAATTTTTTAAAAGATAAGGCATTGATTCTTGCCTCACTAAATGGATTACGAGATAATTTATGTGATATACATGATTGTTCGAATCTTCAAACCACGTGACAATTTTACCATAATTACCAGCCATACTGTTCCAATCAAAATGCTCGTAAAATCCCATAACCATCAGTTACATGACTGACATATTGCGTTGAAATGTTATGCATAAAACCCATCCATAAACGACCACACTTACCTGAAAAGAAAAAAACCAATCAACAATTAATTACATTCCAAACATTTTCACTCTATTTTACAACTAAATTAATAAATGAATCAATTTTACCGGCAATCAACCACCAAAACTTACATACGCGCTTCCGCACACATCCCCCACACCAGGCAATCATTAAAAAATATATTTCCAATTCAGTGTAAACTTGTAATATACGAAAACCTCGAAAAAGCCCAAAACACGACAATAATTAACACTTTATTTTATAATTACCACAATACCAAACCGATTAAAATTCCACTCTCATCATTATCATTCATCCAATTCACCCCAGTACAACGGGAAAATTCAACAAAACCTACCACCCTTATCAATATCGCATCGCCCAAACTTTGCGTTCATTTATTTTCAACCCTCGACAAAATGTACACAAAATCCCAACCCCATTCCCTCCCCATGAACCAACAACATCCTGACAGCATCGCAGTCAGATGAAAATTTTATGTTTCAATATCGACAACAATCGCAGAACGTTAAATTAGCTCCAACCAACAAAACATCCAACAACCACTACCACCCGGCTTGGTAAGCACTTGCTTTTGGCTCCAATTACGGAGCAAGTTTTTCACTTCAACCACAACCAACTACCACCCTGATACGCTCATCCCACGCACGGTAATCTCCATCCATTCGTTGCTCGTCAAGGGGCGCGGGGGACGGGGAAGAGAGAGCTCATTCTGTTTTGAGGATATACCTCACAAACGCTTATAACCCCCAAACCAACCAGCAATTCGCCCAGCAAAACATTGTGTACCAATTTGATTAAATGAAATTACCAACAATCAATCCATCGTGCAAAAGCTCGATCTGCTTGCTTTCACCAAAAGAAATCAATGACCAAAGCCGTTAGTCTGATATCCTTTCAATTTAGATGACGATAGGACACACAGGGGCTAACACGTACAATAACAACGACACGCTTTTCTAATGGGACGTCGGGGCAAATTGCAAGATATTATGGATAAGGATCGAAGTGAGGCGGGAGCTGATTGCGGCGAGAGGAGGACGCACATTTAACGGTGTCATAGTGATTCCAAATGGCTGTTGTTCAGGGTGAACAGAATGGCGACTGTGGCGAAGGTACTTCGGACCAATCGAGCGTTGAGTCCTTTTCCCTCAGTATCGCCGACGGTCCCGGTTCCAGCAAACAAAGGATTAAACGTAAATCTATGGACGGTGATAGTGCCACAATGGCGTAGTTCCTTCGCTCCTGCCTCCCTTCCTTTCTATCCATGACGTAATCTCCACCAACATTATGTCCTTTGGTCGAGGCTTAAGTTATACTCAGCTCAAAAAAAAATAACATCCCCGATCACACTTTTGGGTTTCATGATTCCATCCATTTCCGTTGGCAAGACACATCCTTACTTGCTGAACAGAAGGAAGCAGCAACGCGAGAGACGAAGAAGCAGAAGAAGAAAGAAAAAACAAATCCCAACAAAAAAATCCTGTAAAAATGACGCTCGGGAATTATATGATCTGCATCCCCGCACCAATCTGACATCCACAACTGGTGGTCACATTCAGAGTTTGCCACTTTCACTAACTCAAATCATTCATGCCCTCGGCTCTTCCTTTTCACCCAAGCGCTTTTCACCATTCACCTCCATTCTTCCGTTCGACTTCAATCAACAGCAATATATACTAGAGCAACGCCTTCAGGACCTTTTTATCTGTTCTATAGAGATATATGGCCTCAACATGATTTTCCTTTATTTTCCCATCACACTGAGAGTTCTTTTTCTTTTCTTAGTCAAGTTAGTTTATTTCTTCGTTGTTTTTTTTTCTCCATCGTTGGTTGATATTCTGCACAATTCATGCTTCCTTTTCCTTTCAACCTCGCTTGCCCTCCCTTGGCGAGGTTATTCCACCTTCCTCTCCGTTGGCAAGATGATTTTTTCATTTCAGTCCTTTTTATTTCACTCAATCCACAGCTTCTTCCATTTTTTCCGTGTTTCTGGCTCTTCAAGTCGTTTTATGTCCTTTTTTGCCTTTTTCTACATTTTTTTTCATCCTCCACTTTAACCAGTAATGTTGGTAATGGTCTCAGCAGTCAAGCCATTCTATTTTATAGCAATATTTGTACCAACAACAGTTGTAAGGAGCTACTCTTGTGGCAGAACGGTCTTTATGAGGAGAAAGTTCGATATAATAAGCGAAAATAAACTTAGTCTCCGGGGAAAAGTAAAAACTGGCAGCAACGAAGAGGGGGCGGAGGAAAGGGAGGGTGGAATAGAGGATGAGAAGAAATCTGAATGTTAAGGAGGAAATTATTTTGTAGTCAATCTGTTGGCACTTTACATTGTGTGGGAGAATTTATTTTCTGTAGTTTGATAGAATTGATTGGTAGTGCCTTTATTGATGGGGGGATGAAAACTTAATTAGGGGGTGAGAAATTGTTTTGATGTTCGAAAAAGTTGATGATACGTGATTATATTTTTGGATTTGATGCAATGAAGCAAACGAGTTTTTTTTTAAATCATATTCCAGTCGGAGCTTTTGAGCTTTACAAAGCTCCGAGAAAGCTTTTGAATTCATCTAAAACACCACAGCATTTTTGTTTATATGTGTGATATCAATAACTATACACTCGATTACATTCGACTACATTTATTCCTTGATTGCTAGCTAAGTACAACTTGAAACAGTTTCAACGTGTTTATGTTAATCTGACTGCTTCGATGCACGGTCGGGAAGCGAGAGGGCACTTGCCGGCCCGTCATGCGACAAGATGCAGCGAGCTTCGTATGTATCTGGCGGAGCAACCCGGCGGTTTCGCAAACAGCTGAGTCGATATGTCAGTTCTGTGTGGAGAGCAACCCCACAGTACTCCCTCCTGAGTTATGTCGTCCGGGAAATAACGTTTGGCTGGTGGGTATGTTTTTGTAGTTTGGCGGCGGTGGATTAATTCATGTCCAGCGGATTCGTGGCTTTTGTAGATTGTCAGGGTGAACGGTGTTGCGTCGTTTGTACTGATGTTGATGGAGTATCATATGCAGGGCTGATCTGATTGCCGGGCGGCGGGTTTGAGGCACTCGGTTGATTTACTGTGCGCCCATTACCGTCAATCGTAAACAACACTTCGGACAGCCGCTCAATTACTTTGTGCGGACCGGTAAATGGCTGGACGAGAGCTTTTCGAATAGCTTCGACTTGAAGAAAAACGCGCGAGTAGTTGTTTAAATTTTTGTGCTGGAATGTCGACGCTTTGCTGTGATCCGATGTAGGCAAGGGTCGAAGTTCTCGCATCACTTGGCGTAGATTGTCCAGGAACAGTTGATGATCGCTCGTCTTGTTGTTAGGGACTATAAATTCTCCTGGAAGTGAAAGTGTCGTTCTAAAAAGCATCTCTGCGCACGATGTACCTAGATCTTCCTTTACGGTGTTTCGAAGGTAGACGTAATCACTATCGGGATTACGTCTACCCAGGAGGAATTTCACTCATGGCACATAACTGCTGCTTTAATGGATCGGTGCCAGCGCTCAATAGCGCCGTTCGATGCTGCGTGATATGGCGACGTTCAAATTCGTTCGCGACCGAGGAATTTAGCGAGTGCCTGAAACAAAGATGACTAAAACTGCGTACCTTGATCGGTTGTTATTGTACGTGGTGCACCGAATCATGCAACCCAATTGCTGAAGAACTGGCAACTGATTCGGCGGTCTGATCGCTGAGAGGAATCGCTTCTGGCCACCTGGAAAAACGGTCCATCAGGGTGAGGCAATATTTGAATCCCTGATACAGTGCTAGTGGTCCGGGACGCCGAAATGGACGTGTTGAAATCGATCATCTGGGACGCCGAAATATTGAGGGGTGTTTCTTTAATGACGGCCGACTTTGAAACGTTGGCATGGGATGCAAGTACGTACCAACTCGTGGATATCCCTACGCATATTAGGCCATACAAACTTTTGGGAGATAGTCCTGCACGTAGCGCGGCCGCTAGTCTGTGATGCTTGATGGAACTGATTGAATACGTCCTTACGCAACGAGGCGGCTATAAAGGGATGAGCTTTATTGGTCAATGTGTCGCATACTAGTTCGCCTTTACCACTTATTACAATGGGGGATAGCTGCAGCGATAATGTGTTGTTCTTCAGCAGTAATTGCAGGTCTGTGTCCCAATGCTGTTACTCGATTAATTCTTCTGCACTGACTACACTGGGCATCGAGATGGATTCGACACGTGAGAGCGCGTCGGCGACTTGGTTTATTCTACCCAGGATATGCTTAATGCCTGCCGTGAATTGAGACCCGAAACTTAGATGCCGAAGCTGGCGTGGCGAAGCTTTGTCGAGTCTCTGTGCAAAGACGTAGACGAGGGGTTTGTGGTCTGTGTACACAGCGAAGACGGTAATTGCAGCGACGCGCGAAGCGGGTGGCAAGATTCCGCTTTCACTGATCACATGGCCTAAGTACTCGACATTCTTTGTACCTAAAACGCACTTTGCCGAATTTACAATGATGCCATGTTTGCCGCGTCGAAGGTGATGCAGGTGTTGTTCTTGTGAGTCCAAAGCAACAAGAATGTCGTCAAAATAGCATTCGGAAAAGTCGAGGTTCCTAAGCACGTCGTCCATCAAACGCTGGAAGGACTGGGCCGCGTTCCTGACGGGTTGTCACGGCGGTTTTAGGCACGTCCTGCTTGGCGATTGGGATCTAGTAGAACGCTTTTAGAAAGTCTATTTTTGAATCTGTTTGCCTGCTGAAATTCCGATAATGTCGTCAACGTTTCGCATCGGGTACCTATCGGGCTGGATGACAGCATTTAGGCGACGATAGTCGTCGCATGGACACCAGGTGCCATTCTTTTTAGGCACTAAATGGAGCGGGCTTGCCCAAGGCCTCTCTCCAGCAGGTAATTAAGCTCCGGTTTGGCATCTTTCAGTTTTTCCGGTATCAGTCTGCACGGACCATCAGCCACGGAGGAAAGTGGGAATAATGTAGTGCTGTACGCTATGGGTTTTCGGTTTTTAGCTGAGTTTGTCATTTACGGGAATTCTTTTAAGAGCATATGAAGCATGGAATTTCAATTGACTGCGAAAACGGAAGTACAGCGTGATTGGCTAGTCCAGCCATTTGATGCAAAATATAAGGTCCACGACTAGGCCAAAGTATTTGAGGAAGTCGGTGCCTAATATTGGTCGTGATACGGCTGCGACTTGGAAATTACAGTTAGTGGTTGCTTCAAATTCAGCGACAGTATAAAGCGTTTTATGGTGCTACCGTTCGCCGCAAACAATTTATAAGTGGCTACACTTCTGCGCTCGGATGCCTGTAGTTTCGAAATTACGGATACACCCGCTTTCGTGTCGATTAAGTATTTTAACTTAGTCTTCTCATCCAGTATTAACAGACGGTTTGTTTTCATATCACTGACACCCACCTGATAAATCAGTGGCGGCTTTCGTTTCCCGATCGGGTGCGAAAGGAGCATGATGCTCGATATTGCCTTGCCGCTGTACTAAAACGGCGATTGCCATAACATATATCTGCGGTTGGCTTTTCGAATTTGAAATGGTAGGCGAGGGCATTATTCGTGGAGATTGACAGGTGCAACGAGCGGCCCCTGGGGCGGAACTGATCTAGTAATTCAAAGAGGTGCAACTGCTATTGTTGGGTTGTCGTCTCCGATTCTAGTGAAGCCGACGGGGACTGGCGTTCCCGGGGTACCCGAATCGCTTAGTAAAAATACTAGGATTGGAACTGGATCCGAAACATAGTGGCTTTGTGATTGTTCGATAACAAAATCAACTCATTGCTGCGAACCTCAACCCTAGAGGTATATTCAGGTACCACGGGTAGCTGATGAACCTACATCCTAAAGATGGTCAGCTGATTGGCTGCGGCCCTTCGGGGAGTATCGTGGTGGCTTGTGGTGCAAACAAAGGTTGGCATTGACCTTATACCGTCAGATATAGCTAGGTCTCGGATCTACCAGTATGAAAGTTGAGAGTCCCCTCAATGTAAACTGGTACCAAACTTGGGGGCGTACGATTGGCGCTTAAACCAATCGCTGTCTAATATGGTGACCGTGAGATTAGGCCCGTAGAGGGTAGGTGCTCACGTTGATCAGCGACAAATGTCACAACGAGCGCTGATTGTGGGTTGAAAGTGCGTCTGCTGCAAGATTTTACAGAGCTCTGCAATCTCTTCTTTCAAAGTGTCGTCATTTTGCATTCCAATGCGATGCATTTCGACGCGGTCACTTTTGCTAACCGCTACAATTGCTTCTCTACCCAATTCGGTCGGCCGCTTGTGCCAAATTAGCTAACGAAGAGGCGTAGGATGCTGCTATGATGGAGCATACCTTTGATGGAAGACGCTCAAGCCAAATGCAACGCAGAACTTGCTTCGCTTACATTTTTTCCGGCCACACTCCATGAATGTCGAAGCAACTCCGAAGGGCACTGATAGCCCAGTTCACGTCCATATAATGAAAGTAAGCAGCTTTTTAGCGCGTCGTACTTGTGGCTGTCAGGCGACGACTCAAAAATGTCTGCAACTTGCGTCGGCAGTTCCGATATTACTTTATCTAAACGGGTCGCGTGTAAGTTTGGTTGATTTTGCCAAAAAGAGGGCAACTTCACGACGGCCATGCTGCTGAGCTTCAGTGGGGCGAGAGTTGTCGTCGGCTCGTCGGGATTTTGAACATCATGAAAATCTTCCGTAGGCATTGCGGTAGAACGAGTCGAGGGTCACCAATATGGTATCAATAACTACACACTCGATGACATTCATTCCTTGATTGCTAGCTAAGTACAACTTGAAACAATTTCAATGTGCTTATCTTAATCTGAATGCTTCGATGCACGGTCGGGAAGCGAGAGAGAACTTGACGGCCCGTCATGCGTACTATGTTGGTACTTTCTTTCGTATTCCGGTGTCCCAAAAGTTGAGAGAAGACGATTTTTAGGGGCAAGGTATTTTCTGGGCTCTGGTGGTTTACGCACAATATCGGCAACTTGATTCACAGCTGTTAAATCCAACTGGGCGACAACTTTGTTGAATTTCGCCGCATCGTTTGAAATACGGCGAGAACGAAATTGCGCTTCGACACGTGCGAACCATAACAATGTTGTGGCCAAAATGGCGGCAATTTGATTTACGCCACGCTGCAGATTTCATGTGCGCTTGATTGAGTCGGCGGCTCGCCTTGCGCGCGTTAAAAATTGGCCTTCGCTCAACATTACATTCAGCTCTAAAAGTGGGGTCACCACTAAAGCGATTGCGATTAAAATAATCACAGCTCCTACACACAAAACTTTACTTCTACTTCAAAGGTATATGCCCAAATCTATAATTACCCGTCGTGGTGGAGATCAAGTACCGAAAGAAAGGGAGCAAATCTAGCCACTCCTCAGGAGCTGCCCCGTGGATGATGGCATGTGGCAGCTCCTGAGGATTGTCCGTCATTATGACGAAACCGCAGTTTTTGCTAGCACCAACCCTCTTATGCTGGAAACGCTGGTCTCCATCGACCCAAGAAAATGTGCGATCATGTAGATTGCCAAGATGGCCCGGGTGAAGAACAAGTTTCACTTAGGAGACTAGCACAATTGTACCAAATACTTTTGACCTTAAAACAGTTTTTTTCGCTGTGTAAATTTTAAGAGATCACCACTTTGCATCTACTTACGAAATTGTGTGTTTCTATGTTAGCTTATGTGGTTTGCGAGAAAAATTGATGTGATAAACGGACGGAAAAAAGGACAGACAGGCCGCAATTTTAGAAGGGTTTTGTAGAATTATTTTACAAAAACCTAAAAACTCAATCGTAGAAAAGTTGGGGGGGAATATCAAGAATGGAATCCTGTAGCTAGAATAAGTTCTGGACCATATTGGACCTTCAGAAGAGACTGGATGAAGATGGGGGAGGAATTTAAGACTGAACTTCCTGAAATCGCCAACAGTTCTGCAACTTAGTCCCGACAAAAGCTTGTAGTTCAATCGAAGGACGATGCACTTAAACGAGAAGGTATGTTAGAAGAGGGATACTAGACTATGCCAACAAAGCAGTCAGCAAAAGAGCTCTTACTCCTAAAAGCGCAGTGTGATAAGCGTCAAAAGGAGAAAACCAGGAACGGGTCCAATACGTTGAGGTGTACAAATTACCTACCACGTAGATGCCCAAGTCAAGCACTACTTGTGATGCCAAAGAATAGTTAACACAATGCACATTTCTTATAGGATATCATAGAAAGTGCGAAACTGGAACAAATAAAAACACCAATCAAAAAAGTATGGCAAAAAGGCCCGGAGATTTCCTAGTAGAGTTTAAGTTTTTTGCAAAATCCAAGCAACGAAAAATCAGACTGCAAAGTGATGAAAAAGGTTCTTGGAGGCAACTTTAGAGGTCCGGAAAACCAACTGTAATACAGGCTTAACTGAGGTAGAGAATGTCATCAAAAGGGAGTTGCATTGCTTAAGTGTGGATAATGTGTAGTAAGACTGACTGAGGAGATTAACGAGATAGTGCGGGCATTTTTTCTCGCGAAACAGCGATGGAATACCCACTCTTCATGCACTTAAAACTGAAGGGAGCAATCCAATCTACGAAAGCTGGGAAGGATCCAGGACCAAATAGCGTTCGAACCGAGGTATTGCATTTGGTCTACCAATTGTGTTCTGATTTGCGGCTCAATACTTTCAACGCTTGCCTGCTTGAGAATATTCGTGGACTGACGAATAAGGGGAAGAATAATCCCAAGTCGCTGCTTGTATACCGTCCGTTATGCTTGCTAGACACAGCTATCTTAAGAAACTCGCTTTCGACAGATCACTAATGCGATTTGTGATTCTAGGGACTTATCTCCCCATCAGTATGGTTTCAAACTAGAACGCTCCACCATTACTGCGACCGCGGGAATGGCGAGCGCAGGCGAATGGGCGAAAGCGTGTGTCATCCAACGCGTAGGTTATTTGACGACTTTTAATATCAGGAATGACTTCAAATACGTTGGATTGGTAGATATTTTAGAATCGTTCAAAAACATTTTCAAGTTGCAGAATCTGCATCAGGATTCGGAAGGAATGCTTAAAGGATCGGAGCATACTCTTAAGATACACAGGAAGGCCTGCGAAGAATGGAAGTCAAATTGAGTGATGCTCAAGCTCCCATCCTTGGGTCATACCTGAGGAATACCTTGTACGACAGGCTACAAAAACTAGAATAGCCGGATGAAGCACCCTTGATCAGCTTAGTGGATGAAGTTGCGGCGCTAGTACTTTGGACGCACAGTTGAATCAGCGGAATTTAGACTAGATATGCTAATGCGCAGAGTGAGGAGTTGGCTAACATCTCGTGAATTAGCCTAACATTGAAGACAACCCGAGTCATTAACCTAACATAGAATAAGGTCCTCAAAGAAGAACGTTCTTTATTGGAGAGTAGCTTGAGAATCGAGTCCGGTGTTACTCATAGTCTCAAAAAAAGTTTCTTTGAGCAAATCAAGCCTGATAAGGTTGCAGCGGGAATATCGGCTCTACGACGTCCCAATGATGCATACCTTTTGAGATCACGGCCTCTACGGACCTGAGGCTGGGTCGCCAGCCATCGTTGATGGTTGCACTCGGTCATCGGACTGAGTGACCTGGCAACATGAACAAAGATTTGACTGGATTACGGGCTATAGGGAGCCTATAACAGGTTGCTGTCAGCCCCTACACTTTTAAGAGCTTGTTGAGACTAGGTATTGCTCAAGTGTGGCCACTGGGATGCTATTATATACAACAGCCCTACTTTCAGTGAAGTTTCCGGAAGACAAATCTTCCAGAATCCGCTTGGAAACGAGGCCGTGTTTATAAAAGGTCCAAAAATGCTATAGCTAACTTTCCTGTCTCGCAAAAGCATAGCCTATAGATTGCTAATTGTAACGAGTCATATTTGCAAAAACGTTGGCCAACGAGGGGAAGGAGAAATGTTTGCGCACATGCTATGCAGTTGCCCAGCCGTCGCGCAGAGGAAATGTAAGGCACTTAGGGCGTCAACCTTCAGTGATCTGAACGAACCCTCTAAATGTGGTAAACGGTAAGAAGTATTGCTTGATTTTTCAATCAGTAACCATCGCAGCTGGGTAGGCTGATAGTCCGAGAGAAGTATCAAAAGTACAAACTCGTTGCCATCAACGAGCTTTGAACTTGGGACTTCTGCGCAAGCGGTGAGCACCCTAACCACTACACCGCACGTTTTTAATTCTAATAACATCGACTAAATACCATAGAAGTTGCTATACAACTTTATGTGTGCAACAGCTCATTGATTATTTGATTAAGAAAATTGAATAAAAATGCTATGAAAGAGGCTTGGGCATATCACTGAAATCAATGTCCATCGGCCCATTTGAAACAAGTTGCACTCCTACTTCAAGTTATTCATGAATAAATACAACTAACAATTTATGCTAGCGATATGTACACTGCATGCTAAGGCTGATGAAAACCAACAAAAATTTACTCAATATTCCTGTTTAACGCGGCCGCCATTTTTGTTTTCAATGACTGATATAATTTTTTGGAAAAATCTTTTAAGATAATAGTGGTGTGCATAGTTTCTGCAATTTTATTGGAAAATCTCAAAAAAACATAATATCTGAGCCGACTGGAGGTCCATATTGTTGTCGTAATACAAGAAAATTTAAACCAGAGTTGCTTTGTCAGACTTCATTACTTATTATTAGATAATTTTGAAACATACCAGATACATAAAACGTATATATGCCTAGCTAAAATGTCATCCAATTGATAGGTATACTTTCAAAATTTTTCTCAAGAAAACGTAAATTGATAGAACATATTATCAATAACAAAGTTCGATAGATTCTGCCTTCTAAGCTATATGTGGTTGGCGTACTCAAAAAAATCTTCCATATATTCACACGATGGTACTATTTATGCAATTTCCCACTCGATTTCTTTTGTAAAAAAACAAATTGTTTATTTTGTTGAAATTGTTCATCACCTCAAAATATTCAATAGGTGATCACTTCTGATCTTACCAAATGAACCACACAAACGGACACAAGACAGGAATTCAATAGATTTTGTATTTTAGTATGAAACCCTAAAAACCATCTGAAATTTATCATGAAGATCTTATACCAAATTTAAGATTCTAGTTTAATTTACACAATTTTCTTATACATTTCACAGAATTTCAACTCATGTCATTTACCTTAAATTATATATGATTCTGTGTTGTTCGATGAAAAACATTTATCGAAATCAACCGAGGTAATTTCACAAACTTTTTTTCTCTCGCTGAGCATGAAACTAAAATAATCAGCTTTACGGGTCCTAATCACCACGACAGGAAAACATAGAAAGTTCTTATTGCATATGATCAATTCATTAACCTTCTCGAACACATGCCTCAATGGTAGTGTATCTGCCTTGTAATCCATGATATAAAGGTTCAATCCAATCCCAAGTCTCTGAGTATGTATGGATTTAAATGAATGAATATTTGAATGAATTAAACTGAAAATAATCGAACATTAAATGTAACGTAAAATTGTTAGTTCACAAAAAATGTCAGGCGGTGGCAGTAGAGGTTCAGTATAAAATTTTTCCAAACACCTTCGTGCTAAATCGATGGCCACCTTTTTTAATTCGGCAATTGAGCGTAAATAAGGCCAATTTACATAGACATACGGTATTAAATGAATTTACAGACATTTTTGGCAATAAGTCATAAGCTTTTGTAGACCCAAAAACGCCTTAAAACGTGTGTAGCATTTACACGATTTTGAGTAATTCTACTAAAGTTTTTTCTCAGTTAGAGGTAAAATGTTATCCCATATCTGATAGTATCAGCCGACGAGGTGATCGAACTGGAGAAGCATAGGCAAAATCTAAGATGCAAGCAAAGGCTAGAGTACACGCTATCTTGGCCCAACCTGACTACCAGAGGCCTAGTTTTAAAAGATAGTCAAAATAAGAGGATGGACAGTTATTTCATTATTCAGTCGTCGATGCTATCTACTATGCATAAATATTTTGTTGGTTTGGGTTTGCAATTATAATATTTTCTATTCTGAAAAGCATGAAAATGAGGAAACACAAGTCCGATGAAAAACCGAAAAAATGGCAAAGATACTAAACCTCATGAGAATTAAATTAACTAAGCCGAAGTTATGACTGAAAAAATTATCTAGGTGTTCGTATTGAGATCAAAAATTGAAGTATCAAATTGGTGGTTTTCTACGAGTTGCAGCGTATCTAAACAGGTATTTTATATTTATGAGGATATCGACACAATTTTAGCTACATGGTTAATTCAACGCAGAATTATATTCAAAAATAATTTGGTACTAAAACGCTAAACGGATTGGTCATTATATGGATGGTTGGGATAATAGAAATGAACTGAATTATAAGCATGCCCAAATTCTAAACAGCGTACATACAAGCATATGAGCATAAGTATAAGAGTTTTTCTTATGATCAAGAGAATAAAGATTGAATTTCAATTGTCTGATGTAGCATTACATAACTGATCGGAAAGTTTTGGTTGAAAAATAGTTTAAGTATACTTTGTTTGGTTGTATAAGACATGAGGATGGGGTCTGCCCCACGATTGTTGCGTCAACGGAACCATAAATAATTTATCACTATCAAACCATTACGAACACCATGTATACCAATCAGAACCTGCACTGTTAACTCAAGAAGACTTTCATATCTACCCAATATATTGAATGCTTTGGTTTCACCCGCCGCCTCCGAGTTAATATAAAACTAAGAAAGTCGAGAGTGCAAACAGAGGACTATGCTTTAGCAAAAAAAAAAAGAGATTGAAACCTTACTCCACTACAAAAGTACTTGAATCGTGAAAGTAAGGGGAGAAAAAACTGAATACTCCAAGGATTTCAATTCTCGATATTGCGGACACAAAACAAGATATCCTAGCAATGTTATCATCTCCTTTTTTATTTTATGCATACTCTTTCGTGTTCATCCTTAGCAAGGACCATTCAAACACCATCATCATCTTCTCTCCCCACCAAACAGTTTATTCATTCCTTGAACAGGATTTCTCTTCCGGTGTGCAACGTTTATTTTTTTTTTCGTTTCCGTTCCTTTCCTTACTATTCCTTCTTCAGACTTCGACTTGAGAGAAAAATGTTGAATTATCATCGAGTTTTTCCCAGTCATGTATTCTCTTTTTCATTTGTTTCTTTTTTTCCATTTCTCATCCTTTGACCTCTACCAATCATGTTCTTTTTTTCAATCTGCAGAAAGGAGGAAGCCTGAAAGTTTTATTCGACGTCGTTTTATTCTGGTCTCTTTTTTTTTTTTCTTCCGGTGTATTCTGTTGTTATTCTCGTTCAACTGAGTTCCGAGAATAATGGTGCGGTCGTTGAGTTTTACAAGAAAACATGTAAAATGTGAAGAGAGATATAAGAGGAACCTTGAGAAACTTGTAATAGCGATAAGAATAAATAGTTTTTGTCCTGTTCAGTGACGGAAAAGAAGAGCTCTTGGCAGAGTAGTTTGGTTACGTGAATTGTTGGGAGTAAAGATGGCAAGAAAGGATGATGTAGATGGCCAAAAAGTTGCAAAATTCATATTGATGGGGATAGCTAGAATGACAAAAAGAATGAGTCTTAAGCTACCTTCGCTGAATGTTTTCTACTAAGGAAGGAGAATGGTGTTAAGGAAATGAAAGAATAAAAAGGTTGTTCAATTGAAAATTGTTTGAAATGTAGGATAAGTAGCGAAAGGATTGAAGTGGGACGATTGGGTGTGGAATGCTATTATAGTAGCAGGAAATAAGTATTAGTGTACGAGTATAATAGACTCAAGGATTGGTAAATGAGAGGTTTTATACCTTATTGTGACAAAAATAAGTGAAGACAATCTTCAAAGCATGGAGTTTATTCTTTTTGAGATCCACGTTAAGCTAAGTATTTGTTGTAGTGATGCTGAAGAGGAACGTCAGTGTACCATGGAAATTGATAACGAACAAGGAAGTATTGACGGGATATTTGCTTGTGAGAATGATATTGAAATGGAGAACTATTTTCCCCAGACTAAAATCAATCAACACTTTAGGGACCCAATACGTGTTAACTGAAACTAGCGTTACGGACTGAACACGTCAGTTGACGGACTAACCGATATTAGCAATGTTGATCGGTAATAATGTAGTTATTTTGTATCTGACATAATTATGCATCACGCCCTGTAAGCAAAACTCGTTGTCTGCATTTTTGTTTTTTTCTGATTACATCGAAGGTAAATATTGCCGGCTGAAATGCAACAGTCCACAATTGCTATTAGAATAGTCCACCATAGAATTTATACTTAATTGCCGGAAACAAACGAAATGCAACAAACTACATCGTTGCCTACAAACAATCTAGAACAGGTAGAAGGATCGAACCCACAACAACACACCTTACGAAAGATAGACGCAATACTAAAACTCGAACGCAGCAGTAAGCTTCACCTAGTTCTACTACAAAAATAGGGGCCGACAGAAGAAATTGAGGTCTGTTTGAAAGTGAAGTGGCATTTCACTTCCCAACATAATCTCCTCTTAGCTCGATGCACTTGACCCAGCGATGCTCCAACTTCTTTGACTCTCCTGAAAAATACGTTTTCTCAAGGTCTGCAAAGTAGGCCTCCTTGGCGGCGAAGAACTTCTCATTCGACTTACATTTTTGCCCGCCGAGTGACTTTTTGATGAGTACGGTGGAGCGGGTAGCAGTTTGTAGCCCAATTCGACGAATTTGACCGAGGCGGAGGTATGAGTTGGTGTGTTGTCATGGTGGAAAAGCACTTTTTTCTTCGCCAAATGGGACTTTTTTTTCTGCAAGTCCGCGTTGAATCAGCCCAATAATTCGACATAGTAGAGCCCTGTGATCGTTTTGCCCTTCTCCAGATAGTCGATGCAGATCACATTTTGTGAATTCCAGAAAACGGCGGCCAACACCTTTTCGGCCGATAGGACAGTCTTCGCCTTCTTCGAAGCACGTTCGCCGGATGAAGTCCACTGTTTCGGCTGCTCTTTGGTCTCTGGTGTGTACCAGTGGAGCCATGTTTTGTCAAAGGTCACAACGCGACGTAGAAACTTCCTCGGATTGAGCTTGTACAGCGTCAAACACTGATCTGAAGTGGTCTCACGGTTGGGTTTGTTGTCCGGAGTAAGCAAACGCGGCACCCATCTCGCCGACATGCCCAAATATTTCATTCAGGATATGACCCACGCGGTCTTTTCAGATGCCTACTATCTATCTCAACTATCTCGCGCACCTTCAATCGGTGGTCTGCTAATACGAGCTCGTGGAGTTTTGTCACGTTGTCCTTCGTGGTAGCCCTTTCGGACGACCACGTTGAAATTCGTTAAACCAATTTTTTACGGTCGCCATCGCAGGAGCAGTCACCGTACACAGCATCCAAGCGCTTTTTGATTTTGCTGCGCAATTTCCCTCGCAAAAACAAGAACCGAATCACCAACCGATATTGCTCTTTCTTCATTTTTCTAAAATCCGCGGACACGCTCGCTTCAGAACAAAACTTCATTCAGACCTGCTTTTCCTCGGTTTCCCCACTGGTCTCCGCTCTTCAGTTCTCCTAACGAATGCCTTTTTGGGTATTCGTTGTTCGTCCATACGATTCATATGGCCAGCCTATTGCAGCTTCCGCAGTCTTACAACCGTTGAGACCTCCGGCTCGTTAGTACGTGCATACGGGACAAGGAATTATCAGAGGATCTATTAGAGCAACTAGTGTCTAATGTTCGAATGTAACTGCATAAAGTTTGGATTAAGTGACCGTGATAAAGCTTGTACAAGATGCATTCATCAAGAAAACATCGTCTAGATTCAAGGGAAGGGAGTTTCAAAGTACGAAGACGGACGCTATAGGGGACGGACGAGAGGTTGAATATAACGAAAAGATCTGACTCCTGTGGTGAGGGCTGCATATTTCGGAGCAGTATTCCAGGTTACTGCGAACAAGTGAAAGGTACAATCACACACAGGAGGCGACATGCTGGAACGAGGAAGCGAATCTTAAAATTAACCCTGAAAGACGAGAGACTTTGTTGATGAGTTGGGCTATGTGGAGGTCAAACTTGAATTTGCAATCAAAAATCATACCAAGATCCTTAAAGGAAGTTACACTGCACAAAGGGGTTCTAACAAGACTGTAGGTGAAGGGAAAAGGATATTTTTTACAGGATGTCATCTGGTGGCATTTGGAAACATTCAAGGAGAGGTTGTTTGATTTGCACAATTCACTTAGATGCAAAAGATCACTTTACAAGGTATCAACATCACATTGTAAGTCAATTACCCGACAGATGTTAAAGTCGTCAGCATAAAGCAGACATGGGTAACTGATAACAGAGGGAAGATCATTGACAAATAGTAGGGATAAAATGGGGGAGTTCACCTGAACTGGGGCAAAACGTAGAGGAGAAGTAGGAGTTAACAGTGACAAGACAACGGCGATCCCAAACATAGGATAGAAGCCAGGAGTACAGGAAATCAGGAATTTTGAACTCTTTAAGTTTCTGAAATTAAAGTAAGTGATCTACAGGATTAAACGCTTCAGATAAATCCGTGAAAATAATGTCTATTTGCTGCTGACGGTCAAGGGCAACAGCAATGTGGTGGCTATAAGAAAGCTAGTTAGTGAGAGTATATCTACCCCTGACAAAACCATGTTGTTGTTCTGCTAAGGATGGAAGTATAAGGGGAAACAGAGTATCGAGAACCATCTTTTCAAGGACTTTCCCAAAACAGTGAAGGAGAGATATAGGAAGATAGTTGCAAACGGTATTGCGATCCCCAGATTTTGAGATAGGCAGAATATAGGCAAATTTTTCACTGGAAAGGGAAAATCCTAGTAGCTAAGCTCTAATTATAAATAATTGAAAGAGGAACACAGAGAAACGAGGATAGTGATATTGCAAGGAAGTTTGGAATGCCGTCTGCGCCACCACCGGGACTGGTATCAAGACTCCTTAAGAGCAGTTCAACCTGCAAGGGATCGGTATGAATCGCGGGAGGGGAAAGGAAGAAGAAGAATGATAGAAAGGAGAAGCATTTGAAATATGAAAAGAAAAGAAAGAAACAAAGAGCTGACAGGACTCCTGAGGGATAGTTGATGCAATGCCATCGTAGCTAAAACTAGCTGGTATATGATGAGAATTCTTTAAAGATGAGACCAGAAAGCGTGAGTTTGATGGGATTCCCGTGCAATTTCGATATGGTTGAGCATGGAGCAAGCTTTGCAATTTTCTTAGCCTCAGCACGTCTCTGCTTGTAAATGACAACAAGGTCGTTAGGGAGGCCACTGGAGAGGAATTTTCTCCAGGATGCATCCTTCACCTTAACGGCTTTGGCAACATTTGAGTTGAACCAAGGAGCATATTAAGGCCTCCTTGGGGGAAACATGGGGGTGAATTGAGTAATCAAGGGCGAGAGAAACAGATAGAACTTATCAACGCATTCTTCAAGATTAAGGTTACTGAAGAAAGAATACCAGTTAACTGCGTTAATACTAGAATATGTATGCTATACAGTACATTTATACTAATTTTTTGGCAACTAGACCTCAAAGTTTTCAGGGACATGTATGACATATTAACGATTTTGTGAAGGTTTACACAAGGTTTTCTTCTCCATGTCCTCGTTTCCCAGAGTCATTGTTAGAATTTTTGTTTTGGATATCGAGGATAACTGATTTTATGGAATTTGTAGGAATTCGTAGGATTTATGAAGTCACTGAAGTGATTCTCGTTGCTGGCAACGGTTTCGGGTGGTACTTGGGGTGATCACCAGCAGTGATAAACAACGAGTAATTTCAAAAATTCGGCGGTGGTTACACGATTGAGCGAGACGCTGACCATATCAGCTTCAGCCCAGCTGTTCCTACTCAGCCACCTTCGCTGCAACCACTTCGGCCATCATTGAATAAAAGAAATCTCGAAATACCAGATCCTGGATCCGATTATGTGGTCTTGACCTCCTTGCAGAATCCGATCACGTCGGAGTCACCAAATGTTGACTCGTGGGCCTTTCCACGGGCTTCGAGATATCCTGGTACAATACCAGGCCTCTCTGCAGAATAATGTTATCCTGATCCAATCCCAGGATCAACTTGATAAAGCACTTAAATCTTGCAGCACTAAATCTCGGTTCACTACCAAGACTTAACACTTCACTCCGTGCTCCAATTATCTAGTGTTGATAAATTCTGGTTCAATACCAGAATCTAGATTCTAACACAAAATATACAAAGATTTGCTTAAATTCTAGTCCAATACCAGAACTTGAAACGCTCAGTTATTTAATCAAAAATGATCCGCTTCGAAATCAGTTAACAGAATGATTTATTTACATTAATTTCATGCTTATTTATAATTATTTTTTTTGTCTATGATGCATTAGAACTAAACCCGCGAATTCCGTTCCCATGCATCATATCATATAAAATAGCGAATTCCATTCCCATTCATTAGATCATATTCACCTGAAACCGTCTGACGAAAATTGCTGACATTGCGTATAGACAATTTCAGGTGAGATGTACATGGGATTTTGTATGAACATCTTTTACTATACTGAGGTGTCAGTTTTTGATGCAGGAAACTGAACATATTCCCCGCCTTGAACCTGGGGTTCAAAACCTGAAGTCCCGGATCCAATGAGAAGGAAGGTTGTCGAGATGGTCGCGGTGCAGGAATCGGTAAGGTTTTGATGGACACTATGCTGGAAACCCTTTCGGCACATATAAAACATTAAAGCAGCAACCATTGCAAGATTGATGTAGGGAATGCTGTAGTGATGGATGTGATTAGCAGGGTGACTGAGAATGTTCGATTCATTGCGCTGCAATTGCTGCACTCGATTGATTGCGTATATGTGTGCAGTATCGTTGATGAATCTTTCTATCGGGATAGATTTCGTTTCCGGGCTCATCGGTGCAAGGTCCATTCAGAGGTTGCTTGATACCGAAAATGATGCATCTAATACGCTGGAATAGAAATTGCTGACCTGTAAAATTACAGCTCGATTGTAGACAGTGCATCCGTTTGTCACGTTGAGCTTTCCAGTTCCGCTCAACCTTAAAGTTTGAACAATGGTACCGCAAACGATGTTGAAGTCACTTGGTCCGTTCATCACATATATCAAATAGTTTGGGACATGAAGCACTGAGAAAACAGTACTTGCGACGAGGTAAAACAAATTGCGGGCCAGGTTGACTAAGAGGTAGTTGGTGGTTGGAATTACTTCAATGAAGCCTACTTTAGTGCTTATGGGAATCGAATGTAATTTCAATACTTCGTATGAGTCCTGGGATACTAAGGGAAGTGTGAGCCGGAATAAAATTTTGTTAGGTAGTATTCGGCCTTTGATGGTCAGCAGGCTGTAGATTTTTGGAAGGTTGTGATATTTTGCCCGCAGCTTTAACGTCGCAGGCAAATTGTTCTTCATGATGGCTAACTGCCTTAGCAGGCGACTTGGGGGAAGCAGCTTGTGATCTTTCCATGATGAACATCAATCACAACGTCCACGAGAGTAGTTTGGGTGCCTTCGTAAGCCTTCCTCTTTAACAGCATATGAGTGGCCAACGTGTTGAAGAAATCCATGGCCTGAATTTGCTGCTCATTGTAGGTGAGTCGGGCTATTGGCTCTAACGTTCTGTTGAGGTTGAGGTTTAGATCGTCGATTTGAGTGGCGATAGCTTCGTGAGACCGTTGCATTACTTCTGTAGTAGCGTCCAGGATGCTCGTTTGGTTGCGGATAAGTGGCAGTAGCTGATGTTCATTGTTTCTAATATCGCGTATAGTTTCGTCCATTTTCTGGGCATAAGCCGAGTCAAGCACTCCAAACAAGGAATGCGCGAATTTGCCGATCAGATCAACTGCTCCTCGTTTGCTACGCGGAGAGTGTTTGTATTGAAGAAGTTCATTTCACTCCTAAATGCTTCTGAACGCTTCATCCAGTTGAGATAATGTTGAGGCGCATACCCAAGATGTCTTTATAGTATCGCAGATTCGACCAAGTTGAGTGAGACCTTGGGCTATGATGCTTGATTCCTTCCAGTAGGTGGAGAGGTTGAAAAAGATTACGAGATTTGAGGTTTGATTTGAGAATTGAGGTGACCTTCACCGATTTTCTCAAAAAACAGTCCGTGGTGGTTCGCTAGAGGTCTTGTAGTCACTAATGGCGAAGCCTGCGTCGAATAGGCTGTTAAGAAGAAAACCAACAGTACGGTGAACATTGTAGCAGCGATCGTCTTGCGCGGCCGTTTAGAGGTTGATGGCCCTGACTAATCAGTCCGATCGTCATCTTCCGGCATCCTACGGTCTTGGTGTTCTTGGGATATATGCTGTTGCGTTGGCTGATGTTGCCTTGAAATTGGTTGCTTCTCACCTTTTTCTGTCTCAATTGGAAGTGGTGCTAGGTTAGTTACCGCCCGGCGTAGAATTCCGGAACTTGTCTTTACGTCTACCACACGCACTCTTCCATCTTGGCCCCTTACAACGCTCATAATACGCCCTAGTGGCCAGTGCAGCACAGGGGTATTGGCTTCTTTCAACACCACCATGGTCCTAACCCGCAGGTTCTCTTTTGCATTTTTCCACTTGGAGCGATGTTGGAGCTGTGAAAGATATTCGTTTGTCCATCCGTGCCAGACTTGGCTTTTGATCTCGAGTAGCCGCTTCCACTATTAATGCAAGTTGGGGTATTTTGGTGGTACTATCGGATCAGCACTGCTTGTTAACGGTTCCCCGACGAGAAAATGTCCGGGAGTTAAGGCATTCAAGTCATTGAGGTCAAAAGATAGCGGAGTTAAAGGTCGCGAATTCAAAATGGCTTCAACTTCTACTACAGCTGTTGCGAGTTCGTCGTTGGTTAACGAAAGTTTTTGAAACGACGTAGGAAGAAGTTGCTTTGCAGATTTGACGGCAGCCTCCCACAATCCACCGAAGTGTGGGGATCTGGGAGGAATGAAATTGAAATCGATTCCTTTGCTGGAACAGAATTGCTTAATCGATTCCGTTGCTGTGCCTGATTATAAGATCTCGTTCAACTCGCGTAGCTGGTTGTTGCATTATCACAATAGATGGTCCTGCAGTTACCTCTTCGTCCTATAAAGCGCTTTCATGCCCCTATGAATGCATCTGTAGTAAGATCACCCACCAATTCCAGGTGTACCGCTTTAGTGGCAAAGCACGCGAAAATGGCCAAATGTGCTTTTTGGGGTGGTTTGGCTCATATTTTAAAGTGAACCCAAAATGGGCCGCAGAAGTCTACGCCCGAGGTGATGAATCGTCGAGCAGGTTGCACGCGGCTCGCTGGCAAATTTCCCATCATTTGGAGCTTAATTTTGGTTTACCCTTTCGACAGATGACGCAATTAAGAACGATGCTTCGGGCGATAATTTTACCTTTGATGGGCCAAAATCGTTGACGTGTTATGGCATGCAGTGCTTAAGGTGCTACGTGGTTATTCTCGTTGTGGATTTGTGTCATAATTAGGCGAAAATATGTCGCGGAAGTCGAATGGTTTTCAGCTATTTCATCTCCTCGCGGAAAGTGCACCAACGCGTGTGAAATGCTATCGGTGGTGCCGCGTACCAATCTAGATGTAAGAACAACTTGGCGCGGACAGTTACTGGGCTTAATCGAATGTCGAGTGTATGTGCAATCTCCGAGGAGACCTTTCGCTTTTTTATAGCTTTTTTGCTGACCTCAATACTGTTGATGGTGAATTCATCGGAAGCAGGGAGCCAAGTTAGACTTAGTGTTTTGACATGGCAACTATTCTGATCTTGTAGCTGGAACTGTAATGCCCGATCTGCCGCTGGAATATCTCGAAGTAAGCGTGGCTCATTGGAGCACCATTTCCACAAATGGAAACACCCCGATCTAAGAATGGCGGTCAGCTGGGTTTTCATTGCTTCTGTCTCTCGTAAGCTGTCTGCACCGGCCATTATATCGTCTACGTAAATGTTCCGCCGAAAAACCTCCGCCCCTAGTGGGTTGGAACCTTGTGCTTCTTTCGCTAGACTTTGCAAACATTCGATTGCTAGGTAGGGTGCTGCAGTCATACCGTACGTTACTGTTTTAAGTTGGAAATAACGCAAGGGTTGGTTTGGCGAATCCCTCCAGATGATTGTTTGGTACGGTTGATCTCGTTGGTTGACCTTGACTTGACGATACATCTTCTCGATATCAGCCGTGAAGACATATTTTGGTGTTCGAATGCGCAAAAACGTTCTCTTGCAAAACAGGACCAGTATGAAGGACTTGATTCAGCAATACATTAGTCGACGATTTTGCAGACGCATCGAAAACCACTCGAAGTTTCGTAGTGCTACTATCTGGTCTCATCACAGAGTGCTGTGGAAGGAAATAGTGTGGAGCCTGAGCTCTGCTTCGTCGATTTCTCGCATGTGTCCCAATCGCAAATACTCTTGCATAAACTCAGTATATTGTTGCCTGAGAAAATTGTTCCTTTTGAAAGTCCTCTATTAAGCTGAGAATCGTCCCAAGGCAGTTTCTAGTGTTTCACCCAGCATCGCTGGATCCCGAGAAAAGGGTAGGCGGGCAATGAATCGGCCATCTGCATCTCGTTTTGTTGTACGAGCAAAATGTTCTTCACATTTCTTCTCTTGACTGGTCATCGACGATTGCGGATTGAAGTCATCCATCTCCCAGAAGCTGTTAACATGCTCCTCGAGCCGTTGTTCTTCATTCGTGCAAACACCAACTCCTGCCGTTATCACTGCATTGTTGGATATCTCCGCAATTCTTCTGCAGACTACCCATCCAAAAACAGTGTTTTGTAACGTAGGCAGATCTTCTCCTAAGCGGATTTGGCCAATAGACAGCAGTTGAAAAAATTTCCAGCACCGATCACAAGGTCAATTCGCCCTATTTTGTTGAAGGTAGGGTCTGCCAGTTTTATATTTTGCGGAATTGGCCAGTTTGCAATGTTCACTTCTTTGCTGGGTTGGTTGATTATAATATGAGGCAAGACGCATGCTTCCGAAGTTGAGGCGTATCCAGTCGTCTTTGATTTAACTTCGATGACTGTTTTAGTGTTGGCAAGTTGTTTTCCTTGTGCAATTCCTTCTATGGCTAGCTCTTGCGATGTTGTTATTAGCTTCAGCTTTAACACTAACCGCTTGGTGACTATGTTGATTTGGGAACCGGAATCAAGAACGGCTTGGCATTCTAGCTCCCGACCATCTAACGACTTTACTATCACACAAATTTTCCCAATCAAGATGTAGCTGTCGTTTGATCCGGGACTGGATCGAATGCCTTCAACGGTTGAGGACAAACTTGTTGTTGGTGTTGGTTTACGAGCTACCTTTGGTTTGCTGGCTTTGCTTTGATCGAGGTGCAGCAGGGTATGATGCCTTTTACCACAGCGCTTACAGCTACCTGCAGCACACTGGTTAGCACAATGGTCAGCCTTCAAGCAATTTACACATAGCTTAATTTTTCGCACGGTTTCTAGCATGAGCTTTGGTGACTGTCCTTGAAATGTCTCGCAAGTGAATAACGGATGCGCTTGCGACCAGACAATACAGTCGCTTCCTGATGCTGATGTTACCATTCAAGCTGGTTTAGACACTTTGCCGGTAGGCTGTCGACTTCCAATGGTTTTCAGGCTTTGGAATCGTAGCTCGAGGAATGCCAAGAAGGTCTGTATGGTGTCCAATTCTCGTGGTGTTGCATCTCGTTGTTCGTAAAGGAGTAAGCTGGAACGGTCCAATTTTTTACGTAGCAAAAAGAGTAGAATTGGATCCCAAGAACCAACATCAACGCCCAGGTTTTTCAATCCAAGAAGACATTCGTTAGTTGTATCATGGAGGGATTTAAGACCTTTTCAGCATTCGCTCTGCAGGTTGGATTGCGATATCAGGTGCTGCAGCAAAGTGTTGACCAGAATCCTTTTGTTGTTGAACTGGTCGTTAAGAAGCCTCCAGGCGTCATCATAATGGCGATCGGATACTGGTAAGTGTTAAATGAGGCGCAATGCTTCTTTACTGACGTTGTTTAGCAGGTAGTACATATTGTACATATTTGCGATTTTGTGATCCCTTGCTCATGGATCATCTGAGTGTAGAGCTCCTTGAACTGAACCCATTTCAGGTAATCTTCATCGAAATTGGGTAATGATATTTTTGGAAGTTTAACTACCGTCGTCGTGTCTGCAGAATAAGGAACATTTCGTCCATTCAAATTGTTAAGTTCCTGCTGCATTTGCGAGATGTACGTTAATATTTCCCTTTTGAGTGCTCAGTATTTGGTACCGTCGTACCTGTGCGGAGACTCAATGTCTGAGCAATCCCAAATAGCAGTGTCACATTCCGTTAGACGCGTAACTTACTCCTTCAAAGCTTCCAAGGAATATTCGGAAGCTTGTCCTTCGTTTGCCATTATCACAAAATCGCTCAATTGCTGGATCACTTCCTCCATTAAGGCATTTTGCCACCTAACTGCTTTCGAACACCCACTGTTTGGAGCAGGCTCTGTTTCACTAGTACCTGCTGACTTTCCTGATGAATTCGATGCCACATTCGTTGACTTCATCTCTCGATAGAGTTTCAAAAGCTCGATTGGCCTTTGAGCGTATCTCGAGTATCGGGATGTAGTAGGAGTTCTTTACGTAATGATTTTCTGGGTCCAAATTCTCTGCCAGCCATTCGTTGTTATCGACGAACGTTTTCCATGAAGCTTCGAAGTAAGAAGAAGCTTTATCCAAATAGGTAGGTTGCAGCTTCCGTTCGTATGTATCTTTACGAAGGCGTAGAAGCGTAGCTTGTATTATCTGGCCCAGCTGTTCCTGCCCAGCCAACTTCGCTGCAACTACTTCGGCCATCATTGAATAAAAGAAATCTCGAAATACCAGATCCTGGATCCGATTATGTGGTCTTGATCTCCTTGTAGAATCCGATCACGTCGGAGTCACCAAATGTTGACTCGTGGGCCTTTCCACGGGCTTCGAGATGTCCTGGTACAATACCAGACCTCTCTGCAGAATAATGTAATCCCGGTCCAATACCAGGATCAACTTGATAAATCACTACAATCTTGCAGCACCAAATCTTGGTTCACTACCAAGACTTAACACTCCACTCCGTGTTCCGATTATCTAGTGTTGGTAAATTTTGGTTCAATATCAGAAGCTAGATTCTAACACAATCTATACAAAGATTTGCTTATGTTCTGGTCCAATACCAGAACTTGAAACGCTCAGTTATTTAATCAAAAATGCTCCGCTTCGAAACTAGTTAACAGAATGATTTATTTACATTAATTTCATGCTTATTTATAATTATTCTTTTTGTCTATGATGCATGAGAACTAAATTCGCGAATTCCGTTCCCATGCATCATATCATATAAAATAGCGAATTCCATTCCGATACATTAAATCATATTCACCTGAAACCGTCTGACGAAAATTGTTGACATTGCGTCTGGACAATTTCTGGTGAGATGTACGTGGGATTTTATATGAACATTCTTTTCCTATACTGAGGTGTCAGTTTTTGATGCACCAGTACCCTTACGTTCACAAAATAGAATCTCATACAAATTTCATTACAAATATTCGAGCTAGACTATAGGAGATGGGTTGTTTTTTATTATGAATACAATTAAGGCAGGGTTTAAAGAATCGAACTTCGGTTATGCATAGCATGAAAAAGAAGTAAACGCTTCAACATAGAACAGTATATTGTTAAAGTTTCAAAAAACCAGCGCCTTCCACATCCCTTTTCGTTCGGAAGGTATCACTATATAATCCAGGGCAAATGATTTAAGGTGTAATCCATCTATACTGAGTATGAGGAAAGTTCGAATGTGTTTTCAAAAGGTTTGAATGATTTGAATAGGACTAAATAATACTTATAGATCTACTCTTAAATACTTTAAGGTCTATTAAATTTTAGGTCTATTAAAATCATTCTCCTGCGATGAATATTTAACATTGTAGGGGAACGATTTTACAGACTCTTTTATACCTTTTCCGTGAACTCCTCAATTCTTCTTTCCTACTTTATCATGACTTACACAACAAAAATTTAATGTTCTTTATTTTCCATAGAATACTAGCGAAATGCTTCAATGGCTTTGACGTTAAATAGAATCACAAGAATCCACACATCCTCTACTTTATCTCCCTCTAAACAAAACTTAAATGGTATTTATTTCTTTTGATGCATGAAAGGAGGCAACGTGCGAGTGCTAACAGGATGCAAATGCTAATAACATACCGAACGACACACATCTAGATGTCTGAAGACTATGCAAATATTGACATTCGAAGCCGCACTAACACAGTTTTGAAAAGGTTCTACAAGCTAAGCTATACTCACTGGTTCTAATGGTGGTAGGTTGGAGGTGAACCACATTTGCAGCCTTAAATAAGAAACGAAAGGATCTCTACCAATTCAGTTCGAACTGTTGGCAAATTGAATTTTCAATATTGCATTGAACCAGTGTACCTTCATGCAAGGACGAAGCTGATATTCCGTTTTAGTTCCTATTTCGTTGCGTTCATATTTGAGCACGAAATACATCGCCATAACCATTCTAATGTTTCCCTGGCAATCCAAAACGAAATAAATCCAGCAATAACCGAATGTCTACCACCCGCGCCCCCGTTCAAGGAGCATAAAATCAGAGTCGAGGGATAGCAGCAGAGGCAGCCCGATTGCTATCGAATGCTCTAAACCAAACAAAATCTTTCGATGGATTGAAATTAAGCACCCTCATGGGCGCACATATGCATGTACAAGTATAGAAAGGACATGAAATCACGCTGGATGTACACAGAAGATCTAGAGTTCAAATGGGCGGGTAGCACATTCATGAAAAGTACTTGAAAAGGACATGGGGCTGAAACAGTGAAAGAAGATGAAAGAGAGAAGAATCTAATCACACCCAAGTCCTGAGAGTGCCTCCTTCGTATACGACATGACGCTAGTCAACTGAACTCCGACCGACCAAGGACTCAGGAGCAAGACAAACGATGATTGTAGTAGCATCATAGAATGATCCCCAACGGGTTCTTATCCATTTCGATATCAACCACTTAATCGCTTCAACAATTTAGACGTCAGTAGGTATTTCGATCGATCGAAAGAGAGGAAGGGTACTACAGCGAGTGGAGGGTTGGTACGGCGAGAGAAGATTTAAATGACTACGGATTCGTTGTCGACGTGAAAATGATGGATGCCAGGCAGGTTGGCGGTAAAACGGAGGAAGACATGGAAATGAGAAGAGGTCACACATCAATTTACTTCCACCTGAGAAGCCAGCAAAAACGTTCTCTACATTCTTTACGTCTAACGTCCCACGTCCTTTTGATTATACCTCACCGTATCCGTCTGTGCATTCATTCACTTCCTGATCAATCAATTTCATTGTGTGTTTTTCATTTGGCAGGATCTTCTTGCATTTGATTTTAAAACCTCGTTGGAATGGAGACTTCTAAACTATTAGTGGAATCGCTGCCAGTGTTGACAACCTGATATTTTGAAAATTAAGTCCGATTTTCATGAAATTTTGACATTAGACAATTCCCTTTTTCTCCCAAGTTAAGCGATTATCAACATTGAAACTTATGAAATGGTAACTCTCAATATAATTATACTTCTTCCAATATTCCTCACTCCTGCCGGATTTTACCAACCACCTTCCTCCAGTGCCCCATGACCTGAAGTGTTGCTCAACGACCGCATATCGCTCATCGTTTACCACACAAGCGAAATAATCGACTGGCAGTTTCACAACACATTTTCCGTATCTTTGGAAAGGATAAAAGGAACCAACCCTGATGGTTAGGAAGTCTAAGTACAAGAGGCCTTGAGGCAAGAAGCGTTAGGTGGTTTGATTGGTGGGAAAAGAGAGGCAGAGAAGTTGGAAGAGCAAACTCCTGGGTTTCGAACCCAATTTGGATTATTTGAATTTAGTGATTGGGGAATAAAATGTTTGCAAAGGGAACTGAAAAAGATTCTCAATACGACCGATGCGAATCGTTAGATCCTTTCCCACTCCACCTGAGCACCCCCACCCGCCCCAATCACTTCGTTTTGGCCGGGTTCGTTGAAGTATAGTAAACCCTAGCAATGAGAGGGTAAGCACGGTTATACTCGTGTAGTTCTTCCATTATAGAATGGATTATTTGGTATATTATCAAGGCATAAGGTGCCATCGTCATCGATATGATGATGGCAGGATATACTGGTAAGTTTGGTGGGCAAGTTAAGGACGAGGATTGAACGATAGACACAAGGAGATACTTTCGATAATATACAAGAAGTATTTTGTATGGTGGAGGATTTTTTTTCCTTCTTGCAGTTGTAATATTTGAAAGGATAAGTGATTATCCAAGTGGATCTTTCAAGAGCGGATCAAATTAAGTATCCTGTTGTGAGTGAGAGAGTGTGGAATAGGTCAAGTATTGCTACAATTCGAACGAACGATAGAGCCAGTGATGGGGGTTAATAAATTGAATCACTTTTTAATGTAGATTTAGATACGGTTCGATAAATTTATTTGCAGTCGGAATGGTATGAGGCGGGGCTGAACGGTTAGATAAAAATTGGAAATAGGGAATGAGAAAATTGATTGAATAGGGATTCGTTAGCGGATGAGTTGTTATCGTAATTATTTTGAGAGAATTAATCATAGCTTTGTAATTGATATGGTTATAGAAAATTTTTTGGTAGGGATGTTTTCAGCGATTTGGTCTGTTTTGGAGGGAGGGTAAAAATAAAAACAAATAATCAAAGATTATTCAAATACTTCTATTGATCAGGTCCGAACATCCAACCATAGAATAAATTAATTGGATTTGATTCAATAATCTCGCGCAAAACAATTCGTTTGCTCTAGTCTAAGCATGATTCATTACTTCATTAAATCGTCTTGGTGTTGAGCAAAAAGGATATAGAATCGCAATAAGATGAAATATTTTTTAATTGATTTTTTTTCAGAATTACAAGTAATTGTCAATACTACCTTGCGAACTCAGTAATGACATTGATGATGGAGTTTTCGAGGTAAATCTGAATCCGGATTGTAATATCTGCTGATCTGGAAATGAAACGATTTCTTACCAGGTGGATCCTAAAAATTCTGTTGCGGCTATGAAGCTTTTGAATACAAAAATTCATTAATTTTAAAACTTAATTCTATTTCTGAATGAAAAATATTGGGATTATATTAAATTAAAAACTTCGATGCACTATCAATTCAACAAGAAGATCATGTACTGAATTTAGGTTAAACATTTTTTGTTACTTGCTCAATTGGGGTGTTATTGTGTGATTGCTTTACTGTGGATTAATTATGCACTTCTCTTGAAACAGAAATAGTAATTTTTATGCGATCGGTAACTTGTGCGTGATCTACGAAAAACATTGCACAGAATATAACAGCAGTCGACTTTCAAGATGATAGTGCTAGCTTTGTGCATGTATGAACAACTTTCGCCAAAAGTAGATTTCAATACGCTACTAAGATGGAATGACCCTGACGAATGTTAAGTAAATAGAACAATTCACTGTAGCGGTTAATTTGTAAACCGACCAGATACAGCGCACCCCAGTTTGAGACTCAGAAAAGTGCACTCGATCTGGGACTTTGTTTCGGTCGATACAAAAATACTTTTACTCAACACAATGCAAGATATTTCAGATCCTTTTGGGCGAACATATTCTCGACATTGTTGGTCAAGTTTGCCCTCTTGAGCAGTCTAACGATAGTGTCCAAAAATTCTCACCACAGTTTGAACATTTAAAAAAAGAAGGCTGTCAAAATAACCTGATTCCATTAGGAGTTCGATTCTAGCCCAAGTTTCAGGGCAGGTATGAAATTAAATGAATAAATGTTTGAATGAATTAATATTTACACATCATTAAATGGAATTCAAAATTGTGTTCGGCAGGGTGGAAAAGAGAGATAGAGGTGAAGAATTAAGTTGAGCAGAACGTCTTGAGAATTTATATAAAGGTTTCTTTTTCAAACGGATAGTTTAACATGAATTTGAGTGATAGGCCTAAGCGTTGAGTATCAAACAAATTTATACAAAGTTTTTGGTAAGTTGCCGTCGATTTTTGCTGACTCAAAAATGCCTATAAAATGTGAGGTAAGGTTTTTGGGTAGTTGTATTCACTTTTTTTCTCGATGTAAGCATAGGCGAGGATCTGTGTTTATTTCGACAAAGGTGATTCCTATTTAACGGTGACCGTTGGGTAAGGCTTATTAATGGCATTTACCTACGTAAACCACCTCCTTTCATGTGCTATAGCTGTGGTGGGGCACAAAATGAAAAAATACAGCGGCGAGACACATTGCGTCTTATGTGAGGATGCTGGCCTTAGTGTGGACGAATTGAATTAAGAATGGTTAGGTCCTCAAGGAGGCCCTAGCCAAAACCAAAACAGCACTGCAATGATCCGTATCTTACTGATAAACTTGCACCGCAGTACTGGAGCCCAAAATCTGATGGAGCAGTTTGCAAATGAAATGAAAGGCGACTTGCTGTTGCTCAGCGGGCAGCATCATGACAGGGCTTCATCGGCATGATTCGCTGATGAATATAACGTTGCACCATTCAGATGCAAAACAGCGATCTAGGTGCTAGACAGCGCTCATTTGTGGGGGCAGAGTCACGAGTAGAGAGCTGGTTTTGCATGGGTTCGGTGTATAGGTGAAACATTCTTTAGTGTTTATTTAACCCTGAATGAACCGTTACCTTCCCTTCAGCCTAGACTCGACGCCCTCTCGAACGCAGAACGGCTTGTTCTTGTTGGAAACGACGAATGCAAAAGCCATTGAGTCACGCATGCGTCTGCCAGATACTTCCTGGAATTAGCAACAGAACTCGGCTTGTTGTGTTAAATATTGGCACCACCCCTGCTTTCCACCACTGGTGCTGGGTTGGCGCAATCCTAGATGTGATATCCACATTGTAGTCGTTAGTACCAACCGTACGCAATGGAAGAGTTTTAGAGGAGAATTATAGCGCTTGTGATCAACGACGGTCCTTCTTCGTGTACACAAGTTCAAACTCCAAGTCTCGGATGGAAAGTTGGAAAGATGGACGTTAAGAAGTTTTTCGACATGCTCATAGAATAGGCATCGATACCATGAGCTTCGTACGGGAGTGGAGGATTAGCATTTATGGACGAGGTGAGCTCAACTATGAGTGTTGTCACGTTTGCGTGCTCCCATGCCCTGTTTGAGACCCCGACACGGCAAGCCCCTAGTGGACTGGTGGTCATCTGAAATACAGGGTTTTCCAATAAGAGGTGCTATTTTGATATTAGAAGAAAAATGTCATTTTTTAATATAAATGATCGGATGTTTATTTAATTATAAAGACGAAGGTATGCCGTTAATAGTGGAAGATAACATCAGGCAAATGACCACTACGACCACGCTTACAGGACCATATCCTTTTCATGAAATTTTCCATAACCAAATCGTAAAGTGGCTGCCCTGTGTCCTCGATAGCCTCACGAATTCCATCTTTGAGGTCTTGAATCGACGCTAGGCTGTTGGCGTAGAACTTCTCTTTCACGTGGCCCCAAAGGAAGAAGTCGCAAGGTGTTAAATCACAAGATCTCGGTGGCCAATTGTGTTCACCTCTTCGAGAGATATCTCGATCCGGAAACTTTTCCCGTAAAAGATCAACGATTTCGTTGCTTGTGTGGTACATAGCGCAGTCTTGTTGAAAGTAAATGTTGTCCAGATCAATACCATCCAATTCCGGCCATAAAAAATCATTAATCATCTCTCGATAGCGCAATCCATTCACCGTAACTGTTGCTCCAGCCTCATTTTCGAAAAAGTACGGTCCAATAACTCCGCCGGACCATAAACCGCACCAAACAGTCACATGTTGAGGATAGAGAGGCTTTTCAACAATAACTCTTGGGTTTTCCGAGCCCCAGATGCGACAATTTTGCTTGTTGACGAAGCCACCGAGGTGGAAATGGGCCTCATCACTCAAGATGATTTTTCGATGGATTCCGAATCATTTTCATGCATTTCAAGGACCCAATCAGCAAAGACACGACGTTGTTGATGATCGACCGGCTTGAGTTCTTGTGTTAACTGAATTTTATAAGCCTTGAGACCCAAATCTTTATGCAAAATACGGTGTAATGACGTTTGTGGAATGCCTAATTCCAAAGAACGACGAGGAATGGACAAACCTGGGTGCTCTTCAACACTTTCGGCTACAGCAGCAATATTCTCGGCTGTTCTTGAGTGACGTGCACGGGTTTTATTCTTCGAATCACTAAGTTGTCCCAACAGCTCGAATTTTTCCACCAATTTCTGTATTGCAGTCCGACAAGGTGCTTCACGACGACCCAAAAAAATTCGAGTTTTACGAACCGTCTCTGCCAAATTTTTACCATTTTTATAGTGAATTTTAATAATTTTAATGCACAGCTGAAGCGTGTATCGTTTCATTTTTATTAATGGCGTAGTTTCTACTTGTCAAATGTTGAAAAATGACAGCTTCAAAAGTGACATCTACCGAAATAGCGGGCTATTCAAAATAACATCTCTTATTGGAAAACCCTTTAGCTGGAAAGCAAACAAGAGGCCTAGCGGGCGCGGGATACGGAAGAGACTTGCACAAAGCTCGCTGCATACAAGTCAGCCAGAAATCGCATTCGCCAATTTATCAGTAACAGCAAGGCCAGCTGCTGGCAAAATCTGGTGGAAGACGTAAATACGGATCCATGGCTCCTGGGCTACAAGCTGGTCATGCGGAGGCTCGGAGCCTAACGTTTGCCCTGCATATACGAGGCGGAAAATATGGACAAGATTGTGCGGGCCTTTTTCCCTATATCCCATGTTCCTGCGGAAGCGATCATCGATGGAACTTCAGCAGATTGTCCACTCTTTACGAGGACCAATTTGGAGGAGCAGTATTGTTCACGAAATCAAAAAAGTCCTACAGTCAAATGGCATTCCAGCTGAGGTACTGCAGATGGTCTGTCACATTGCCCTGGCTTACTGCTCACTATGTTCATTGCTTGCCTGCGTGAAAGAAAATACAAGGAGTGCTCGAAAGTAGCGAGACTCGTGCTGATCAGCAAGGGAAAGGGGAGCTCTGAGTCACACGTTTTGTAGGCTAGACACGGCCGGGATAATTTTCGAGATAGTCATCAGGGGAAGACTTGATGCGGCTGGGACCTATCTCCAAGGCAGTATGAGTTAAGAGCAGGTCGCTTTACCATCGACACCATCGGGGAAGGTGAGCGCAGACTAGCGCGCAGAGACACATATCAGTCTTATCCGGCGGATTGTCCTGCTGTTTACATTCCAAATACCAAAATATCTGATGCAGATTTTGAGGGACTAACTGAAGGATCATACCCTGTTTCCGTCCTTCGGCTTCTTTCATTCGTGTTACGAACGAAAGAAGCCGAAGGATGGAAATTACATTGGGTGTGGCTCAGGGATACAGCTTCGGTCCTGACCTGTGGAACATCTCATACTGTGGGTTTCTGAGGCTGGAGCTGCCGGATGAGTCACGCTTGATCGGCTGTGTGAATCATGTTGGAGCGCTAGTTGCTAGAGTCGACCATAATTTAGAATAGGCATGCTAATATACTGAGACTGGATGACTGCTCACGGATTAAGCCCGTCACTGGAAGAAAACTAAAGTGGTCGTCCTGACCACAGCACATTCACATTGTATTCACACTTTTCATTTACCCTGTGTTGCACACATTCTGAACATTCCCAGGGGCCTGAAAGCTTCGCCTAGGCTGAACATGTTCGAATATATTGTTCACTTTAGGCTATGTGCACTCTCCCATTCGTGATGTAAATTGGTTTTCGCACGAATGTCGAGTCGCTATCTGCACACCCGTTAAAATCAATCGCGTAGAAAATTGAGGCTACCTGCTACTGAGCACCTGGTGAGTACTGCTCGGTGTTTTCTGGAGCTTAGGTTAAGTGTGGATCTATGTGAGTATACTATAATCCTGACGAAGAAAAGAGTCTCCAGAGTGATGACTTCAAGTATTGAAGGTTCATCTATTGAATCCAAACCAGCAGTGACTCAAAGATAATTTTTTTGAACAGGATGTTGCCATCTTCCGGCTACCTTAAAAAAATGTCTCCTTGGTTTCGTTAACACTCTCAAAGATGAGTTAACACTCTCAAAGATGAGTTTTTCGGGACCAATCAGGGCAACGGCTGATATGGCTGCAGTACAGGAAACGGTGCTCACCGGATTGATGGGTAGCATAGCGGGATCCACCTCATCAAAGCTACGACTACTAATGAGTTCCGTACAATCTGTACTAATCTACGGATCAGATCGATAGGGGGCGCTTCACCGGAAGCGGTACCCACAGGCACAGAGACAAGAGGCGCTTCGAATTGCAAGTGCGTATCGAACGGTGCCCAGATCGACGGTGTTCGTGATTGCAGGAGTCATACCGATTGCCCTCCTTGCTAGAAAGCGTAGAATTACATATCTTCATAGAAATATCTATCATCGTAGAAATTAAAGCGACAGGGGATATGACGCTAAGATGGAAAAGCTATCCACAAAAGCAAGGTGGACCGCGCGACTAGTCCCAAACCTGAGGCCGTGGCTCAATCGAAGGCACAGGGAGACTGACTTCTATCTGGCCCAGCTCTTGGGCGGGCAAGGACGTTTCTGGCCTTACCAGCAGGAGGTTTGTAAGCCACGGTCTCTCGACTGCATGTTATGTATAGGAGAGATGGATGACGCCTACCCCACGTTCTTTGGCTGCAAAAGATGGAATAGGCCACCGCATGACCTCTCCAGTTAACTTTGAAAGCTGTCCTTAGAAACTGATGAGTTTCAGCTAAGTCAACAATAAACTTTCATTTGCAAAAAAGAAATAATTTCCAGAATCGGCTTGCTACGGTTTGAAGTGATAAATGTGTAGAATCTGAAAAACGATTCGGTAATATTAATTTTTTCTGATAGTTGAGAGATCTTCCATTTACCGGTAAGAAATTAACTAAAACAGAGGAAAATTTGAATTTTCCGAACATCACATTTATAAACCTAATTGGATAAAAAATAGAAATTAAAAATAAGAATTTGAGTATACAAATGGCAAAACGTGACTCTTATGGAAAAATAAAATATTTAAATAAAAAATGCTGGGCATAATTCGCTCGGAACTACCTCTTTTGCCTTCTTCTTGAAAAGCCGTCGGGCCTTGCTTTCTTGAGTGAGGAGACTTGTTTCGACACCTTTGAGCCATCTTCAGTGTCTCAAAAAAATTGACTTTACTTCTTTTGTATTTAATGTTCGTCTATAATTTTGATTACTCACCTGGAAAAAACAAGAAAAAGAATTTGATTATACAAATAAAGGACAATAAGTATTAAAAAATACGCAGTAAATCTTCTGAGATAATCTGTTCTGGAAGTTAAGTGGATTTTACTTGTCATTTTAATACTAGTTTACATCTTACGTTTTGGAAATATTTACACATCCTGGAAGGAGCCATTGATAAATGACTGACTAAGTAATTAAATTTTCTTTTCTTCTTCTTTTTAGCACTACAGCCTCTCTCGGGCCTTCGTTTAGAGATGGTTAGAGTATCTCATTTTCATAACCGTATTAATTTTTTCGGAAGTTGGTTTGGTCAGTACCATGGTCCCGTGTGTCTGCTCGGCTATGATATGATCTGATTAAATCAATACATATCGCCACTGAGTGAACACTCGTAGTCTGTCCGAAGAATCCACTGAACTAAACTACGTTGTTTACCAACGAGATTTGAACCTGGGACCTTCGGCTTATGCGTCTCATGCTCTAACCACTAGACTACAGACTAGAAATTAAGTTTTAATTGGTCTGAAATCTGTTTGTTGGAAATTATTGGAAAGAATAAAAAATGAACCTGCATTAGAGGGAAAATATAAGTCAGATCACCTTCCTTCTTTGTGTCAAGTATCTACAATGCCTTTCATGAAACACTTTTCATGTGCACAAATTTTGTTCAATTTTGATGAGAATGGCCGGATTGAGGGAAATCCGATGACCGTGCGATGCCACCGCTCCACTATTCCATTGGACGCCGGGTGGTAGGGTGTCGTTCACAAGTGCGTGATTCCAAGTATCCTAGTCAGCTCCTTGAAAACCTGGCTCTCGAACTATCTACCCAGGTCGGTTGTGATGCATGCAGCGACTCCAAAACGGTTGATCCATATGCTGATTAGCACTTCTGCCACTGTTGTTGCCGTGATCGGCTCAATTGGTATCGCCTCGGGCCAACGGGAGAATCTGTCCACAACAGTGAGACAGTATCGGAATCCTTCACTCGGTGGCATTGGCTCGGTGAGGTCGATGTTGATGTGCTCGAACCTAGCATCGGATAAGTTGTATATCTGCAGCGGTGACTTGCTGTGCCAAGTGACTTTGTTGGACTGGCAAGGTAGACAGGCTCAAACGAATTTGTTGATGTCGCTGTTCATTGAAGGCCAAAAGTATCGGTCGGTAATCAACTTCCTGGTCGCTCGGATGCCTGGGTGTGAGAGACCGTAGATGTTATGCATAACGATTGCTCGAAACTTCTGCGGGATGAAAGGGCGTATCCTCTCTGAGGTCACGACGCAGTGGAGAGTTAGGGAGGGGTGGTTTAGCCTCTGCTATCTCCATTCAAGTGGTCGGTCGCGGGCGTTCATTAGTGCTTGGAGCTTGAGGTCAGCGTTCTGTGCTAGGGCGATAGTGTTAAAATCGATCTTTTGAATTATATTTACCCTTGAAAGATAGTCAGCGACGATGTTCTCTCGGCCTGGGACGTGTCGTATACCCGTGATGAACTGAGATATGAAGTCCAGCTGGCGTTGTTGCCTCGACGATGCTTTTTCCGAGCATTGATGGAGTGCAAACTGCAACGGCTTGTGGTCGGTCAAAACGGTGAGCACTCTGCCTTCGACCATGTGTTTAATTGCTTCGTATATAGCCAAAAGTTCTCGGTCGTACGTGCTGTTCTTTTGTTGGACGTCTGTTAACTTCCTTGAGAAAAATCCAAGTGACGTTGGGATTCCTTCCTTCCTTCGTTTGTTGCAGTACGGCTCCGATACCGTTGTCTCAGGCATCGACGGAAAGATATCATACAGCGTTGGAGTCAGGATGGGCAAGGGTTGGTGCCTTTCCTTAGTCCGCCTTTGACTACTCGAATGCAGCGTCGAGTTGAGAGGCGTTTGATCGCGTTTGCGGTTTCCTGTGATCAGCCGCAATAGGGCGCGCTGGTGTTGGGCTGCATGTGGGAGGAAACGGCCATAGAAGTTGACCATCCCCAAGAAGGACTTCAGTTGGTGTACGGTATTCGGCCTCGGTGTTGCGGAAATTCCTTCCGATTTTTTCAGGTAAAGGCTTCAACCCGTGATTGTTGATGGCGTGTCCCAAAAACCTGACTTCCTGCTTTTCGAATTGGCACTAAGCAATGTTGATAAAAAGGCCGAATTTGACTAATCGGTCAAGCAAGTGTTGCTTAGCGTGAACTAGGTGTGCCTGTTAGCTGGGCGAGAAGATCAGTATGGCGTCGAGACAAACAAATATGTTGTCCAAGCCACGAAGCACCTCGTGCATGAAGCGCTTAAACGTCTGACTTGCGTTGCAAAGTCAGAATGTTGTGTAAATGAATTCGTACAACCCAAACGGTGTGATGATGGCAGTCTCAGGAATGTCACTTGGCTCCACGGGAATCTGGTGGTACGCCTTCTGCAAATCGATCACGGAAAAAACTATCATTCCGTGGAGGGCTGCGGTACAATTCTGAAGAATATTGAGGTCTGGGATTGTGTGGTTGTTGAGCGCACGGTAGTCGCCGCATGGTCGCCAATCTCCATTTGGTGGTGTCGTCGGTTACTCGGCTGGTGGAGAAGTTTGCATCAACCTGGGTGAACCAAAGCTCCACGTCTTCTTGCCATAAAGCAACACGTGCCATCTTTTCCATGTCGTGGGCCTCTTCCTTTGGCGCGGGCCCGGCAAGTGGAACGAGCGTTGGCGTTGCTGTCGCTGGTGAAACAATTTTAGGCATTGATCGGGGCTGCGCGACATTTCACGCCGCCAACGTGACTTCAGTACAGTTTATAAGCGAGGCTGATGAAAACGATAGTCAGCACTAGCACTAACAGCAACTCGATTTTGGAGCTCTGAATTCACTACCAACGTATTCGTAACGTCTCCTTTAATGGCCGGTGGTTGCGTGTTGCCCACTCGTTAATATCGTGGAGCGTGGTGCGATGGGCAGGATCGGAACAAAGAACACGTGACAACTTCCACAAATAAATTTTTTGAGATAAGAAATACAAAAGATAAAATGGATAACGTCGTTTTGGATTCAAAGCTGAGATGTACGTGGACGTAGATGAAAGACTGACTGACTGAGCAAATGAAGGAACGAATGAATGTTTGATACTTGTGTTATCCGCTTTTATTCTTTGATAACGCGGATGACGCATCGTAAATACTTCTCCTGGTCGCACATCCACCAGCACATTCAATGCATCATGAATCTCCCTCTAATGTTTCCAATTAAGATATGCTGACGTGCGTCCGATATGTCGTCGTGTAGATATTGGATACAGTAGTCCGCATGGCTTAGTGGTTAGAGCATTAAGCCCGGAAGCCGAAGGTCTCTGGTTCAAGTCGCGTTGGCGTCAACGAGATTTAGTTCAAGTGGTTCTTCGGACGGATTATAAGCCTGTTCAGTTATGATGCGTGCTGGTTTGAAAATAAGAACATATCGCACCTGGGTGGACGGACACACGGCCAAAGCGTGATAATGATCATATCACCTTGTTGAGTGCCGGTACATTCGGTCATGACAAAGAGATACTCTAACATTCTCTAAGCGAAGGCCCGGAAGGGGCTGTAGGGCTACAAAGAAGAAAAAGAAGATATTGGATACGTGCGGATGTGTGCCGTCAGCGCTATCTGTGCACAATATAGTTGCGCGTGTTTGCTTCGGCGACAAAGTTGCGTGTCCCCACGATGTCGTCAGCACATGCATATGGATCATGCATGCAAACCGTTGCATGGCCCGAAGCGCACAAGCATGCATGTTGGATAGATGGTTGGTCCGCCACAGATTTGTTGTCAGCTTCTATCGTGTCTTCCCATCGAGCTCTCGGTTCTCCATTAGACGTCTTCCTAGTGCTCTACCCATTAATGTCCTTTTGGGGAGCCAATTTTCTTCCATTCTTTCTACATGGCCGGCCGATTGGAATTTGCGTGACTTTACGCAAGCGGATATAGATGGATCGTCAAATAGTTCATACAACTCATCGCTGTTACGTAGTCTCCACTCTGTTCCTTGTTTCACTTGGCTGTAGATTTTCCGGAGTACATTGCGTTCAAAGATATCCACTGCCTTTTCGGGTTCGCTCGTCAGGCTCCATGCTTCATTTTCATATACATAACAGCACAGGTTTGACTAGTGACTTGTAAATACAGAGCTTATTTTGCCTGTGCACAACTCTGGACCTTAGAATAGGAAGTAAGGAGTAAGAAGCTTTATTTGTGACGGTGTCTAACCTCGTTCTTTTTAACGCTTCTTCGAATAGAAGAAGCGTTGAAAAGAATGAGGTTGGCTGCAAGGTAGATAAAGTCATTCACTCTTTCAAGATTATAGTCTGGTACGGTCAGGTTTTGTCGGACTGAAGTGTTCTTCCCCGTTTCAGACCTGAATTTAGTTTTAGACTCATTACCTCGTAGGCCAATTTGCTTTGTTTCAGATTCCAGGCTCATGAATGCTCTTTTGGCATCTGAGATTGAAAGTGCCATATCATTGACGTCATTAGGATATTGCACCAAATATGTGGGCTTGACCATTAGTGCACCAGAGGTTTCATCTGATGTCTTCCAAATGACGTGTTCCAGCACAATATTCAAGATCGTACGGACGGTTGTTGTTTTAAGCCTGATTCCATTATAAAACTGTCCGTTCGTTCACCGTTTACGTTGACCTGGGGCTCTGTGCATAGCATCATGATTTTCACCTTGCTGACTAGTTTTGTTGGGACGCGAAATTCTGGCATTATTTTATACAGAGCATGTCTGTTGACACTATCATATGCTAAAGTCTAAAACGAGAGCACCTGATTTACTGAGAAAACTTGGTCCATTGTAGACCGTCCACTTCGAAAGCCTCCTTGGTACTCTTCTATAATACTTTCATAGTACGGCTGTAATTTTCTTTCTATGATTTTGAAGAGCACCTTATAAGACGTACACAACAGAGTGATGCCTCTTTAATTTTCCTACCCTAACTTGTCCCCATTTTTGTTTACAGGACATATTACGCTTTTTCGCCAGTCCTCTGGTAACTGCTCTTCTGATCATATTCTGCATATTAATCGATGAAGAATTTCTATTAAACGAGGACCCCACGTCTGAAGCAGTTCTGCTGGTGGTCCATCTTTCCAGCAGGCTTATTTTTTCTGAGGCCTCGTACTGCTGCCTGTACTGTAAAACTAGGACCCCTTGCTCTGATTCTAAAATATTCGCGGCTTCAGTTGTTGTTGGGGACGCTGTGAATAGTTTTTGAAAATATTGCAGCAATCTGTTGTTAATTTCGACTGGGTTACCTATGATTGCTCCTGGTGCCCTTTTGCAAAAACTGGTTTGTCGATTGAAGCCGCCTCTTCGTTAATTAATAGAGGCATACGCAGATCTGATTTCATGTATGGTCATGTTTTCGTTTATCTGTTGGATCTTGGTGTTGATGGTCAGTCGTTTCTTTCTTCGGCACTTTTATAGCTTGTCGTCGGAGAGTGTTATAGTGTTCCTCTTTCGCCCAAATTGATCGCCGAATGTATTCCTTGTAGGCCTGGTTCCCTTCTTCTGCTGGTCCTTTGCATTCTTCGTTATACCAATTGTCCACACATACTTTTCTTTGGTCAATGTCCCAAAACCTGTTCGATCGTTCTGTTACCGCAACTCTTACTCTCTTCCTCATGGTTTTGATGTCATCATTACTTGCTTCCATCTACAGGGATGTGTTGACCCGATTTTTCAATGCTGGCATGTATGCAGACGTTACTGAGCTATAGTTCAGTTTGTGTATTTGATGTCTTGGGGTAACTGATCTGTCTTATTTCCAGCCTTTAGAGATGCAGCATCGGAACTTGACCCTTATAAGATAGTGGTTCGAATCACAGACAACGCCGCGGAACGAGCGCGTGTCGAGAATGCCGATGAGCGCTCGTTTTGGTATGAGAACATGTTCGATCTCGTTCAATGTACGACTGCCTGGGGATGCCTACGTTCTCTTCTAGAAGTCTCGGTGCGGGAAGTGCGTGGAGGTTACTGTGAAGCCTCTGCTTTCTGTTAGGGGCGAAGTTTATGTCCGTTGTCGCTGGTCTCCGCATGAAGACTGTGCCTTCCGCTTGTTCATAAAATGTGATAGTTGGTATAATTCGGCATGAACAATGTGGGAATAAAGAGCATTTAAATTCATAAATACTTTAAAACGAGGCATTCCTCAAGCGGTAAATTGTTGGATTTAGGAGAAAATATGATTAGAGATACGGAGCGTCTGCGACTTCCCTTCCAGTTTGGCTCGTTTCGAATAGGAAATGAATTCTTGAAAGAGATTTTAGTCAATCATCTCAAATATAGTCATTCTTAATTAATGTAAGCTACCTCACCTTCTTTTCGCATAATTTAGCGAGTTCAATGGAAAAGTGCCTACGAAAGCACCATCTGCTTCTCCGAAACATTTCACTGTCTTTAAATAACACATTTTTCATTACTTTTTATTCCAGGGCTCTTTTCAGAGTGACAAAGCCCATGTAAATTCTGGTCACGACTACAAAACGTCACAATCCACCAATCCCTCTTCCTCTCTCTTTATCCATTGCATCTGAGTCAAGCCTCTTTATGCCTTCTTTACACTCAGGAATGAAACTGTAGCCTCCAGCCTCTAAGTTTCAACTCATGTGTGCCCCCATTCGCGAATATGCTCTGCTGCTGGTGTCGGCATGTGTACACACAAAGAGCTCATAGAGAAATGGCAAGAACAAGTGAGTTTTTGTTACGCTCTTTGCTTCTGCTGCTTCAAGCTGTGACAAGGTGTTCAACCCTTTCCTCCCATCCTCCCCAGACTGACAAATATTGACTCCCTAGATTTTGTTGAATATGCACTCTAGCATTTGCCAAGAGCACCACCATGCATATCAAAAGGCACAGGCAACGGTGCTGTGAGCAATATTTGTTCACCGCCAAACGAGCGCAATGAAGAAATGTAGAGTGGAGAGTATGTATCCGGGCAGTTAGCAGGACTGTTGCAGTGGTAACAACAGCGATGACAAGCAAAAAATCAGGTGTAGGTAGGTGGTAGTCGTGAGAAAAAAAATCCATTTTTATTGATTCTCTCGAACCCCTGGCCGGCAGGTATATGTGCAAAGTTGATATGTACCAAGTCGTACACTCCTCTGCTCCCGTTAGCCAAGCTATCAAACGCGTATCCTGCAGAAGTGCAAGGGGATTTCGCGTATTTTACCGACGGCACAAACAGCAACCGTGCCAGCTGCTGGGCGAAGGAATAGAATGGGAAATTGTAGTAGCTCAACAGCAATTGCTTTCGGTTTATTTATGTACACTACCCAAGCGCTAGTTCCTTTATTTGCTCCTCTCCTGTTTTTATTATTCTCGGAATGTTCAATTGTTATGTTGTTTTCATTTTTATGTAGTTTTTATGTCCACTCTTATATCCTGGATCCATTCGCTTCACCTTTCTCGCTCCTACCGTTCCTGTGATACAGAATTTCTGTTTGCGATGGTGGCCCGTGGCAAGGAAGAGCAAGGAATCCTGCTTCATTTCTACAGATTTTTAGTCCTTGCTGCAGTACCTGACGAAGTAATCCTCTTGGTGTGACTATCAATTTCCATAGCTTCTAGATTATTTTTCTTTTTTTTCTTCAATTCATTTTTGCCTTTTGCTCCCTTTCATGCTGCACACTCTCAGTACACCCGTTTTTAACATTGAATATGATCCATAATTTTGTTGGGTATTTCGCATCTTCTATCCTTCCCGCATTCCGTTTGAAGTTAAGGATGTCTTCGATGTTTTCTCTCCATCTCTTTAGGGTTAACCACAGCATCTCATCCCCACTACACACCCATTCACGGGATTATTTTTCCGAATGGATTTTTAAGAGATGTTGGACGGTTTAGTTGGAATATAAAAAAAAACCTTGGATGTGCGAAGAAGATTGCTTGTTACCTACAAGGACGATGATGTCCCAAGAGAAATATTTACCGTTAGGATAGACGGAGATAAAGGGTTAGGAGGAAAGTAAAAGAAGGGATGAGAAATGAGAATGAAGTTTCAAATAATGCTTTTAAATTGAAACGGGTTGATCAGGATAAGCTGCTTAGCTTTTATTTCGTAGAGGATCTGTGTTTTTCCTTTTGGATGTGGTGGATTTGTTGTCTGTGAAAATGTTCGGAAGGAAATTAATGAGATGTGAAATTAATTTTATGGAAGTTTTGTTGCAATTAAAGGCGGAAAGGTAGAAATAAAGGCGGGGACGTATACGAATAAAATCGCTCGGAATACATTATTTTTTAGGGAATACAGTCAGAAAATTAATGTTGAATACTTGCACACAGTTTGATCGTGAGTCGTAAAACCATACCCACACATGCATCAAGAAGTAACTTGTTACACATGAGAGATCGAATTTCAAAGTTCATATGCATTTCGATTACGGAATAATTATTGTAACACAATCGTAGCAAAATCATCAGGCAATATGTATATTTCGGTCCGTTTCAAGAATTAGTCAGGATTAAATTTTGGGTCCTGCCAAAAAAAAACTAGTTCTAATCAGTGTTAGGGAAAATTTAATTGTTTTTTTAATTAAAACTACCAATTAATTAATTGTTAATCACGCATATCACAAATACATGTTCTGACGCCTCCTCGATGAAATAAAAAAATGCTCTTGAGTTAATTGAAATGACTTACTTTATTTTCCTAATTGCTTTGTTTTTATACATTCTAATGTGGGAAAAAGATCTGTGAGAAAAATCGCTATGCTGACGGATCATAATGATCCGTGAGACAAATCTTTCCAGGTGAAAATTAACAGTCGACATATATTCTTACTGTCTGGTATTTGGATTTGTAGATGAATCTGAAGATGTTGGGGATGTTAACTAATTCATAGGAATATTTTTCTTTATGGAATTTATGTGCGAATATTGCCGCCCAGTGTATTTATTCAAGTGACTTGCCAGACTTTTGCATTGTGTTTTCGTTGTTATCCTGTTTCCCAAGGTGCAAAGGTTTTAATTCCATTGTTGACCATCTCTAACGTTTGACCATCTCGGTCTAAGTTTCACATCGGAATCTTTATGCTCAGTTGTAATGAACCACGCATTAGGTTTGCGGTGCCAATATGCTCGATGAATAACCCTCCTTCTAAGCGTGTAACATTGGCTGTGCCTTGATCGATTTGACCAAGGTACATGATGTCAGCAACGTTGTGAGTAGAAGTCTTGAAAAAGTCCCCTTTTTCAAAGTGGATTCTCCCTTGTCTCGTTTGTTTTGCATCGTGTTTATTGTCGTGTCCATGGAAGTGGTTTTTCGTTTTTTCGATAAGGTTATGTTGTTTGTTGACGCATGTGTTGTCTGAGAGGTTTTGTCAGTTGACGACTCCTCTGGTTGGCTGCTGAACGGTTGTTGACAAATCTTTGTTATGGGATGTTTTGTCACATTTCCGTTTACTTTTAACGTAAATACCCTTACGAGTCTATCCTCGCCTGGATAAGTGGCTAGTATGCTTGCAAATGGCCACTGTAATGATGGGAAATGATCCTGTTTCACCAAAACCAGGTCACCAACTTTTGGATTTGCTTGTGGCTTGAGCCATTTTGGTCTTTGTTGAAGTCTTTGAAGGTACTCTCTTGACCATCTAAACCAAAACGAATGCTTCACCGCCTGCACTAGTCTCCATATTTTCAATAACGACGGTTCGCTTCTTCCAGTTCATACTTGATCTCAAATAAGTTGCCACCAGTCAAAAAATGCCCTGGTGTTAAGGCAGCGTTGTCTGAAGGATCATCGCTTATCTCGGTTAATGGTCTAGAATTTAGGCACGCTTCTATTTGTGCAAGAAGTGTGTAAAACTCTTCAACTTCAGCTGTTTACCAATAACTTTAAAGAGATGATGGTTCATCGATTTGACACCAGCTTCCCAGGGTCCACCAAAATGTGACTTACGGGAGGTATGAACTTCCATTCTAGACCTTCTCGAGCTAGTAACTCCATGCTTGTGTGTATCGTTTTTCGTATTCACCTCAAAGCTTCCTATTGGCACACCATCAAAGTTAGTACCACAATCACTGTAGAGTCTGCGGCAGTTTCCTCGTCTTGCAATAAATCGTCGAATTGCTGCAATGCACGTATCTGCTGATAAGTCTGAAGCTAACTCCAAGTAGAAAGCCTTTGTTGCCATGCAAACGAAGATGACTACATACGCTTTGGTGGTTTTCGCACCGCTTCCTCCATTCCATTTAATTGTTATCGGGCCAGCATAGTCAACGCCAGTATTTTCGAACGGATTTGATGCATGGACGCGAATAGATGGCAATGCTCCAATTAGTTGGTAATTGGGCTTTGCTGTCACTTTAAAACAGGTAAGACAACTATAAATTTCGTTCCTTACGAGTGAAAATCAGGATATTATCCAATAGTCCAAGTCGCAGCGTCGCAAGAGTTAATTGGATGCCCCCGTGCATGGTTTGTTGATGAGCTTTTTTGACTAGTAGCTCTGCTAGCTTGCCTTTTGGTATGATAGCTGGATGTTTTGTATTCTGTCCTACCAATGCAAAGTGTAGTATTCCGCCCACCCTGAGGATGCCCTCAGAGTCTAGACCAGGAATTAGTGATCGAATGTTACTCGATTTAGGTATGGGCTTTTTATTCTTGAGATGCTGAATCTCTTCTTGATAGGCTTGCTTCTGTGCTGACATTATACACATGTTATGTGTCTGTTTGAGTTCTATAATGGAGAGATTGCCTATTTTTTGTCTGCAGGTGTACGACAATTGTAAACAAAACAGTTGCAATCGGCTATTACTCGATTCAGCTTATTGAAATTTGAGTAACGTGAGAATATCTTAGGTTCGTCTGACGCCTTTGTTACTATGAGTGCAACTTCACGCCTTTCAACTTCCTTGCTTTTCTGTTTAGGTACCGTACTTTTGCTTAGTTTTATCTCACGTTCTCTTAACCATGATGGTCCATTCCACCATAAGGAACTATTCATCAATTCGGCTGGATTCAAACCTCGCGTCGCAAGATCGGCGGGGTTTTCTTCTGATGCAACATGGTTCTAGTTTGATGACCATGACTTCTGTTGTATCATGCTAACTCTGTTAGCCACAAAAATATTCCAAGTAGATGCAGGTTTCTGTAGCCATGCCAAAACAGTTTGTGAATCCGACCAATATTTAACTGGGACTTGTTCCCGTCGGTGTGCTGCAACGACTTGCTCCATGATATTGTTTAGCAATACTGCTCCACAAAGCTCTAACCTAGGTATCGACTTAATGTTGCTGGGGGACTTTCGATTTAGCGGTGAGAAGACATGTGGTGATCAATGATGAATTACTGATTTTTATGTATATGGCTGCAGCGAATGCCAGTAGTGATGCGTTGCAAAATCCATGTTCAATTTTAGCGGATGGACTGTACCCTATCCACCGAGGGATACTTAATTGGCTGAGTTCATGCAGCTGTCGACGCACCGTGAGCCAGTCGTTGATTGTCTCCTTATCGAGTGGCTCATCCCAACTACATTCTGTTTTCCATAGCCTTTGCATTGCCATTTTTCCTATTATGATAATAGATTGGAACCATCGAACTGGATTGAACAACTTTGAGATGTCAGACGGAACGTCTCGTTTGGTGCATGGCTCGTCCACTGTTTTAATTTTAAAAGAAAATGTATCGGTTGCAGGGTGCCAGTAAAGGCCCAGAATGTTAATAGTGTTTGATACATCAATGCTTAAGGTTACTTTGGTTGGCCGATCAGCAAGAGGGGCGTTTTCCAAAAGTTTCATGTGATTTGCGCTCCACTGCCGCAAGTGAAACCCACCTTTTTGCAATGAAATTTTGAGACCTTTTTGGAGTAGTACTAACTCCGACAGTTTGTGTGATCCAGCTAGACAAATGTCTACATAGAAATCCTCCTGCAAAACCCTGGCTGCAGTTGGAAGGCTTTGACGTTCATCTTCGGTTAGTCGTTGAAGTGTTTTAACTGCTAAGTATGGTGCACTTGTTCCATATGTATTGGTTGTAAGACGATATATTTGAATCGGATCTGTCTTTTTGAAGCGCCACAAGATTCGAAGGCAATTTCGGTCAGTTTCGTCTAGCCATATCTGCCGATACATGTTTTCAATGTCTGATGTAACCAAGTATCGATGCTATCTCCATCTCATTAGAATGTGAAAAATGGTTTCCTGGAGTGTTGGTCCAGTTAGTAATAGCTCGTTGAGTGATTTTCCAGATTTCGTCTTTTGCGATGCGTTGAAAACTACTCGAAGCTTGGTTGTTGTGCTACTGTCCTAGATAATCGCATGATGTGGTAAATGGTAGGACGGTTTTTCGTGAATTGCATTGATTGGGACTCGTTCCATATGTCCAAGGTTGAGATACTCTTTCATGAATTCGTTGTATTTCCTGTGTAAGGCTGGATCTCTTTGAAAACGTTCCTCTAATTTACGAAATCGAACAAATGCTGCCTTCTGTGTGTCGCTTATAGCACTTTCCAGGTTTGTATTTGATTTGAGTGGTAATCGCACTGAATAGGACGCATTCAAAAGACGTCGTGTGAACTTGCGGTAGTGCTCTTCTGCTTCCCTTTTCTCTGCTGTCAATGGCATGGTTGATGGGAGTTTCCTGAAGTTCCCAAAAACGACGCAATGACTTATCCAGTTCATCGTATACCATAACTTGAACCCTTTGTCTGTCTGTTGATTGTGCCACGAGACCAAATAACACCCATCCGAGCTTTGTCTGCTGTGCCGATGGATTTCCTGTTTTTATTCCAGGTATAAAATTTCGTTAAGCATGTGTGCTCCAATCAGTAGATCGATTTTCGAAGGCTTATGATACCTCGGATGTGCTAGCTCCTCTGGCTTCAGTCCTTCCGGAAGATGTCTGGCTGTTTGTACAGAAGGTAAAGGAGTTGTAATGACGTTCAAGATGAGTAGGTGGAACATCAATCTTTCTTCCTTTCCATTTTCTCCTTTCACATGCACTACGATTGTTCTCTGTCCACGTGTGGTAACTTCATGACTTCCACCAACACCTCCAATAGATAAATTAGCCTTCCTCCTCTTGGCATTTAATACTCTCATAGCCGCTTCACTAATGAGTGATCTTTGTGCTCCATTATCCAATAACGCCCTCAGTGTGATAATTTCCGCTGTCTGTGGTCCAGTGTTGAAACGTGCGCTCACACGAACCAACGCTGTTGTCAGTGTGCACATACATGTGCTGCTATTTTTGCTTCCTTCCGGGCTTACTAACTGTGCGGCAAACACATGCAATGTTGTGTTGTGTTTTTTCCCGCACACCTTCCACCCACGTTTTGATGAGCACTGTTTTACTACGTGCTGATCGCTGAGGCAGCTGAAACATAATCGCTTCGAATTGACCAGTTCTCGTCTTTTTTGTACACTTGTCTGACTAAATTTTGTGCAGTTGAAAAGCCGGTGATCTTCATTGCACATTGGACGTTGTGCACTGGTACTGGCTGAATATACGGCGACCGCAGGCCGTTTAACGGGTGGTTTCGTACAAGAAGTTGATAGGGCTTCCAGCATAACGAATCGGTTCTTCAGAAAACTCAAAAGTTCTTGAAGAGCTGGAACGTTCTTTGACTGCCCGATTTCCTTCTGCCATTCTTTCCTGGTTTCCCCATCCAGTTTTTGATTGAGAATGAATGTAGCAACCAAGTCGAACGTGTTGACATTGAGGGTTAAAAGCGTGGTCACCAACTGATTAGTCCTTGTTGCATCGTGGTATAAGTCCCAAAACATTTGCGCCGTCGTTGTCATAGCGCTCGCATAATAATTCCCACGGTGGCTGGTAGTTGGCTTCAGTGACAGTCAAGTGCTGGGTGAGCTTCTCTGCCTCATTTCGTAACGAGTTTCGAAGATATTGTAGTTTCTGCACCGCATTCAGTTTCTCGTTCTTATGAACCATACATTTGTACAGATCCTGAAATGAGCACCACGACGAATATCGGCCAACAAAAGCTGGAATCTTAATTCTTTCCAGTTTGATGGCTTTCATCTCTTTCCCTGAAGCTGTAGCAGTGGAAGAATTTCCCTCGTAGTCTTTCATTTTCTCTAAGAATAGCGTCTCATAGTCTAGAGCTATGTTTTCCAGCGCCTCAAACTCCTCAAGATACTGCGTGCGTTCCTTGTCACTCCTCATCTCCTGGCATACCAGCGGATGACTAGCTTCGCACTTGCTCCAAAGTCCCTGCAGCTTTTGAAGCCTCGCGTTTAAATAAGCAAGACTGCAACGCCTGGTGCTATCCTTTTTGAAGTTCTCGATGAGCCTCTGGATTGCTCTAATGTTGAGATCCTGGGTTGCTTTTTCCGACATCCTTGGCTAATGTTGAACGTCTGTCTTCTTAATCTGTTTCTTGACCTGCTTATGGTATCTGCTTCTAATATCAGCTTCTGATATCCGGCTCGACGGACCAATGTTCTGACGCCTCCTCGATGAAATAAAGCAATTCTCTTGAGTTTATTGAAATGACTGACTTTATTTTCCTAATTGCTTTGGTTTTATACATTCTAATGTGGGAAAAAGTTCTGTGAGAAAAGTCGTTATGCTGACGGATCATAATGATCCGTGAGACGAATTTTTCCAGGTGAAAATTGACAGTGGACATAGCTTCTTACTGTCTGGTATTTGGAATTTGTATATGAATCTGATGATGTTGGGAATGTTAACCATGGGAATCTGTGTTAGTTAATTCGATTCATGGGAATATTTTTCTTTATGGAAGTTATGTGCGAACACAATTAATCAGTTGTAATTGTGAGAATCCATTATTAAAAATTAATTAATTGTTGATCGCATGTATTCACAATTAACAATTAATAATTGTCAATCGTTTTGATATATTTGACTAAAACCTAACCATTAAAATTTAATATTCTATCAAAACCACAGGTGCAAAGTGCAAGTAATGAATAATGATGAATAAATGCATGGAAGGGAACGATATGTTGCAAATAAAAGCTGTTATTTTTCCATAAATTTTAATTACAGAGTTTTCCAATAAGAGGTGTTATTTTGATATTAAAAGAAAAATGGCATTTTTTAATATAAATGATCGGATGTTGATCTCATTATAAAGAGGAAGGAAAGCCGTTAATAGTGGATAATATCATCAGGCACATAACCACGCTTACAGGACCATATCCTTTTCATGAAATTTTCCATAATCAAATCGCAAAGTGGCTGCCTTATGTCCTCGATAGCCTCACCAATTCCATCTTTGAGGTCTTGAATCGACGCTGGGCTGTTGGCGTAGACCTTCTCTTTCACGTGGCCCCAAAGGAAGAAGTCGCAAGGTGTTAAATCACAAGATCTCGGTGGCCAATTGTCATCACCCCTTCGAGAGATAACACGGTCCGGAAACTTTTCCCGTAAAAGATCAATGGTTTCGTTGCTTGTGCGGCACGTAGCGCCGTCTTATTGAAAGTAAACGTTGGCCAGATCAATACCATCGCATTTCGGCCATTGAAAAACCATTAATTATCTTCCGATAGCGCAATCCATTCACCGTAACTGTTGCTCCAGCCTCATTTTCGAAAAAGTAAGGTCCATTGACTCCGCCGGACCATAAGCCGCACCAAACAGTCACACGTTGAGGATAGAGAGGCTTTTCAACAACAACTCTTGGGTTTTCCGAGCCCCAGATGCGACAATTTTGCTTGTTGACGAAGCCACCGAGGTGGAAATGGGCCTCATCACTCAAAATGATTTTTCGATGGATTCCGGATCATTTTCATGCATTTCAAGGACCCAATCAGCAAAGACACGACGTTGGTGATGATCGACCGGCTTGAGTTATTGTGTTACCTGAACTTTATAAGCCTTAAGACCCAAATTTTTATGCAAAGTACGGTGTAATGACGTTTGTAGAATGCCTAATTCCAAAGAACGACGAGAAATGGACAAACCTGGGTTTTCTTCAACACTTTCGACTACAGCAGCAATATTCTCGGCTGTTCTTGAGTGACGTGCCCGGGTTTTATTCTTCACATCACTAAGTTGCCCCAACAGCTTGAATTTTTCCACCAATTTCTGTATTGCGGTCCGACAAGGTGCTTCACGACGACCCAAAATTTCACGAACCGTCTCTGCCAAATATTCACCATTTTTATAGTGAATTTTAATAGTTTCAATGCTTTGTTGAAGTGTGTATCGTATTAATGGCGTAGTTTTTACTTGTCAAATGTCAAAAAATGACAGCTTCGAAAGTGACATCTATCGAAATAGCGGGCTATTCAAAATAACACCTCTTATTGAAAAACCCTTTACCTCCGTCTTCCGTTCAGACGGACACCTCCGGGTGCGGAGATTGGGTGCAGTGGCTATATGTTAATTCAGTCACTATCTTACCAGTGCTAACCGAGAAAGTATGTCGAGAGTTTCAGGGGAAAACAGATCACCATTCAATGGTCTGGCTAAGCAACATCAAGAATTTTTCGGGGAGATTGAGGCAAGGTTGTATCAATATGACTTCAAGGTTATACATCGAAAAGGGACGGAAATCTGGTCTAACAAATATTCCATTAGATCGGTGGCGATCTTATAGTTTGCGGAAGCCCCTGGGGAACTAGACGTAGGAGATAAAGGGATGATAGAGAAGTTGTCGAGTGAGGCTGATCGCTTCTTTGACTCACGAGTATCAGACGGGAGCTTTGGGAATGCTTATTCGCTCCCTTTCCTGAGCTGGATGCCTACATCTGGCGACGAGTGATACATGATTTGCGTGGATCTGGTGAGCCCGAACTGAGGGTAGCGGAAGGCGCAACAAAGTTTTCTCTTGTCTTTACGCTATGTAACGCCACTCCCACTGTGTTTAGAGCTCAGGTGGTGATAGTTCGCGCCAACTGGGTTTAGTTCCCCCCGCAGGAGTTTGAACGTGTAATGCAAGGGCAAAAGTCGCAAAGTCGCATTTTATGAGTATCACCCCAAGCAAACTCGACGGGAACGATAAATCATAACATCAAGCGGATGCTATGGTCATACGTACCTGATAACATACGAAAAATAAGTTCACCTCTTAGCGCAGATATTCGGTGCTCTTCGAACGTACAATCACGAGGCCGACGAAGTGCCACCCCATTTCATCAAATCGGCAGAGAGAAATGCGGGCCTTTAGAGACGAACCAACGACTTCCGTAGAAGGGCAAACGGAGAAAGCCGCCCGATTCAGGAAAGGACGAGGAATATAGTAGGTTGGTCATGTCAGTTTAAAGAAGGACAATGTGTGTAAGATGATGGTGTAATATATTTTTCTAGGCTACCTAGCTAAGATGGTGAAGAACAAAATTTTTGTGTGGCAAGATAAATAAGACCATGATGGAAAAGTAGATGGATGGAGGTATTGAAATAGTTTTAGGTTAAGTTGTGCATTGATTTCGCTGGATATTTTGTGAACCAAATACGTTTGGGGCGTTAAATTTCTTCAGCGCTCGTATAGAACGTTCGCAAATTTGACCCCACTATTTTCTATTCAGCTCCTCTACATTGACGTTCCGATTCTTACGTCGTGTTGCTTTCCCCTCTCTGCCATTTTCCATCGAATAAGAGTGGACCATGAGGCTGACGGCAATAAGCGGGATTTCAAGAAATCCGACTTGAGTAGGCGAGGAGTATTAGGTCGCCGCCTGAAAGTATTATCTGAATTTCTAACATCCCACAACTGAACCGTATCATTTCCCAAAAACGCAGAGAATATCTAAGTAGAACGTACATCTCTAAAAGGTTTCGCGTTCCTAAAATATGTACTAACCGCCGTTTCTACACTAACCTTCGAGATGATGATTGACCTCATCATTATCTTGTATATCTATCCTACTGTTATTAGGTTGCAACCACGAGATCGATCTTGTTTACCTTTTTTGACGCAATTCGACGTGTCGGTTCAGCGCCAGTTTACTTTCTAGATGGATTCCAAAATATTTAATTTGATTCTTGAATTTTTATCAACATAGTAGTATCGTATAAATATGATTTTCCTAAGGTTAGATTGACAGGTGGATAAGTTTAACGACAATTTCAGGTAATTTCTTGCGAAGACAAACCAGAACACATTGTGTTGCAGCAATAAGAAAGGAAGACATAGAATCGTTACATTCACCCACATACACATGCCAACATTATTCTGTGCATAGATATAGAGAGTACTGGATCCGCAACCGGTCGCGAGAGCCGAAGTAATTAGCAACCTTCGCTAAAGTTGTATGAAGTTGAGGTTTGAAATGATATGTTTTTGTTTTTGCACTTAACTTCACTCCAAAACACATTCACATTTCTAAAGCTGTTGGTTTTGAAGATCGCGTGTAAGAGATCGGCACTTTAGTTCTCTTTTTTTATTAAAAACTTAAAAATTTTCATTAGCTTTTGACACATGAATTTTCTAGCCTCTACAAATTTTCATCAGCTTTGACGTACGAATTTTCTGTGAGAGAACGTTTGTTGTGCTGTACTCAAACTGTCCAACGAATGATAACGAAGGCGCGATCGTGTGCATGTGAAACGAAATTTTCTAGGTGTCCGCGGGTGTCAGTGAGGGACGTAATTCTTCTGAAGAGAGGAAAAAAAAGCTCTCGGGAAACAAAGGGGAAGGAGAAGCAGAGAGAATCATATAGTTTAGAGAGCGTAAGATATTTATGCTGAAATTTGCGCACAATTCTCCTGATTGTGGACACATTTGGTCGATTACGCTGACCAAAAAATCACGAGGTTCACGAAATGCATTTTGATTTTAACGCCCATTTTCGTAAAAGGCTTCAACAACCTTAACGCGCTGCTCAATTATGTACCTCTCTTTGTCAAACACTGAAACAAAGATATGTCAAATTAAGTTGGGTGAAAAACTTGACGCTAAGGTGTGACTCAGAACTAACTTCGTGTATTATGGTTAGACCATCCTTTATTTATATGTCTTTGGTACTGTGTATCAGATGGTCCCCCATCTTAGTACTATTCACGGCCATAATGCCTGTCATTGGTGATCTAGCGGGAACCCATATATCCAATCTGACTAAAACAGTTGACTTAACTAGAATTGAAGCTCAAGACCCCTTTTATCGTATTTTCTCAGGTGAAGGTAGTGATATAGTCCGTGACACATTCTGTCACTTTCAGATGGCCTTCTCAGAATATCGACAGTCACAAGGATCTACATTAGAGATTTGAGGACCCTTTTTTGTGAAAAATTTATACTTCTCTTGACGATTCCTTAACGAATTGGAAATTTGCTCATCTCTCTCTCTGACACCCAGTGAAGGCAAAAAATAAACTAGTCTAAAAATCAAATAGACGTTCCAATGACGTTCCATCATTATATTCTTCTGTTTCTTCTTCTCCCTCCTACTTTCCCGCTCTTCATTCTGTTATCAATCATCATTATCATCATGAAACTCATCCAACATACTACCATCAACTATTTACAACAAAAGAAGCAGCTGACCTTGACGTCAATGACATTTTCAAACAAATTCCCACCGTTTTTTCAGTCTGTTAACTCCTACACCTCTCGACTCTCATTTCACACACCATCTTAACCAAACCTGAAAATACATTTTCCTCAAGATACAATGTAGACGTACAGCTCCCTTTACGCCTCTCTACTTCTCTTGGGCTATGCATCAAAATAAAAGCTTACATGCAACATACAACACATCATGTCAAATGACAAGACAAATGTCACATAAGGCTTGAAAACCACACGAAAATGGATGATATTCACAACCATTTACAATTCTCCTAATATACACAATGGGCTGTTGTTATTGCTGCTGCTACTGCCGCTATTCCTGATGCTTTTATTGTTCCTGTCAACCTGTAGTGCGGTGCCAGGACGATGGTATGTACTAAGAATCCTTTTGTATGATATGTTAGTGGTCTGTAGAATTGTTATTCTCTCTCTAGTGAATTGAAAGCCATGTAGAGTGGGAGGAGGTGATAATTAAGGGAATGCAAGCAACGTAAAATTTAAGGTTCATCGTGACATACATTAAATGCCTGCACACAAACTGTACGTCCTTTGTATTTGAGTGAAACCGGGGAGCGGGGCTTGGACTGACAATAACCGAAGAAAACTTGATGAGACTAATGGGTAGTAGCATGAGGAATGCTGGGAAATTCTGTCGTACTACCTCGACCTCATAAACTGAAAACACGGGGAGGTAGTATTGCATTTCGTTGTCACGATAAGCCACCTTTCTCCAGTATGTTTGGATGTTATACCTCACTCTGGTATGGTTTTGTGGCTCTCTTGCTGCTTTTGGCTGTACTTCAGGTTTCCATTTCAATACCATTTACGCTCTTCTTCCTCATCATTTTCACTTTCTCACAGCAGCACTCCTCCCTCGTTCTCATCCCCTCATCATATTGTCGATTTTAGAATTTTCTTTACGACATTCTGATAGGTCGTTCGGTGTTTGGTTGTTTTTCCCATATTTATTGTCAGATTGACTTTCAATCAATTGGAATATTTATCAGTAAGTCAATATGGAGAGCGAAATGGAGAAAATTGGGGCGAGTGGAATTTGAAAGAAGATTATGTAAAATAAATTTTAGATGGAATGACAGAGTTGGCATTGACCGTGTGAGAGACAGAGAGTTGGCATTGACCGTGTGAGAGACACAGAGGACAATGGAAACATAATGGAAATAAAATAAATTAGGCAGACTGTCGTGGATGGTTTTTCCATATCGTGTTAGGGATATAGAAATGTTACATTCTAACATTGAAAAAGTTTTATTTTTAGAGCCACCATCGAGTAGGTATTAACAGAAAGACATAACAATGTCAAAGCAAAAATATTCGTAGGCGTTGGTCATTTTTGGAAATATTTATATTAAGGGCAGTAGTACTCAGAACGCTATCGCACACAAAAATGATGTTGTAAGGACAGGCAATTTTCGTGACACAAAAGCCTGATCTCTGAGTGGTTCACTTTGATGAAAAATTTCTTTTTATATTGGCCTAAAAATAAATTTTTCCCAATAAATTGAATTTTTTTTTGTGGGTTCTGAATTTTTTATTGTGACCTTTTCAGAACCCACAAAAATTTGTTTATAAAATTCATTATAATGGTGACCCCGACTTTCTAAAGTGGCCCATATGTTTACGGTACCCCTATTCTACCACTAACCTAAGGCAAGAAAGGTAAAATTAAAACCCAACTACCCTCCTCTCTTACGAACATTCTTCTATTCTCTGCAGTATATTTTGTCAGTTCCCTCGTTCCGCAAAACTGTTTCGTATCAGAAAAAAAAAATTGTGTTATAAACTATGTGCACACACTCTATTCTCTATGCATTACCCGAGCTTTCTAAGCAACAGAAAAAAGAAATAAAAAGCCAAAAAAAAGAATTAAAAAAACTCCGAAACAACATTGCTAACACGTTTGTGAAAAAGTGTGTGATAGAAACAACGGCAAAACTCAATTCTATTCCCTACTTCACCCACCCGGTGACAGAGTCCTGGGAAAAATTCCACAAATGTTCCACCATCCACTTTTTACTGCTCTACATAACAGGTTTCTTTCCTTTTTTCCTGATCCTATTGTCTCAGTTACATTTCGCTTCTTCTTTTTTTTTTCCTCGAGTTGGGAAACTTTTTTCCGATTACGCTTCACTCGATTTTTTCTGCCTGTTACGGCTGGGTAGTCGCAGAAATGAGTGGCATGTTTGGAAACTCTCTCTTGTTTGCCCACACCCACTCGTCGAGGTTTTCTCTATGGCTTTGTCCCTATGTGTGTTGAGTGTTCAAACAATGCACATTTTGTTGGCATTACTACTTCGGCTACCCTTTGATAACATTTTTGCGCTATGTGCATTTTGCACTGCTGAAGTTGAGATGGTTTTTTTTTCATTACCTAGAGAAAATTGGGAGTGGTGTTTGGGAGAGTTCGTTTTTGTGTATCGCTTTTTCTTTCCTTATTTTGTTTTGTGTTGATGTCATGCATTTATTCTCTGGGGATAGAATTTTTTTCGTTGATTTTTGTAGAGATTTTTTCCGCTTCGTTTTCGGGTGCTACCTTATGCTTGGTATTGTGCTCGTATATTGTAGAGTCCAGCAGGAGGGTATGGAAATGACGTGTGCGCTAAAAGTGTGAGGAAGATGGTTTATGCACGTTTTTAAAGTGACACGAGTAATATGTTTTCAGATTAGCATTTTTCACTGAATAAAGAAATGTCATAACTGAGTTTTAGCTTTGAATTGGAAAGAAAGTAGTTAGTCTTGAAGACATATGATTTGGCTCATACCACACGTCGGGGTTACCAAAATCTAAAAACGAAGGTTTTTTTGTGCTACTCCATTTATTTTAAGGTTTTGGATTCACGGTAGGTCCAACATACGTTTTGGACTGTTAATCGATAACGGGACAATATTTTGAAAGCAGATACTAAGTTTTAGTATCTGCCACTGTCAAACTTGTCAAAATCAATGAAATCCAATGTTGCCTCTTCATCCTTCCCTCTCTAATACTCATGATACAAGTTTTACCTACATTCAAAGCTAGCACAGCGCCATCGGCGTCCATCTCATCTACACCATTCATCAACACCATTTAGTACGGGTGGCAACCAAAAGCCCAATCTGTCTCCCTATATCCTGTTTAATATTTTTCAAACATGATTCACCCACTCCGAATGAATACCAGAAATAACAACGGCCGAAACTTTTGAGGCGTTAACGGTTTCACCCTGCATTTTGAAATGAAAAACAAAAATCGCAAGCTATTTGAAAAACAAGCCAAAAAACAGGAACTAGACGAACTAGAAATAAATATTGTACTAAATTTCTACAATGTTGGTATAATATACAACTAATTTTTTTGTTGGCTATATTCAGGGGGGAGTGAAACACGAAACAAATACCTGAATTTTACAAAGGGGTGTAGTTTAGCATAGATGTGATAGTGCGGTCAGTTGAGACGACAAAAATATATGTACGCAGTATTTGCTTTTGTAAAAGCCCCTTTATTGCGTTTTAGGACGATAAAGTTCAGTGGTTGGATGACGTTTAATATTGATCGAGGTGTATATGTATGTAGATGCTAAATCGACCAGGACATAGGTCGTAAGTTCTGAGAACTATGCGTTGCAGCGCAGTTTTATCAAATAGAAGGGTTCGACGAATACGTTTTTAACTAATTTCCGACAATTTAGTTGTTATTTTGACCAAGGGCAAAATGGATGTTAGGCCGCTGATTACTTGCACAATTATTAACGGTTCTCATATGTTACAGCCTTCAGACCCGATACGTTATTTTAGAATGAAAAAGTAGGTCTTTCAGATCACTGGGCGTGAAAGTATTTCAGCTCATTACAGTGACACAAAACAATAACTATGGTTGAGCTAGACCAGCATACAAAATATGGATTTTCATCAGCATACAAAATATGGGTTTCCATCAGCATACAAAATATGGGTTTTCATCGCCTTCTCTGTCTCACTTTCTCTATTCAGGATCATTGGAAAATAAGGGTATAAGCAATATATATTCGGCGCAGATGAGGAAGTGAGGATTCGTGCTCCGTAATCAATCTAACAAACCTGAGTCCGAATATAGTCTGAGTTTGTTATTCGAAAAGTAAAGCGGATATCTGTGATATTTTCCGTAAAAAATATCCTCTAAATTTATTATGAAAGCCATCTGTTATTTGTCAAATATGAGTTCAACTACTCTCGTAGCAGTAAGACGAAAATTTGATAGTTTTACTCGGTAGAAAAACGGAATAATGTGTATTAATGTAATTGTTTGAAATTTTTCCGAACAGGGAGACGCCAAGCTAGATGTCATGATGAGGGACATGGTCACTACTTTTATCTTTGACTAAAAAATCAGAAGAGGAAAAATTGAGATATGATAGTGACATTCATCACATGCATCGCGAGAGCCCAAGTCAGGCCTTGCCCTCCATCACGGTTCTGCGAACTCGTTTGCCAGTTGATTACTCCCAGGGAATGTCTGCTGTCAGCTTCTATCGTTTCTTCCCATCGAGTCCTCGGTCTTCTCGCTTCTATCGTTTCTTCCCATCGAGTCCTCGGTCTTCTCGCTGGACGTGTGACTTGTGCTCTATCCTTTAATATTCTGTAGTCAGGATTCTTGCATTCCTTCTACATGGCCTACTCATTGCAATTAGGGTAGCTTTACGCAAGCAGATACAGATAGTAAGTGAAATAGTTCATGTAACTCATCGTTGCAACGCACTCTGTTCGTTACTTCATTGAGCCATAGATTTTCCGGAGTACTTTGCGTACAAATATGTCCCCTGCCTTTTCGGACTCGTTCGTCAGAATGTTTCGCTTCCATATAACAGCGCAGGTTTGATTAGTGATTTGTAAATACGATACTTATTTTTTCTTTGAAGACAATGACATTCGAAAAAATCAGATTGTCTGTTGAACAACTTGGGGAGACCTATATAAAAAGTTCTTGCGTTGGCTCACTTGATGACAACGGATGATTTTAAGGGGTTTGTACTACTTACAAAACCCTATTGAAATCGTTTTTGTCTGACTGTTTGTTTGTCCGTCCATTTGTCTATGTGCCACAGAAATTTTTCTCCGAAACTATAGCAGCCACAAATGATAGATGGATCAAAAGTAGTAGATAATCCCTTAAAAAATTGAATATCGATAAATTTTGCTACGGTTTTAAAGGGAGGTCCCACTATAGTAATTTAAAGTCTCGCCGCCACATTGCTACTGGCGCTGCCATGTCATGCCCGAAGAAGTACAGGATGGGGAACTACTCGCTGGCTTCGTACTGGGCGACCGACCGCCACCCCCAACTTTCAGTAGCAATGCGGATCATAGCCACCGACCTAGCCGCCCCGACAACTTCATAAAACGATGTGGCTGCAACGGCTCACCGTACATGTGCAGCAAATTATAAGCATAACCGAGTTGTCTGACCTAACCAAACTTTCGGAGATGGCAGACTAAATTTTATCGATGCATAAACCACGAAACATCGCAGCCGTGTCTTTATCATCCATGCAAAATGGTGTGGAGAAGGTTCTTACATCCATAAGAAAGTCGCTGGAGAATTGAACGGAATAGATCGCAAACTGGGAGCTCTTATTCATTCCGCAAGCGTACCTATCGCAGAAAACTGAGAACCCGTCGTTGTGTTATTTTCACAATTTTTCCGCAAAAGAGCACGTCAATGCCGTGATCCGTACACATGGCAACCAGATCAACAATCAAAAAGTATATTCGCTGCAATCAAATGCGGCGGTTGCCAGTAGAAGCCCATTGGAAAGCCACCTACATGTTGATGATAATGCTACTGGTTTAAATTTCTTCGTCAACACAGGCACAGTTGTTTCTCTTGTCTCTCGTCAAAATAATCAGCGCAAGTGTCAACCATCGTCATTTAAGTTGTATGCCGTTGATGACGCCAATGAACGTTAACGCTTTATTCAAACCCCAAAAGAGCTTTTGCCTGACAGTTCTGGCTCGCTAATATCACAGGACCGATCATCGGCGCGGATTTTTTAAAGCACCACGCATTGCTGGTGGACATTTACAACCGCTACATACGAGATCCTGAAACTGAAGTATTTAGAAGCGATACTAATTACTCTGGATTCGCACTGGTCGGGAAAACATCGTGTATGAAAGTATTTTAAAAGAATTTCCAAACACTCTTATCCCAGCACAACAAGCAGGTATTAAAAATGACGTATAGCACTATATAGAAACGACTCGCCGGCCTGTAGCGGAAAAGCCTCGATGTTTCACGGCACAGAAGTTGCCTTTTGCAAAATCCGAGTTCAAACTCACGATGGAGAAAGGTTTCTGCTGCCCATCAAAAAACCCTTGCGAAACTGCCTTACACCTCACCCCGAAGCAAGATGATTCATGGAGGCTATGTGGGGATCACAGACGTTTACCGTTATCCGATGCCACATATCCAGGATATCACAACCAGTTTGGATGGAAAAATATCGTCTCGAAGATCGATCTGCTGAGAGCATACCACCAGGTCAAAGTAGCCAAACACGATATCCAGAAGACTACGGTGATCGAGCTCACCGTGATGACATTCAGACTACGGAATGCCGCCCAGTCCTTTCAAAGATTCATGAATGGAATACAGAAAAACACTTGCGACATCTCGAGCGTGTCGAGGAATTCACCGTGGCGATTAACGTAGTTAAATGTGTTTTCAGAAGAAGCGACGTGGAATATCTGGGCTACAATATTAATCAATTCGAAATAACACTACCAGCTTCACAAGGGAAAGCCATCAAAAACTACAAACCACCCTCCAATATGCGTGGGGTTTTGGAGACTTTCAACTACTCCCGTAGATTTACCTCGAAAGGAGTTGGCCTTCAAGCACCTTTAAACGATCTAGTAGGTAATTCTAAAACAAAAGACATTACCTGGTCAAGCAAAACTGACGAAGCATTCAACAAATGCAGAGATTCTATCGCAGGGGAAACATTGCCCCTTCATATTCGACCTAATGCAGCCATAGGTCTTGTTACAGACGTTTTCAGTGAAGCAGTCAGCGCAGTGCTGGAGCAAAAACACGATGACCTAGGTTACCCATAGCTTATTTCCAACGGAAGCTGACAGGATCAGAAAAACGTTATGTAAGTATTCGGCACATATTCGAAGGGACTGATTTTGTGGTGAAAATCGACGATAAATCACTGGTTTATGCCTTACACCAAAAGATGGTCAAAGCCTCATGAGCAGACAGCTATCGTTTATTTTACAACTCGGCAATCTCGCTATCCAGGTTGGAATCGATTTCGATGCCGTCGCCTATTGACACAAAACTTCTAGGGGAAGAGCAAGCCGAAGATAGCGGGCTACGAGGCCAGATTTCATCAAACCCAACGTCTTTGCAGTTAGTTTCAGTATTGTTGGACGGCCACTCGATTTACCGCGAAATATCTACACAAGTGGACAGACCATTCATTCCCGAGCCACTCTAGAAGACAATCTTCAATGCGTACCATCGCAGTGCCCATCCTAGCAACCGAGTGACTCGTAAAGCTATAAGGAAGAAATTAATTTGGAGAATATTCCCGCACCTGTATCAGTGGCCAACGGTCAAAAATCGGGAAGGGCAGCAAAAACAGCCTTCAATCATTCAGTTTTCCGGATGAACGCTTCAAACACGTCAATTTAAGACATTGTTGGCCCCATAGCACTTTCACGGAGCTATAGATATTGCTTAACCATGTTGGATCAGTTTTCTCATCGGCCTGAGGCAATTCCAATTTCAGACCAAACTGCTGAGACGGTGGCAAACGCATTCTATTCGAATTGGATTTCGCTTGACGAAACACCGCTAGTAATTACCATGGATCAAGGATCGCAATTCGAGTTAGCTTTGTTACACCCATTTGAAAAACTGTTCGGTTGCAAGTGAACTCCTACGCTGTACTATCTAGGGTCAAATGCTGCAAACGAACGCTGGCACCGTCCTCTAGGCAGCGGTTATGTGTTACGAGGATAACCCCCAGTGGGCCGACAGCCTTTCTACCTTCTTGCTAGGATTGTGAAGCAGCGCTTCGCAAAATCAGGCTGTCAATGGCTCCAAATTAAACCAGTCATCGCCGCCCTAATAAAACCGTGACGGATCTTAAATCACACTTTTAATTTCGTTGCAATGAAGCTGGTCATGCAGGGTCAGGTGAAAAGGATACCTGATTCACGCTGATCCGGCTCTGAGCTCTTGTTCTCCTGAAAATTTATCCCAAAACATGCGTGGCCTTCCTTTTTAGCGTAGATAAACACGCGATTATTATGTTGATTATGCATACAAGCTAGGTAACAGTTTCAAAATATAAAACATAAATCAAAATCAATCCTTGTCGGATCGAAGTCTGAGTGATCAGACGCGTTTCGACTCCTTTGAGTCAGAAACCAAAACGCGTCTGCTCACTCAAAAAGACGAGACCCAACGGCTTTTTAAGACGAATAAGAGAATTGGCCTGCAGATATCAACTAAGGAAAATAATTGACAAGCGACAAACTCCAGGGCCAGATTCAACAGTGATATAGAAAAGTTTACGGAAAGCTCGCTCCATTGTCGACCGGTAGAGAAATGGCTAGAAAACCTGCTCCATCGTCTACTGCCGCCTTGCTGGTAACTCTTTCCAAGGATTCAGTAGAAATGGCTCTTGAGTTTACTCCTCGAAGGTCTAGAAGCAATATCTCTTCAACCTGGTCGGATACCTTACAGTGCCAAGGCAACGAAGCTGAACAATGCAGAGAGGAAAAAACCAGAGTGTAAGGCGAGTGAACCACCAGGAAAGGAAATTAAGCTGACTCAGGCAGGAACCTCAGGTATCGCTTCAAGTTTAGACACCCAGCCCTTGAAAGCCAGTTTTTTTTCGGGCTTATAAAATCCGACAAAATGTTCATCGGAATCCGAAGAGATTTAAGGACGCCCTCTGTGAGACGAATTCGAGTAAGTCCAAGAATGTGCTTAGTTGGGGAAAAAATAAAGACACTCTTCCCACAAATCAGGAAAGAGCAGGATTAATAGCTCAGAAACAACAGAGAGAGCCAGCCTTTACTTTGCATGATTACTATCTACGGATTAACTCAGCCGTTCGATTAAATGTCCAAAGTGTTTCGTAAGGGCAAGAAAAAACTGGACATTTGACACCTGTCAGAATTAAATGTCATCCAAAGCGTGTTTTTTTAGTTGGAGGTTTGCCATTTAGAAATATGAATCGTTTAACAGTCAAAGAACGCGTTAAAATTATTAAATTTTATTATAAAAATGGTGATTCTGCTGTATCAACATTAAGGGCTTTACGAGCCGATTACGGTCGACATAATCGACCTACACAGCAAACAATTTCGAACACAGTGAAAAAATTCGAAGAGACTGGATCGATTATTGATATTTCAAGGCCTGTGCATCATCGCAACATTCGTTCTGCTGAAAATATCGCTGTCGTTGCTCAAAGTGTGATGGAGGACCCGATTCCTGGACGTGCTCAACATTTGGGCTTGTCTTACGGCTCATTGTGGTGGATTTTGCATTTGGATCTGCATCTTCATCCGTACAAAATCGAACTCGCTCAAGTACTTAAGCCTCAAGACCATACACAACGCAGAATGCCTGTATGCGAATTGGGTTATTGAACAACAAGCCATTGATAACGATTTTTCGAACAAAATTTTCTTTAGTGATGAGGCTCATTTTTCGCACAGTGGTTACGTAAATAAACAGAATTGCCGCATGTGGGGCTCTCAAAACCCTCAGGTGATCGAAGAAAGGCCTTTGCATCCGGAAAAAGTGTCCGTTTGGTGTGCATTATGGTCTGGTGGTGTTATTGGCTCGTATTTTTTTGAAAACGATCAAGGAAGAGCCATTACAGTCAATTCTGACCGCTATGGACAGATGTTAATCGATTATTTTTGGAGAGAAATTGAAGATTATGATCTGGAGAACACGTGGTTCCAACAGGACGGAGCCACAAGCCACACAACACAGGCTAATCGAGCACTTTTGCGAGAGAAATTTCCAGGACGCGTAATTTCGAGATTGAGTGATGTCAATTGGCCCGCAAGATCCTGCGAATCAACACCTTTGGATTTCTTTTTATGGGGCTATGCGAAAGATCGTGTTTCCTAGAACAATCCTCAAAATCTTGAGCAATTGGAAACCAATATTCGTGAAGTTATGGCCGAGATATTGCCGGAAATGTGCCGAAAAGTCATTAAAAATTACCTCAAAAGGATTGAGGCCTGTAAGAGGTCCCGTGGAGGACATTTGAATGATGTTGTGTTTCACGTATAATGGCAAGGTTCAATCTTTATATTGAATAAAAATTTCGTTTCCATCTCAAGACTTTATGTGCTTTCTTTAGCTTTACTTTCCCAAGCGTAACATGGATACATATATAAAGGGTTTTCCAATAAGAGGTGTTATTTTGAATAGCCCGCTATTTCGGTAGGTGTCACTTTTGAAACTGTCGTTTTTTTGACATTTGACAAGTAGAAACTACGATATTTATAAAAATGGAACGATACACGCTTCAACAACGCATTGAAATTATTAAAATTCATTATAAAAATAGTGAAAGTTTGGCAGACGGTTCGTAAAACTCGAACATTTTTGGCTCGTCGTGAAGCACCTTGTCGGACCGCAATACAGAAATTGGTGGAAAAATTCGAGCTGGTGAGACAATGTAGTGATGTGAAGAATAACACCCGTGCGCATCCCTCAAGAACAGCCGGGAATATTGCTGCTGTAGCCGAAAGTGTTGAAGCAAACCCAGGTTTGTCCATTCCTTGTCGTTCTTTGGAATTAGGCATTCCACAAACGTAATTACACCGTATTTTGCACAAAAATTGGGGTCTTAAGGCTTATAAAGCTCAGTTAACACAAGAACTCAAGCCGGTCGATCATCAACAACGTCGTGTCTTTGCTGATTGGGTCCTTGAAATGTGAAAATGATCCGGGATTCCATCGAAAAATCATTTTGAGTGAGGCCCATTTCCACCTCGGTGGTGTTGCATCCGGGGCTCGGAAAACCCAAGAGTTATTGTTGAAAAGCCTCTTTATCTTCAACGTGTAACTGCTGGGTGTGGTTTATGGTCCGGCGGAGTCATTGGACCTTACTTTTTCGAAAATGAGGCTGGAGCAACAGTTACGGTGAATGGATTGCACTATTGAGAGATGATCAATAATTTTTTATGGCCGGAATTCGATGGTATTGATCTGGCCAACGTTTACTTTCAACAAGACGGCGCTACGTGCCACACAAGCAAGGAAACCATTGATCTTTTACGGGAAAAGTTTCTGGACCGTGTTATCTCTCGAAGAGGTGATCACAATTGGCCACCGAGATCTTGTGATTTAACACCTTGCGACTTCTTCCTTTGGGGCCACGTGAAAGGGAAGGTCTATGCCAACAGCCCAGCGTCGATTCAAGACCTCAAAGATGGAATTCTTGAGGCTATCGAGCACATAGGACAGCCACTTTGCGATTTGGTTATGGGAAATTTCACGAAAAGGATATGGTCCTGTAAGTGTGGTCTTGCCGGTCATTTGCCTGATGCTATTTTCCACTTATAACGGCATACCTTTCTCTTTACAATGAATTAAACATCCGACCATTTATATTAAAAAATGCCATTTTTCTTTTAATATCAAAATAACACTTCTTATTGGAAAACCCTGTAGATGGCAGTATCGAGCTTTTAGAACTCTGATCAGGTGAAGACGCTGAGGTGAGCACGAGATCCGATGAGGAGGTTTTAGATAGAACAACATTTTATACCTAGGACTACCCTGGACGCCAAGCTTCTATGGAAAGATATTCCTGGCGAAAGAGCTCGCAAAACATTATCTGCTCTGTGTAAGTACGAAATCGCCACAGGAACACCTTGGAGACTACAACCTCGTGTCGTCACCTGGATCTTCACTGAGATAGTAGAACTAAACCCACGGTACAGGGTTGAATTCTCTCAAAAAATCTCGGAAAAATGAGTAGGTTAGTTGCCTTCCTTATCATAAGGTCGCTCCGTAATACCCCTACAAAACCGCTTCTAGTGCTACTCCATTACTATCTGTCTGATGAAAAGGCAATCATAGACAACTTCTAACCCAGTCGCGCTAGACAGCTTCATCAATTTGGAAGGGAGTCGGTGGAACTGTGGCCCTGTCCACTTGGCAGATATGAAATGCGGATGGACGTCCCTTACAACGACTTTATCCGAGACTGTAGACGCGAGGAGATGGAAATAGTGCTTCGCCACTTATGCGAATGCCCAGCTCTAGCAAAGCGAAAAACGCAATCTCTCGGCTCCTACTTCTTCACCGGCCTCCCCGAAGCAGCTTCGATGAATTTTTGGAGTATCCATCAGTTTATTCAAAGCTCATGGTAGTACTTACTAAAAATTATCGTTTGCGGTATCACATGTGCGGCTTATGGAGACTGCCACGAAACCTACCTACACCTACCCGGTACTAGTCGACATCAATTATCCGATAATATTGAAAAGTTGCGTCAGTTTTGAGGCACTCTTGTCTTCTCCTAAGTGGGCGTTTTCATAATGTTTATAATTAGTTTTTTAAAACCCAGTCCAATCCATTTTTATATCAATAAATTCTCCTGCTTCGCTACCCAAATTTTGAAGTCCTATTTTTTCCTTTGCACAGTGACCCTGCATCAACCAAACAATAAGGAAGTAATCTGAAAAAGCTTGAAATCAAAGTCCAGAATAGATTGTACACCGTTGATGAAGGTTATACCAGAAAACTAGGTCCTGGAATCGATCAAAATTTTACCTCATAATTTCTACCGAATGACATAAACCAATCCCGCACAGGTGATCCAATCAAACGCAAAAACAAATATCTAATAAATAGGTAGCTTCAATCAACTATCCTCCAAACTATCCAACCCTCCTCAGTAACATCAATTAATACCAATCCCATAACATATTGATGCCAGTCAATACGTTGGGCAAAACAAACATATTGCCACATTAATTTCGTTTTACAGGATAAGTAACACAAACAACACTAAACTATAAAACAAAACGTAAAAACCGAACAGAACGATAAGATCAAGAGAGAAATAGAGAAAGACGCAGAACGATTCAATATGAGCACTCCTATATCGCAAATAATTCCTCCCCACATTGAGGTCAAGTTGGCTCGTATACTATGCTTTCCTTTAGCGTCTGAGCCTGAGTTACAAAATCACTCATTCCAACAATCTCCTCCTTCGCATGTTTTCTTCACTCAATGTGGAGTGAGTCCACTTTGCTCTGATGATGAACTATAAACAACAATCTTGTACTTGTATTCCCACTTCCACATTTCGTCCTTTTAGTCCTTGTTGAGACGAATACTAACAGATTTATCGCAGCGCTATAGCTTTCATCTTTTGCCGAAAGTTTGTACAAGGAATCCTTCTTCATCTTCACAAGACCTGACCTCACGGCTAGAGTAGTCCCCTTTCTGTATGTGATCCAGATTGTGTAGAGAAACAAGAAGTCATCGTAGAAACTTGCTCGTCTTACAAAGATTTTTCCTAGAGCTTCTCTCATACGCTCAATTAACCTGTACCTTTGGGTTGAGAAAAAGAAAAGAAAATAAAAGCACCCGAGAAACAAAAAAAGAAACGAAATGAAAACGTGAAACTGAGACCAAAGCTGAACTACATCCTTAAAAATATACTCATCTCATTGTGTAACCCATACATTTTATGTCAACACTCCTCTCTTTCCTCTCTAGCAACCTTTCTCCCTCGCTCTCTTCCCTTACTGAGAGAAAAAGCATCTCTTTTTGTAGAATGAATGTTTCTTTCTACAGGCGAACGGCGGCGTCACCACCAATTCGATTTAACACTACCCTACCCTCAAAGCATGCCTTACAATCCGAGCAGAAAGAAAACTTTGAAAAATATCTTAAATGAATTTGTGGTTCTTGCTCACTCTATCATTAGTAAACCTTGCAAGAAGATATCTCGGTGATAGTATCAAGCTTTCCCCTCTCACTCCAAGCTATTTACTGCCACCTCGGCCACAATTTGTTCAGATGAAGAAGTTTGCAGTTTTCCACTTAGCCCCGAAACAATGTTAAAGTTGTGCGCCAAAGCTTTCTTGACCGAAAAAGAAACGGAAGGAGAAAGTGAAGCGAACAGATGAGAAGCCGGTAGTAGAATGAGAGAAAAAGGGCTGCCATCTTGAAGTTGCGACAAAAACAGGTACTTAATGTCTGAAGCTTTTGATTAAGGTTTTTATAGTTCCATTCACTGGAATTCTATGGAGATTAATTTTTTTTTATAATTATCCTGAAGGGTTCAAATGTCCTTAATTACTGGATGGCCTTCAGCGAATTCGAATCGTGCAAAAAAATGTCAAACTTGCTCCATCTTATAATACAGAATTCATGTTATTCTGCTTAATATCCTTAAAAACATCTCTTCTCCCTCAACTGACCTTAATGAACACTTTCAAACAACTTTCTCAGTGTGGTATCTTCTCTTCTAGACAACCAATTAATTGATGGGTCACGCCGACAGTGGTGAATGTGGTTTACTTGCAAAACTTTTCAACTTCACCTTCCGTTCATTTTAACCACTGAATCACAAAGGTCCTTTCACCCAGACTTCCTTATCATCCTTACCATCGGGATTTCACCTCAAACCTCTCCGTCGCGTCCTCTCTTTCCCTATTCCCAATTTCCCCCAAACTTCGCATCATCTCCAACATGAAGAATGTTTTCTACTCCACCCGATTGTGGTGATGAAGCTGAAAAGGAAGTCTCGGTCTATAGTCCTTGCACTTGGCAACCGACCAACCACATGGTGACCAACCAAACTGTAATCGTCTCGATAACCACTAACTTTCGAGCTTTTTATGCTTTACTTGTTGGCGGCAGGACTAAGTGGTTGTCGGTTGATTGTACCGTCTCTAGAACAGCAGAAGGGACTTGCACGTTGGCAAGCAAGGAGAACAACGTTAGCGTGGAGATAAGTCTCGACCGACACTATGATAGGGTTAATTATGTCGGAAGGAAACAATGCCCGCTAAAATCCTGAAGCATATGGCTCTCGAAGGCCAAGGGTCGCCTTAAGATGAAGAATAGTGTCACAAGTGGAATTTTCCGCAACAACAATAGACACTGAGTATTCGAACATGAACTGGGAGTCGTCCTGCGAATCTGTGAGTGTGCAAACAAGACATTTGGACGAGACTAAGTTTCTAGGACATGCTTGCCGAGAGGTGGTTGCGATGAAATTGGTAGAGTATACATTGCTGCTTGCTACTGGGCGAGGGTTGGAGTTGTGTTCGAGGGGGAATTTTCGGCAGATTGTTCAAGCATTTTCTTGTGCTTTTTCTGTCGTTACCGCCACCTCTTATCGTCATCGTATCCTTGTGCATTGCTGGTTATAGTTGTTTGAGATTCTCGACATTTTGATGGTTTTACGAATTAATTCAAACTTCAGTGGATAAAAGCTTTTATGAAGGCATTGTTACGTGTTCGGGGTCGGGAATGAGTAGAAAGGACCTGCGAGGGAGGGGGAGAAGAGAGAAAAGGAGCTGACGCTATTATTGGTTCCTGCATGTCTGTCGAGGAACTTCTTCAGGGCAATAGACAGCTGTCCAAGGACAACAGAGTGAGGCTTGTTTGTCAGGAATTTTGTTTTGTGATTTTGACAATGGTCAAATGGATCTGTCTTGCTGTTTGCATTTGCCCCCCCTCGCGTTTATTCTGACCAGGCTTGTCCTTTCCGCTATTTGCGCTTCACCCCGGTCCAATTACACGTTGAATAACTACTTGCGTTGGTGGACATGATGTCCTTTCGTTTGGCTTTTCTTCTTTTTTGGAGCAACGGACACGAGAGTATTTGAAAGCGAAAGAAGCAGCTTATGTGGTAAGTGACGATGATTGTCTAGGGAGCTTGGGTTAGTGCTTGGTTGGCTACGTCCTGTTTCCCTGCTTGCTTGCCTGGCAAGTTTGCTTCCTTCGATGGGTTGCTGTTTTTATAGCCGTGACGAATAAGTGGAAGAAGTGCCAGTGAAAAATGGAAGGTGGAGTTAATGAGCTCTTTTAGTTGGAATTGGATTTTCGTGCCAAGGATTATTAAGAAGTTGTGAGAGGATTTCGTTGGTTTTTTTTTGTGCTGTTGATTTTCGTGACGGTTTGATTGGGTGTGATGGTAGGCAGTTTTTTGAGTTTCTTTTTTCGTAGATGGATGTGTAATTTAGCTGCTGGGCAAGGGAGTAGTAAGTGGTGTGTATTTAAAGTTGTAGATTATTATAAATTTTAAAGAGATTCTGGAGGGATTCGAGGCTCATATTGAAGACGATTTTTTTAAAGGGAATAATAAGGGTGGTGATTCATTTTCAATGGAAATAAAGGGCAGAGAATATGTCTTTGCATACTATATTTCTATAAAGTTAGTCTTGGATCCTTGTGGCATGATTTAATCGCCCAAATAATGTCAAAACGGATATAACGCAATGTGAATGATATCCATGATCCTTATACCCAACTTGTGGTGTTTTATGTTAAGTATCTTACCGGTATTTGAGCTTTCAATACGAACGAGAACCCAGTATGCCAACCCTGAAACAAAGAGTAAGAAACAGGCGCATACATTAACATCTAGAGAAAAACTGTAGTAAAACGACCTCAGTAATACGGAGCAAATGAGGACGATGAAAATCACACGAAACTGTAGGCAAAATTATATAGAACTATAGAGAAACTACAGAAGACCAGACAAGGTCAAATGTACTAGAAAGTTGTGTAAAGTATGCTAGGCTAGTAATCCGTAATTGCGTGTTAATACGCATCATAACGGCCACGACTATCAAATATCCGAATGTGCCTGTTGGTGATTTATTTTAGGATTAGATAAGATGTCTCGCGGCCCAACGGGAGTACCTCTGCCTTTTGATCCATGATATCGGTGTTCGATTCCCGGCCAAGTCGCACAGTAGGTATGAGTTTACATAAATACTTGAATGATTTTGAACGAAAAAATATTTATCCAACATTGAATGGATCGTAGTTTCACAATAAGTTAGTGGCGAGGGGAGGGAGACGGTGAGGCTTACGTTTAGCTTTTAGTTTTTTCTTTATACCTACATACATGCATTTGAATGATTTACAGAAGTGTCTAATCTAAAACAAATTTATATAATTTTATTATAATTTACTATCGACTTTAACAGACTTGAAAATGCTCAATACCCGTATGTCGTCATGCTGCTCAATAGGAGGGAGCAAAGATATGGTACATGGCCTTAGCGGGAAAGGGTGGTTGGGGGACAAGATAGGAACAGACAGTTTACTGTTAAGAGTTTAACAGAAAAGGTATCGGACCTTAGTGGTGCCGTTCGTGATTGTGTCTCCTACTGGTCCGGGAAATTGGCGCCCACAATTCTTACATGGAGCGGCTGCTAGAACACCTAAAGGAATTACCCCGAGAGGTGCAGAGTGTCATCACCAATTATAAGAAGGGCTCAGTGACACGCAAGCTGGGGCCGGATACTATGCGGATAGACTCCGATGACTTGAGACCGCATGGGAGGCATTTCAAAGGGAGAATACAAAGATTTGAGTCCTGCCAGAAGTCTCAGTGTCTCATGAGTATTTCACGAGCGAGTGGTATAGACCACCCAGGCCGACTACCTTCGGCTCCAGCAACACTTCAAAGCGCAAACGGTGGCCATTAAGCACATTGTGTACCGACCGGGGGGCCGTTTGATGAGAAGACAGTTTCCCAGCAGGATATAGGCGGTAGATTGAAAAGTGCAGAGGCACCACTGCTGATGGATCCCGGCCTCGTCAGGGGGCTGTGCCATGGCGGAGCCTCCGCTGAGAACAATAGGGCGTTTGGGACAACCAGCATCTTCTCGACTATGGTATAAAGCAAGAATTGCCACAGTTCAACGATGCTGGTAGCAGCTGGATAAATATGCCATCATCAACTGTGCGAATCGTGCGACGATCCTTGCGTTCACGGCTTCGATATGGAACGGCACATACAGCTTGAAGGAGTTTCTCAAAACTGGGTTAGCCAGCTGGAAACAAGGCTGGAGGAACTCAACGCCCAATCCACGCCACCAGGTCCGACTGTGACACCTTCCAGTTCGCGCCTGCCGAAGATAACGCTCCCAACCTTTGATGGAAACTACCTACACTGGTGACGGCAGTTTCACGATCTTTTTACTCAAATGATGCACAGCCAGTCAATGTCGAATTGCCAAAGGCTATGGTACATCAAGGGAGAAGCTGAGGGATTTGTTAGAAATTTTTCGCTTTCGAAGAACAACTACGACGCCGCTTGGAGAACTTTGAAGGAACGCTACGACAATCGAAGGCTACTGGTCGCTCCACTAATAAACAAAGTGCTAAGTAAACAATTCCATGCGGACGAGAAACCATCAGTGCCAGCTATAAAGGCTCTACACGCTACCACTATGGAGTGTCTCAGAGGCCTGGAAAACATGCAGGTGCCCACAAGCGATTGGGACCCCCTGCTGCTGCATGTGTTGATCAGGAAGCTCGATCCTGCCACGCACACGCTCTATGAGCAATCGTTATCCAATCCACGTGAACTACCTACCTGAAAGGGATTCTTGTACTTTTTAGAGGTGCGGTTCCAGGTTCTCGAGACACTCGGTGGCAAGACGAAGGAACTGGACACCATTCGTAGGAAGAGTATCAAGGCGACCGCGGCCGTCACTACGGCTTCCCGGTGCCTGATTTGTGAGCAGGATCACCCGCTCTACTACTGCCCGCAATTCCTAAAGACCACTGCCTCGAAAAGATTGAAACTCGGTGAGTCCAAGAAACTGTGCATGAACTGCCTCCGAGAAGGACATAAAGCCTCTAGCTGCGCTTCCAGAAATTGCAAAGAATGTGTCAAAAACCACAACACTCTGTTACACTTGAATGAGAGTGACAAGCCCAGGCAGGCCAACGTGATATCCTCAAGCTCGACACCGTACAAGCACGACGCAAGCCCACAAGCAGACACGCCATCTTTCGCTGTAACTACTCTGTCTTAGCCGCGATCCAAAGGATACATACTTCTAAGCACAACCGTCGTCAGGCTGGTTGGCAGCAATGGTAGGACGACGGAATGCTGAGCTGTGCTGAATCCAGGCTCGCAAACCAACTTGATCGCGGAACGAACAATTAAAAAGCTGGGACTACCTTCGACACCCCACACCACATTCATCGAAAGGGTTGGAATTAGCACCGAGATGGCACACTCCAGAGGGAGTCTTGGTGTGCATTCAATGTTAAATGGATATACAACGCAGGAGGAGGCCTATGTTATGGATAAGCTCATTTACCATCAATCTTCTCAGGATTTAAACATATCAAGATGACACATTCCGACAAATATCAAATTGGCAAATCCCAACTTCCACTGAAAGGAGCGGATAGACCTGCTAATGAGCGCCGAGCACTTCTATGAAATGTTGGCCATTAGGTGGATAAAATTGGGCCCGGATCTCTCAGTGCTTCAAATTACGCTACTCGGATGGATAGTTGCAGGAAAGGTGGTCACACCGCAAGGCTCACCAGTGATATGCGGAGTTCTCGCAGAGGACACCAAGTTAAGCGAGACCATCAAGCGATTTTAGGAAGCCGAGGAAGTGTCGAATCCAAATACAAGACTGAAAGGGCATGTGAAACTCACTTTAACCAGAAAATCCGAAGACAGCCGGAAAATCGTTTCCTGGAGAGGCTTTCCTTTTGCGATGATCCAAAGAGGTTAGGTGGCTCAGAAGCGTCTGCCACACGCTGATTACTCGCCATAGAACGCCGCCTGGAGAAAAACACCGACTTGAGGCTTCACTACGAGGAATTCATGGAATAGCACGCACATGGAAGAAGTGACACCACAGCAGCGTACAGAATTACGATATTTCCTGCCACATCATTGTGTATTGAAGCCGGACAGCAGCACCACCAAACCGCGAGTGGTCTTCGATGCGTCCAGCAAGACTACCACGAATGTTTCCTTGAACGACGTCCTTCATATGGAACCCACTGTCCAGGAAGACCTATTTACGATCCTGCTGCGTTTTCATGTGACTCGCCTTGTCTTCACTGACGACATTGAAAAAATGTATCGGCAGAAAACGCTTCAACTTGAAGATCGCCGGTATCATGGCCTGATCTTGAGAAATCGTTTAACACAACCATTGCGTTACTATCAGCTAAACCTGTAACGTACGGCGCGACGTGTGCCCCATATTTAGCGACCAAATTTCTGCAGGTTCTAGCACAAGAAAACCAGCAGAAAGTCTACTGGGCAGCAGTGCGTTGCTGAAGGATTTTTATATCGACGACGTTATGACTGGGGCAGATAGTTTGGGTGAGGCGATTCGGAAACAGACGGAACTAAGCACAATACTTTTAAGCGTAGGCATGCATTTGCGCAAATGGTGCGCCAACCGTCCTAGACTATTGCAGAGGATCAAACCGGCGGACCAGCAGGTCCAGCTGAATTTCAGTAGTCTCTCCGAGGATTACATCAAAACATTGAGGGGAATATGGCGTCCAAAAGCCCACGAATTCCAGATTCACATCAACCTAGAACCAACCGATGCGAAGTTCTTCAAACGGACGATCGTGTCCGATATTGCCAGAATATTCAACCCATTGGGCATTCTGGCTCCGGAGCTAACGAAGCGAGTTAAAACTGCGCTCAACCTGCCAGATGTTTTCCATGTCTTCTGGACTGATGCCGAAATCGTCCTGCCTTGGATCAACTCTACAGCATCTTCGTTGCGAATCAGGTTTCGGCTATTCAAACATTTTCGATGCCGAACCAATGGCAACACGTTGCTTCCGGAGACAAACCAGCCGAAATCCTCTCACTTTACCCGGTGAAGTTCACTGTAGACTATCCTATCGGCCGGAGAGGTGATGGTCACCGTTTTCTGGGATTCACACGGTGTTATCTGCATCGACTTCCAGAAGAAGGGCAAAACGGTCACAGGGATCTACTATGCCGAATTATTGGGCCGATTTGACGCCGAATTGCAGAAAAAAAACCCCATTTGGCGCAGCAAAATGTTCAAAGTCCAGCAAAAGTTCCACCATGACAACGCATCGGTTCACAACTCCGCCGTCGCCACGGCCAAATTGGTCGAATTGGGCTACGAACTGCTACCCCAGCAACTGTATTCTCCAGATTTGGCCCCACAAAAAATGTCATCACTTAGCATCCGCCAGAGCGGAAAACGTTCCCCTGCGAGTGCGCGCGAGACAGTTAAATGAATATCTGTCATTTAAGAGAGGGTATATGGATAGTACCATTTATTCGGGTTTAATTATAAATAAAACAAACTTTTAGAAAAAAAAAGAAAGACTTAAAAAGGGGCCTAAAAAGGATGAAATAAATTTGTATGGAAGCGGTGCCATATGAATTTTTCCCTGTTTCTTTTGTGATGGTGCATATGTCATGAAATTTATTTCTACCATTAGAGAATATGTTTTCTATACATACTTTCTTTATTGTATATAAATTTCAAGATATTTATAACGTTCTGTTAACAAGTAGGAGGGACAAAAATGTTTATGTATTCAGCATAATATTAAAAATGATTTCCTGGAATTTCCTGACAAAATTGATTTTTTTTTTCCACTCGCTTTAAAATTTTCAGGTAGCTTACCCCGGCCATCAGGGGTTGCCAAAAGTGAACATTATTGTTGAAATAACAACTGTAAATCCGTTGCTGGCTCTTAGTCTACAGTAGGGCTACAAATCAAAAAGAATAAAACAAAGCTCATGACGCAGTCGAGGAAAAAAAAATCAACCACAAAAAATATCACACTTGGCGAATACAGTATCGAAAATGTGAGCAAATTCGTGCATTTATGCGCCAAAATAACGAGAACAACTAATGAAAGGGAAGAAATACGCTGAAGAATACAGCTCACAAATAAAATAATTTATTCAGTATTGACGATCTTGAAGACCAGCTTCATACACAGGAGAACAAAGCTCCAAGTATACCAATCTGTGATAAGACCTGTGTTATGCTATGGATATGAAACATGGACCCTAACCCGAAGCATCCGCAAATATATTGAACGCTTTTGAGCGACGGGTCCTGAGGCGAATAATCGAAGCGAAGCTTGACGGGAACCAATGGCGAATCCGATACAACCATGAGCTGTATGAATTTTTTGACGAACCGAAGGTCTCAAGGATTGTAAGACTGCGGAAGCTGCAATGGGCTGGACACATGAATCGTATGGACGAACAACGGATACCCAAGAAGGTATTCGTTGGGAGAACCGAAGGCCAGAGGCCAGTGGGGAAACCGAGGAAACGCTGGTCTGACTCGGTCGACGAAGACAGTTCATCGCTGGTCGGGTTTCGGAATTGGAAGACGCGGTCAACGGACCGAGACAGTTGGAAGCGCTGTTTGCAGGAAGCGAGGGGCCGAAAGGGGCTGTAGTGCTAAGAAGAAGAAGAAGATTGCATAAATATTAGGTATTCTAAAAAGTATTGAGCCTTTTTTGTCACAAACGGTGTTCACTGTCATATATCGAGCAATACTAATCGGATTGAGTCAAACTGACATGCGTCATATGGACAGTTTTGTATCTCGTCATTCGTGTCAAAAGTTGTATTCATTTAAAAATGAGTGAAATTTCATAAAAAATTCGTTTTATAGTATTTTACAATATCAATACGACCAAGGTGAGGATGCATCGCAGGCTCGTGAAAAAATTTGTGGTGTCTACGGTCAAGATACTTTATCAAAAGCCACAGGCAAGAGCTTTCGTTCTGGAAATTTTGATGTTAAAGATGCACCTCGCTCAGGTCGACCAATCACTGGACAAGTCGATGAAAGACACGTAAGCAGCCATGACATTGCCAAGGAACTGAATATCCATCACTAAACAGTTTTGAACCATTTGCGTAAGGCTGGATACACAAAGAAGCTCGACGTTTGGATACCACATGAATTAACAAAAAAATTTGATCGACCGAACTCTTCTTTTTAGCACTACAGCCCCTCCTCTCGGGCCTTCGCTTAGAGATAGTTAGAGTATCTCATTTTCATGACCGTAGTGATTTTTACGTAAGTTGGTTTAGGCAGTACCATGCTCCCGTGTGTCTGCTCGGCTATGATATGATCTGATTAAATCAGTACATATCAACACTGAGTGAACACTCGTAGTCAGTCCGAAAAGTCCCCTGAACTAAATCACGTTGTTCACCAACGAGATTTGAACTTGGGACCTTCGGTTTATGCGTCTCATGCTCTAACCACTAGACCACACAGATCGACCGAATTCCCTTTTGAGAAATGCTAATGAAACGCAACGAAATCGAGCCATTTTTTGAAGCAAATCATTACGGGCGGTGACAAATGGGTAAGATACGAGAATTTCATTCAAAAAAGATCATGGTCAAAAAAAGGTGAATCATCACAAACGACTTCAAAGCCAGGATTGACACCAAATAAGGTTATGCTGTGTGTATGGTGGGATTGGAAGGGAATTGTTTATCATGAGGTGCTAGAACCTGGCCCAACATTCAATTCGGCTCTGTACTGTCAGCAATTAACCAGATTGCAACAAGCAATTCAAAAAAACCGGCCAGAATTGATCAATAGAAAGGGCTTTGTCTTCCATCATGACAATGCCAGACCACACACATCTTTGATTAGTCGGCAAAAATTGACAGAGCTTGGCTGGGAAGTTTTGATGCATCCACCGTATAGTCCAGGCCTTGCACCATCAGACTTCCATTTGTTTCGGTCTCTGCAAAGCTTCCTTAATGAAGAAAATTCAATTCAAAAAGGGACAGTGAAAATCACTTGGCCAAGTTTTTCACCGATAAACTACAAAGGTTCTACACAGATGGAATAATGGCTCTACCCAAAAAATGGCAAAAGGTCATAGATAATAATGGATAATATGTACTTAAATAAAATCCATTTTAAATAAAAGAAATATTGTATCGAAAAATTACAAAAAAGGCTCAATACTTTTAATACTATCCAATATGTCATGTTAAAGCGTCGTTGGGTATCGGGTACCCGGGTGCTCACATATAAGGGTTAACTATGAATTCTGATTAATTAATTTTTGCTTTGCGTCAATTAACCTTCAAAGCATTTTGTTCTTTATAGGAAAAGACTTTTTCCACTAAGTATTCTTACTTACTACTCTCAATTTAAATTTATTTAATTTTTAATCGGACCTGTTGGTCTGTAAGATAGATTTATAAATTAATAAATAAATTAGAGCATTACTTATACGCCCGCATGTGCAATAAATAGACCATGGGTGGTGGTTGTAGTTGCCTGAATGGATGGGAACTAACATACCGCCGCATGAAGATAGTGCACTTATGTAAACAATAAAATTAGGGCAGTCGGGCGGAGCATTTGGACTAACAAGCAAGTTCACCAGCTGACCGGCCAAATTAAAAGAGAGGGAAAATGTTTGAATGATAAGTGATAACTTGCACAAGATCAAGAGCGCGTTTATCATCACTTGTTTCCGTTTGAGATAGAACATAAACGCGCTAAGCTTTCATGCACAAAATCGGTTTGCTGTTGGGTTCGCATGTACACACACTTAATGAAAAGAGAATTGTGGCGGTCACGACATTCACGACAAGTAGATGTCACTGACCACAGCAGCGCGTAGGGCACTGCCGTGTTATGTGCTGCCACCTGGATGTCACGTCATATTATTTTCAATAATGTTTAGATAACGTTTAGATTTAGATTGTTATGCTTGAGACACCATCGCGACCTGTTGATATTTTTATAATAAACTTAAGTTAGTAGTTATAATCGTGTTTTAATTACTACATTGGTGACCTTGTGCAAAACTAGTGAAACGCGCAATATGCCTAATTCTTCAGATAGTTAAACCTATCCCGCGACACCCGAAATTCCGCGTCGTTCATTTGAAAACTTTTTAGGCAATATTGAATCACTACAGACGCTTAAGCTGCCGCCATTTTGGCAAAGACGGCCAACTTTATGGTTCGTGCAAGTTGAAGCACAATTCGTGACTCATAAATTATTCAGTGATTCTAACCGTTTTAACGCGATAATTTCATCAATTGATTCTGCCATTTTGGAGCAAGTCGCCGATATTGTGGAATCGCCGCCTACATCGGACGCATATGTGGCATTAAAAAACGCGCTTTTATCTCGCTTCACAGACTCACCTGAAAAAGCGTTAACAAAAGTGCTCACGGACTTAGAACTTGGGGATAAAAGACCATCTCAACTGTGGCGCGAAATGAAATCTCTCGCAGGAAACCAGCTCGGGGAAGATGCTGTGCGCGCTCTTTGGCTACGTCGCTCACCACCGCGAGTGCGTGCAATATTGACAGTGACTTCTGGAATTGGAATCGAGCCATTAACATTAATGGCGGACAAAATTTAAGAAGAAAGCGGAATGGCCTCGATAGCCGCCGTCGGAAATAGCGCATCAAGCGTTAACAATGATCTACGAAATGAAATTGCGTCTCTCACAAAAAGGCTTGAAGCGTTCGAAATGCGCAACTGACGCAGAAACAATTCACGTTCGTCCTACCGCCGGAAACAAAACTAATCGCGATCTTGTTCCCGAACTGTTTGCTTCTAACATCGTCGGTTCGGTGCAGAAGCGCAAAAGTGTCGAAAACCGTGCACTTACGTGAGGGAAAACTAAAATGCTCGTCGTCATGTGCGGTAGATGACGATGACCAATACCAAAACCGCCTACTCATAAGAGAACGTCGCAGGGGAACTCTATTTTTGGTCGACACCGGAGCTGATGTGTCGGTAATTCCTTAAAAAACACTGCCTTCGTAAAACACCAGCGCCTCGAAAGCTACACGCAACAAACAACACCGTGATCACCACATACGGTGAACAACTGATGGATCTCGATTTGGGAGTTTGCAAGGATTCAGGAAAAATTACAATTTTAGTCCAGGATAATCAATTTCGTGAGCTGCTTTCAACATACACTGAAGTCACAGCCTCCTCAAATTTCAACAGTTCTCTGCCACACAACATATGCCATCGAATACTCACAACAAGTGCACCAATAGCTGAACTAATGAGACGTTTTCCACCAGAAAAGTATGCAGCTGCCAAATCGGAATTCGACTACATGGTCTCGATGGGAATTTGCCATCCATCTGACAGTCCTTGGGCCAGTCCATTACATTTGGTCCAGAAAAAATCCGGACATTGGAGACCATGCGGTGACTATCGTTTCTTAAATTCGATAACGATTCCCGATCGTTATCCCATCGCTCACATCGAGGACTTTGCGAATCATTTGTACAACAAAACAATTCCGATACATCCTGACGATATACCAAAGACTGCAGTCATCACGCGATTTGGATCTTTCGAATGTCGAATGACTTTCGGCTTACGGAAAGCTGCGCAAACGTTTCAAAGATTTATCGACACCGTTTTGCGTGGACTGAAATTCTGCTAAGCCTATCTCGACGATATACTTATAGCGTCAAAGAACCTAAAGGAACATCACGAACATCTGAAGGAAGTTTTCGAACAATTGAAGGCATATGGAGTCAAAATAAATACACCTAAGTGCGTGTTCGGAGCGAAGGAGCTAAAGTTTTAAGGCTACTCAATTTCGAGTGAAGGAACCAAACCCTTACCGGATCGAATAGCAGCCATTACGGATTTCAAACAACCAAAAAATCTTTTGGAGCTTCGCAGGTACTAAGGAATAATCAATTTCTATAGGCGATTCTTGCAGAGTGCAGCAGACGTACTTGTTCCCCTAAATTCTTATTTGGGTGATAAAAAGTCAAACGAAAAAGAGCCGATTATTTGGAACGAAACAACCAAGAAAGCGTTCGAAGAAAACAAAACGATGATTGGAAATGCCGCATTATTGGCTCACCCTAACGACGGAGCTGCTTTGATTCTTCGAACCGACGCATCGGAAGTAGCCATTGGTGCTGTTTTGAAGCAAAAACAAGGTGATGCATGGACACCACTAGGATTCTTTTCGAAAAAATTGAACCCAGCGCAGACAAGATAGAGCAATTATGACAGGGAGTTATTAGCTATTTACGAGGCTGTCAAATATTTCAGGTTCATGCTCGAAGCAAGGAATTTTTCGATTGAGACTGACCACAAGCCTTTAACTTTCGCCTTTTCACAACGTTCGGATAAAGCTTCTCCACGGCAAATGCGACAATTGGAATTCATTAGCCAATTCTCGACGCAAATTTCCTACGTTAAAGGCTCACGGAATTTTGTTGCTGACGCATTCTCCAGAATCGACGCTTTCACGGAATTCAAAACTCCAAGTGCAGAGGATATCGCGAAAGAACAAGCTAACGATGAAGAGCTGCAACATTTCCTTAATGCGAACACTTCGCTAAAGCTTAAACAATTTCTATTAGGAGATGGAAATGTTTTATTCTGCGATCTATTAATGGGAAATCCAAGATCATACATCCCAAAGAGTTTGAGGAAGTCCTTGTTCGAGAGAATTCATGGATTATCACACCCAGGCGGAAAAGCCACGTGCAAACTTGTCTCCAACAAATATGTGTAGCCTGGAATGAAAAAGGAAGTAGTAATGTGGATTAAGAACTGCGTAGCATGTCAGCGGTCTAAGGGATGCATCAGACTACGACTATTTAGCCGCACTTCTGTCGCAAGTTACACATGGTTAAATGGAAGCCCGCACACTGCGATTTTCGACAATTTTGTCCAGGTCGGCAGTCGCAGGAATTTGCGATTTTTCCTAAAACCAGTTTAGTAGGTAGTTTTTGTGCTACTCGCGCAGGCGCACATCATTTGGACATTTGACGCTGACGTGCACGGAAGTTTCTTGCATAGCGCATAAATGAGTTAGCGCATGTGCTCCTGGCAAAGACATACCTTCAAATGAGCATATTAGTTCTGCGCATGTCTGAAGTTCCTTTGCAAATCTTGTCGCAGTGTGTTCGTATTTGCGTCTAAAAATCGCTGGTTACGGCAGAAAAATCGCAATGTGGCCGAACCCTAAAGTTCATCGACACGTTACTCTTACCCCGCAAAACTTTCCAACGATGGATCGCCGCTTCCAACACATACACGCAGACATTGTTGGTCTGCTTCCATCGTCCTATGGATACACCTACGTATTCACGGTAATAGAAATTTGATGCCTTTGTTGTATAGGTATTTTGGCTTGTAAGAGTCTGCCGCCGACGCGCGAAATTTCATCTTTATCTAAATAAAGAGTAAGGGGAATGAGACGACAAGTGGAGTCAAGTGCGTTCCCTCTCTGCAATGCTTCAATTTTTTTGGAAAATGCGGTCAACTGCACGCACTTTATTATGTTGACCAATGATGCATTCATTTCAGTTGCTTCTAATGGACCAATCCTTTTCTTCTTTTTGTTTTTTGAATTGTGAGCGAAACGTAATAAATATGCGATTATTCGCTGTAACTAAGCTATATTGCTTCAAGAAGTTTAAAACATTCTTCCGACCTTGGGATTGTTTTAAACTCTGGTACATCGATAGGCGAAATTTTTTGTTTGGGCCAATAAGTTTTGTTTTTAATTAGCCAAAAAGGCCCAGTTTTCCAAATATTTTCTTGGAGGAATTCGGCGGGGTGCTGACCGCGAGAAACAAGATCCGCTGGATTATCCAATGAAGGCAGATGTTGCCAATGACATGATTATGTAAGTGTTTGAATTTCCACGACGCATTTGTTGAAACAAAGGTTTTCAACAAATGAGGCTGCGTTTTAATCCAATGTAAAGTTATTGTTGAATCCGACCATAGAGAAACTGTGTAGAATTTTATTGTAAGAGATTCTTTAATGGTCTTATAAAGGCGCGATAACAGAACTGCGGAACTCAATTCTAGATGAGGTAAGGTTAATGAAACGATTGGAGCTATTCGCGATTTGGAACAAATTAAATTTATGCGAATTTCACCGTATTTGTCAACAGATCAGAGATAAAAGCAAGCACCGTACGCCTTTTCACCTGCATCACAAAATCCGTGCAGTTGTACTTCTCTAAAATTCGGTGCAAGCATTAATCTGTCAAATTGTACACTATTTAATAGGGGAAACTGATCTTTGTATGTTTGCCATGCAGTGTGTATGTCTGATGGAATTGATTCATCCCAAGTTACACCAGCCTTCCACAGTAATTGCATCATTATTTTGGCCTTGACTTTAACGGGTCCCGGTAACCCGAAAGTATCAGAAAGTTTCGTTACTTGTGACAATATGCGCGCTTCGTGATCTTTTTAGAACATTTTCTAAGTTTACGTGATAGAAAATCGTGTCCGTACGAGAATTCCAGTTAATTCCTAAAGTTTTGATTGTGAAATCGAGTTCAAGAGACATGTGCGTATTACTTGGATTTTTGTGGTAGTCAGTAACTAATGTGGGGTCATTAGAGGCCCACTTTCGAAGCGAAAATTCACCTTTTTTGTAAAAGGCTCAATAATTCGTCACGTAGATTCTCTGCGGCTTGCCGTGTGTCAGCACCAGTTAATAAATCGTCCACATAAAAATCTCGCTTGACTAACTGTTGGGGTGCCCGTATCGCGAGGAAGGAGGCAGTAGAAGTGCCATAAGTGACAGTGTTAAGATTATATTCGAGAATAGGACTATAGGGGTTGTCACGAAAAAGAATTTTTTGGTATTTGGCATCTTTGAGGAACAAGATAAAACCGGAGTGGACATCCATGTGTACACATTGTCGCAACTACCCCTGCGACCGCCTGCCTAACTACGTGTCTTTTTGCACCTACCCCTGCGACCGTGATTCTAAAGCTAGTTAAGGGGAACCCAATGGATTGTCACAAGAAAGTAAACAAACGCTTATGCACTCGTAAATATGGTTTTATTGCAAATAACACTTCACAGAACAAGAAAATAGCATTAAATACAAATAAAGCATTATGGCCACTTAGGATAGAAAACACTTTCGTATCGATAACCCATCGTTTTCTAGCAATAACGCACATTACACTTTTAATTGAGTTCCTCGCTCCGATTTACAATGTCACTCCTTAAAATGTTGTTATCCCTAAACCGGGTGTAATATTACTTTCACTACAGCCAATATGTACCTCCGGACACGTTCTCG